>SRSE01000084.1:0-135000 GCA_005024645.1 Planiliza haematocheilus | reverse complement strand
GTCCATTCTCTCATGAGTCCTACACAGTAATAGGTGGTCATAATGTTATGGCTGATCCGTTTAAACGTGGCTTCTTGCTGTCTCAGTCATTTTTGTGTCCATCTCTTGTGTTTCTTCCCATCATGCTTTTCCACGCTCTCAGTGCGTCTCCTTTACTTTGGACGGACATGACAGAAGAAGGAAGCGTTTGCGCACCGACCTCCCGCTGACAACCACACGTACATCACACAATCGAGGCAGAGGAATAACAGCGGAGCAGGTTTGTGTAGAGGGAGTGATGGTGTCCGTGCACGCCGCAGTTCTTATTATCCCGTCTGAAGTTGTTACCGCACACAGTGGGACGCGGCCCGCAGTCCTGGCTTTAAGAAAACTACAATCCTGGGAAAAATGCTCGTCCTGTGGGTTCTGTGATGACAGATTTGAGTCCTGCAGATAACGTAAATATAGAAATGCATGCATGTGCAAATGGACTGAACACACACAGGCGTCCCTGCTGTTGGCTGGACCTTTTACATGCAAGTCCCCTTTGTAGCTGAGCCTTTAGTGCTTTACATATAACAACAGAATTAAATGTATAAAAGTGATATGAAGGTGTTTCAAGCTTGGTTAAGACAATACACTGCTCTGTTAGCCAACAACACTAACCATCAAAGAAAGAGCAAACTCAATAATGAGATGCTAGTGGAGGTTATTTTATAGAAACGTCTCTCTCGTAGATATAAATAAAGATGGACGGTGGAAGCAACTAGAGCTCCCCCTGGTGTCTGACTGCAGTATAGGTCATAAGCTCCACCCCCTCCATGTTAGTGGGCGGGGCTTTGGCAACTCAAATAACTTTTGTTTTGTTTTTGTTTCAGACATTTTAGGTAGTTAATATAACGTAAATGAATGTTCAAGAGTCAATTCTTTGGATGAGTTTCGTTTTAGTTGAGAATTGTTAAAATAAATAAAATAAAAAATTAGTCCAGAGTCTAATCCATCATGTACCAGGTGGAGGTAGAGCAGAGCGTAGTATTAATCAAACTAACACAGTGTGGGCTGGGCTTCAACATCACGGCTCCACGTGGCTCCGCCCTCAGTCTGTACTGATCAGACTCTGGATCCAAACAAAGATGGTGCCCCCCGTATCCCCGGGAACATAGAGTCAGTTTGACCAATGAGAGGAAGAGGAGACGTGGTGTCCATGTTTATATACAGACTATGCTCTCTCCCCCATAGATAACACTAGACTAGCAGCATTCAGTTAGCTCTTTAAAGCTCTTATCATTGGCTTCATCAGAAAGTTAAACACACCTTTTATACAGAGAGAGGGTGGACAGCTCCAGGTTCCTTTGTGATCTCATCTACTGACGTCACCTGGACATACATCTCTCACCAGGTGACAGGGCCCACCTAAGACTGTACTTCCTCATGAGCGCCTCCTCTTTACGAGAACATCCTGAGCTACTGCAGCGCTGTGTGACGGTTCAGCAGCTATACAGAGGAGAAGGGGAAGGACCTGCAGAGAGTAGTGAGGGCAGCAGAGCGGACCACTGGCTCACCTCTACCCCTCCTCAGAGACATGTTCACGGGACGACTCCAGAAGAAAACCAGTCACATCACCAGGGACCACATCCTCCCTGGATATAGACTGCTCACAGGTCTTAGAAAACCCAGAACTGAAAAACAACTACTGCCCTCAATCACACTGTGCATGGCATTTCCTCGTACTTTAGGTTACGTTGCATGGAAAAGACAAAATGCACAAAGCATTTAGGAGCTCCTAACTCACAGGTTAACAGACGAGCAGCAGCGTTTTCCAGTAGAGTACAGCTGATATAAAAAATAAACTTCTTTGCAGGAGATAATCTGAGTTTGTGTTACTGTCAGCAGCAAACCAAACCAAACTGATCCCTTCTGAAGATGCAATAAATAAAGATGCAACTACAATGTGGTTATAAGTGAGGCCTGCTCCAGAGGATGGGATCTGTAATGAGTTTACCTCCAAATTTATTTAACTGTTGTGTTTGTGCTTCAGCATTTGAAGCATTCATGACATTTAAACCAAAGATGCACAACGAACACACGGGAAACAAAAATAAAAAATACAAGACATAAAGGATTATAACAGAAAAACGATGATAATACAAGTTTACACTGAACTAATTAGTCAAATGTTATCTTATTTTTTACTCTGTCTTGTTATTGCATCTTTAGTGCTGCTGCAAATAATTGTGTCAGCCAGTCATGCACAGATATGCATCACGTTTGCTTTTGACAGATGCAAATCTGTGTAATTAGCGCGTGAACAAATCTAATAACGAGATACCCACGTACAATTATAGTGGACAAATGCAAATACTGACAATTACGGCACGCGTACAGATGCATTCCTCCAGCGTGTCCTTCCTGACTCCTAGTAAATTAGTCGGGTAAACGGCGAGGTCACACTCCGGTTAGCCTCTAAACAAGCGCGGCCCGGCAGCTGCCACCGCCACCTCTGTTAGCTTCACACCGTTAATTAGCTGCACTCGGGTGCCAATCATCTGCTCTAATGAGGACAGCTCTGCCATCCTGCCTAATGAGAGGAACTCATGAAGTGTCTGACGGGGAAAGTTAACCGCAAGGACACGCACAAAAAGACACTAATTAAATCAGACACACGCCTGTCTCACCGTGGAGGACGCTTCAGCAGCTTTTATTTAACTCAGATTTAACTGTGTTGTATAGCTGTGCTTCTTCACGTCACTGTAATTTGATTGTACACCAATCAGCCATAACATTATGACTATGTGGATCATCCCACAGATACTTGATCAGTTTGGGATCTAGTGAATGTGGAGGCCAGGTCAACACCTTGTGCTGTTCTTCTTCCTAAAGTGTTTTTGTGGCTGCATCCTGCTGGGGATGGCTGCTGCCATCAAGGAGTGTCATTGCTATGGGGTGGGGGTGCCTGGTCTGGTCTAGGTGGGTGCTACATGTCTAAGTAACATCCACACCAATGAATGAAGCCAGGTCCAGAAGTTTCCCAGCAGAACACTGAACTGGAGCAAGATGAAGTCAGTGTCAGTGATCATAATGTTGTGGTTGATTGGTATAAACTTGTTTTCAGAATCAATGGGCAGTAGATCATATTTATATATAAAAATATGATGTAGAAACATTTGAGAAACCCAACTGAAAACCTTGACCAATAAACCGTTGTTCATATTAAATCACATGCACTGATGGTGCTGCCTGGTTTTATACAGGCTATACATATCTGCAGCTCTCAGTATGTAGCACATGAGCTGTTTGTTCTCAGCAGATGATTCAGGTCAGTAACTTCATTAGTGACGTCACCAGTGACGACAGTCGACTTTAAAAATCTGAATTCCTGCAACTAACAGTCGATAATGTCCCAGAGGCTGAGTCCAGATCCCTTCATACATCCACGTATCCGTATCGACTGGCTAAGCACTCAGTTCACCTCCAGGTCAAGGTGTGTGTTTGTGTGTGAAGCATCCAGCCACACTCCCATGATTCCCCTGTGGCTAAAGGGAGGTGCTGGGAAGGGGCACCTCGGTACACGAACGCACACATTCAGGCAGCCTCTGGGTATGATCAGGACGCACAAAAGAATGTTACAGGGCGTGGAGTGAACGCCGCCAACGTCCACGCAGCGCCAACAAAGGACCGGAGAGGGAGCGAGGGAAATGAGAGGCATTAATGAAGGAGGGGGGAAATGGAGGGGCATCGAGAAGTGAAATCCAAATCTCCCTGCAGTCATTTAGAAACACAAATGAAGCTTCACTGGCTTTTTATAACGTGATTAATGCTGAACGTGACTGTTTCTACTAAAGACGCCTACGAGGCCCGAGGTGGCCTGGATGATGAAAGGGGAGAGGAGGGTCAATTTGTTTTAATCAGAGGGTTTTTTCCACTTGGTTCTGAGCCGGATCAGGTAACACATGTCTGAGCTCTAATGAGCTTCACATAAACTCAAGTAGAGTGACTTAGACTTGTTTTAAATGGTCAGTGTGTCTAATATAATACATTAACGTCCTCTTATCGTATCCATCTAGATTGTATTCATCCTAAAACTGTTTTCTGAATAAACAAACCGCACAAAGACACAGTTTCCCATGAAGTTGGTGGTTCTGACATCTCCTCGTTAGTATAGTGGACAGTATCTCCGCCTGTCACGCGGAAGACCGGGGTTCGATTCCCCGACGGGGAGAAGTGTATCTTTATGGGGAGTAGTGGTTAGAGGCGCAGAAGGAAGCTTGAGCATGCACCTTCCTCTTTTGGTTGGACCTCCTCTATCTGTGACTCCAGCTCATTCTCTGTCTCATTGTTTCTCTAATCTTCTCCAGTGTCTCCAGATTTCTCTCCATCCAGTGTTTCATTCATTGTATTGATGATGGAGAGTCTGACCACTGCTCAAAGCTTCTCCAGCTCATCCCAAAGATTCTCAATGGGGTTAAGGTCTGGACTCTGTGGTGGAACAATCCATCTCATGCTCCCTGAACCACTCTTTGACAATCTGAGCCCCGTGAATCCTGACATTGTCATCTTGGAATATGATCCATTGATGGAATAAGCTGCTCATTCAGTATATTCAGGTAGTCAGCTAATGAACCTAGACCCAGATCATAGCACTGCCCCATAGCACAGGCTTGTACAGTAGACACTAGGCATGATGGCTGCATCACTTCATCTGCCTCTCTTCTTATCCTGATGCTTCTCCACTCTCCTTCCAGTTTCTAATAATGCCTTGGACAGTTCTTAACCCAGTTTTAGTAGTTTCTACAATCTCCTTAGATGTTTTCTCTGCTTGATGCCAATGATTTGACCCTTCTCAAACAGACCACCACAGGATCAGGTGTCTTTAGACATGGTTGTTGAAGAAATGAGAAGCTACTCATTGCATCAGTTGGAGTTAAATAATCAAAGATAATCACCCATGCAGTCATTATCCAGTAGGAGGTGAATACCTGTTTGATCAGTTAAATCCAGGTGGCCATGCTTTTTATGTCAAATCTGGCCCGTGTTGTAATTATATTTCAAATGTCTATTATATCTAGAGTTGCATGATACCCATGGTACCCACGGTGCCAAATCATAACAGTTCCTACTACACTAGAATCTTCTACATGATGGTACTACCGTGGTTTACTATACTACCGGTGCCAGTTTCCCCTACATAGCGGCCGCCTCTATTCTCCTCCCGGCTTCTCAATCCATGCTACTCCCTTGTAAACAAACCAACATGGCAACCAAACTACACAGCTGCTGAATGATTGGCTGTTTGCTTGTTACTGGTGACGTCTGGGGATACAATAGGTTGTTTCTGCACGCTGCGTCCGCCCGTCTGTTAGCTGATTGGCTGTTTGTGTGTTTCTGCCGGCAAGAACAGACTCCATGAAGACAGCTCCGCTTCGATAGAAATTCAGTTCAAAACAAACAATTAGCTAAAGTTCTGTCTCACCCAGATGAGCACACGGCTAACAGTCACAAACACGAGACAACACACTCACCACGGCAGAAGCACCGGACCCGAGCGGCGAGTCTGCCACGACGACGTCGTACATTATAAATAATTAATAAGTATTTACAACTTGTACAATGACATTTGCAGTTCCTAAAAATATTAACAAAAAAATGCTGCAGTATTGCGATAATACCTGGAACCGTGATACTTTGTCTGGTATAGTATCGTGGTTACTCTTTTTGGGTTAGGGTGACAACTCTAATTATATCGTATGCAAATCCCAGAATGCTTTGCTAGTTCGTTGGCGCATCAATCAAGACCCACAAGCGCCTTGTGTTAACATTTACTAGCAACCTCATGCTACCAGTCGCCTCGACTAAATTTAGTCCATGTCTCAAAAACAACAACCAAACCAAAGATGGAAAACAGGACATTTCAAGACCGATGGCAGATTATTGGTTCATGAACGTAACGAAACTGCTGCAACTGCTGCTGCAATTTTCATTTAAGAGATTAACTTTTGTGGCTGTTTGGTCGACGGGTGTCAGAAAGGGTTTACACTGAAAATAAACTGGAAAGGCAAAACAAATGCCACTGATGTGTTAATAATATTAAGCTTTAGAAAGGAAGCTACGCTGGAGTATGGAGGTAATTTTGTCAAAAAGATAAAAATGCACACAAAACGAAAAGCAGCAGACTAATATAGTTGTGTGTGTGTTTGTTTCCCAGGGACATCAGCCTTTATAGAGTCCATCAACACAGCAGGAGGAAAAGAAATCACTCCTGCAGGAGGAAGCGCTAATGGCTCTGCACTGTGAGTGTGTCACTGTGTGTGTGTCACTGTGTGAGTGTGTCACTGTGAGTGTGTCACTGTGTGTGTGTCACTGTGTGTGTGTGTGTGTCACTGTGTGTGTGTCACTGTGTGTGTGTGTCACTGTGTGTGTGTGTGTGTCACTGTGTGTGTGTGTGTCACTGTGTGTGTGTGTGTGCGCTGATTGATTGAACAAGCCAAGTCCATCTCGGCGTCCCCTGATGGGAGCCAGAGTGTGAAATTGCCAAAGCAGCAAACAGCAAATAATCAGGACGGACACACGCGTCCACAAACAAAGACACACACTTTCCTTCACAGTCCATCAGTGCAGTACTTCCTCTCTCTACCTCCCTCCCTCTCTCTCTGTCACACAGAGAAACAGACACGTCCACCTGTTCGTCTCCACCTTCCTTCTTCCTGTAATTACTGGTATTTTCATGGCTGTTATCCACTTCACCCCTCTTCTCCCTGCGCTCAGAGGACAAGTAAGAGCGTCTCTTTGTTGCTGCAGGTAACACACATCACTGTCACACCTGCATCAGTCGCTGCAGAGACTTAATTGGAGACATCCCAGCGTCGTTCGCCTTCTCTCTCTCTGTCTCTGCTGCAGTGTTTGTGTTTGCAGGCGTTTCCAGGCAGGCTCCGATACCTTCCCCGTCCCACATAAACACACATCTATAACAAAGGCTTCTAAGGAGTGTCTGTGCCACATTTAGCTGCTGCATAGTAACCAACTGTGTTCAAGCTTCAGTTATTAAACAAAAAAAAAAGAAAGAAAGAGAAGTCTTTGTGTGTGTGCTCAGATGTCAAATTAAAGCTCGGCTCCTTCCTACTGCTCCCGCGGGACCCTTTAAACGATTTGTGGCGCTTGTGCCGTCCAAAGGGAGACCATTTGCAGGGTTTGAGAAAAATAGGTCAATTTCTTTTTTTTTTTTTTTTGTTCAGAAAGCCAGCGAGTACGTAGCCTGAAGCAGAGATAAATGTCTGCGTGTCACTGCTATATGTGATGGTTGTTCACTGCAGCACTACAACGACATGTATACGTGAATTAGCTCAGCTTTACAGTGGCCAGCATGAAGTGGAAATGTGATAAAGTCAGAGAGTTAACGCTGGTACTGGGAAGATGTTACAGGGTACTTTGAGGGAAATTACTATTTTTATTGTTTTTACTCTGGATATTTGCACTAGTTATTGTCCAAATATAGTCTCACAACAAAATAGCTGACGTCATCCTGCACCAGCAATCACAACGCCGCCATATTAGCAGGAAAGCGCACTTTTTGAATCACGACTCTGTTGACTGCAGCAACTAACTCAGAACAGTCTGGGACAAGCGAAGGTGAAATGGTTTTCTAGGATTCCCAAAGATCCCTCCAGACGTCAGATGTGGATTACTGCAATAAAACGCTCCAGAAGCAGGAAGGAGGAAACGGAGCGGTGGGATCCCTCAGGAAACGGGTTTGTCTCGTGTAGTGATCACTTCCTATCAGGGACAGAATCCAGCGTCTTGTTTATTTATCATGTCTTTAACACCGTGTCCAACAGATTTCTGCTCATAGAGACAAGTTAGGCTGATGTTTATAACGTGGATTAGAAAGACGTGTTGATCATTCAGAACTAAAACTACTCACAATGAGAAAGAAACTCAGGATTATGTTTGTTTTCAGTGACTCTGGAGTAGGATGAAGGAAAGTTAATGTCTAGACGCTGCAGGTCAGGAACATTGTCCTCACTGGTTGTTTTAATGCTCGATATAATCACAGCTGGGTCATGATAAGAGTCTGTGATATATAATCTGTAGAGTTTTATCTTGTTCTGGTCAGTTTCTATCAGTTTAAAGTGTCAGTAAACTCCTGAATGTCCTGAAATCAGCTTTGGCTCCTTTTAGTTTAACTTCAGTTTAAGTTTTCCTGCCAATGTGGCGGCGTCAACATAAAAAGTCACATGACGTCCAGAGCTCTGGATGTTTCAAATAACATTGTGCTTGTTTTTCCTATTTCTTCCTGAAAGCATCTCTCCTTGCTTCCGCCCGAATCCACAAACACATGCATCAGTCATCTGCTCTATATTCAGTTTAACCTGACGGAGAAAACGGCACAGACGACATACGAGACTTAAACCAACATTAGTGCTAGTGTTTAAAACACCATGTTTAATGCCTTTGATTTTTAGACCGTGGAAACTTCAAATTATCTCGAGAGATTTGATGAAGACCAGGAGGAAACAACTCCAGACGTAACGTGAACTAGCTTCACTTTATTAGAGCTAGCTAGTGCAGTCGGATTCACTAAGACTTCATTAAATCTTACATAACAGCTTGTGTTTAGTATTCATGCACAGGCTGCTGCTAATCGTCGGCAAATCATGGAATTAGCACAATGATGCTAAATCCAATATTATAGCGTAACAATGATGAAAAAGAAAACAGGTAAGTACCCAGTCGTTAATGGACACTAGCTGCACCAGTTTCTGGTTATTAGCATAACAAGCTAGTGTTTCAGGAGGAGTTCCTGTTTAAACCTCAAACTTCCCACCAGAAAACTAGAACAGAAGAAGCTACTCAGATGAAATGTCTTCTCTAAAAGTCCAGTTGCCTTTTTTGAATTTGAATTTTTGGATAGACAAAAGAAAAACTCATGATCTTATGCACTGAAGACTTTATATTGTTTGGCATTTAGGTGGACGGTAAAAGAAGAATTAGACGCATGGAAACATGTCTCTACACTGTGCTGTGTTTGAATCTCATAAGAGAGTGAACCAAAGGAACAAATACATGCATGAGCACATTTTAAAAACTTACTGAGATGAATTAGTAATAAATAAAATAAAAATGCTGACATGATTAAACGGGGGTCGACTTTGTGGATTTACTCGAATAAAAACAAGTGAACCTTGGTACGGAGCAGATGTGTTTGCAACGGTTGAATTCAGGGATAAATTGGCCAGTAAATATTATTATAAGCACAGATGAGGAGTTACTGCTTGATCAGATGACCTCACATTATGGTATTTTTAGCATTATTCATTAATTGTTCATTAATTATCAGGAATAATTCTGCTTGATCTCAGGCTCAGAGAGCAGAGGTGGTAATGACGCTTGACTTAGAGCAGAGGACGTAACGTCGTAAAGGACAGAACATATCCAGAGCTCATGTACTCACAGTCGAGACAGGCCTTCGTTCTTCTGAAAGAGCAGCTCTGGAATCTGGCTCAGACGGTTTTTGTTGAGGCGACTGTACAGATGAAAAGAAAAACAATGAATGAATTAAAATCTTGTAAGGTTTTAGTCAGAGTCTGTGTTTATAATGTGATCTTACAGTCGCTCCAGCTCCTTCAGCTCATCAAAGGCTCCTCTCTCAACGTTACTGATCTGGTTATCCATCAGATGGCTGCCAGAGGGAAGAGAACGTATTCAGTTATTTAAACGGATCATGGAGAATGTTTTTTTATTATTTTAGGGGCGGATAAAATAAAACTGGAGCATTTTATTAATTTAACATTTTATTAATTTATTATGACAATAAAACAAATCTTCCACCCATTCATTAAGCTAATTAAAGACGCCTCCACGCCTCCTTTCTCCAGCAGTCTCTGTGGAGAAGCCTCCGCCTCGTGTACCGCTGCTGTAACACCCGGCGCCCTCCTGACAGCGCAGAGCCCCGGGCCCCCAGCGGGCTGCTAATCTGTTTGGAGCAGGCCTCCGGAGATGTCATTAGTTCCCAGCGTGTCAACCTTTTAAACGCCTCGCGTCCATCACTGACTCTCAGACTCGGTCCCAAATCTCGGGTGAACACCCCGCCGCCGCTCGTACAGCCTCATCCAGAGGGCACTGTGTTTCCAGGTCGAAAGGTCGCTAATAAAACCCCCTCCTGGTTGTAAATCTGACTGACACTGACACCGAGCGAGCACCTTTGGGTGGCTCATGTGTCGCCGCTGAGTAAAAGCATCAGTCTGCGCCCTCGGGCGTCCCGCGGCATCACAGCTATGATTCCCACATTCCAGCCTAGAGACTAAAACCAGACTGAGACTCCCTGTCAACAGTGAAGACGTGTCTTCTTAGAAATCTACATGTAGTGTTGTTGCTTTGATTGACTCTTAATATGACATAAAAACGTCCAAACCCGTACGTAGAACTACTGTAGCATGTTCTCATGCACGTAGCTCTAATAATAAATACTCACAGGACTCTGAGGTGTTTGAGACCAGAGAAGTCTGTTTTGCTGATGACGGTCAGGTTGTTCCCATTCAGGTCTCTGGAAAACAAACCAAACAGCAGATTAGAGAACAGGAAGGAAGGTGTGGATGGAATATAAATTTAACAAACAAAAGAAAAACTAATCCCAAACATTGTTTTTAAACCATCAAAATTCACATTTGCTCATCGCACCTTGTCATTTACCAAATATCACAGCCATGTGCAGCTTTCCTATGACGTCTCTCTGTTTAAATGATGCTAATGAACAGCTACTAACTCAACATGTCAGATGTTTGCTTCATTTTCAACTCTACTAGACAACGGTAACAGACAGGTAAGATGCAGAGCGAGGTGGTAAGGCTCAGTGATGTGAACAAGTTCATGTGACGAGGGTTGTGCATCCAATAGTCTCCTCTTGTGTTAGTACACAAGTGTTTTAGTGGTGATCACCTCCGCTCATTTTATTCTACGATCTTTTTGACTCAGAGTGGCAAAGTGTGATGAATTGTCAGTTCTCAGATTTAGAGAACTTTACTTATCCCATCAGGGTGATTCATTTGCAGCTTCTCCACATGCATCCCATACACAGTTAATCAATCAAGGCAGGGAAACAATAAATGCATGGAGACATAGTAGGGATGTGTGATATTTCATGGTTTATCATCAGAAACATTCTCCACGGTAAGAATATGTCATCCTGTGATAAAAACCATAAATTCCCATTGATGACGCATATATGTGGCGACACACTCTCAGCCCAACACGTGTGGAATATTGACAAACTGACTATGGTGGAAGGTGGAGCAGATACGCTGGCAGAGAGGAGCTCGTTCCTAAACGAGGCTCCACCTCCATTATCTGGTTTGGTTTTAACCCCTTAATGCCTCAATTGATTCTTCAATTATAGAAAGAAATGAAATATTTCTATTTTTGTTACCACTCCGGCCGGTCCTACCAGAAACTAGTGCTTGCTAAAGGTTCCTAGGATTTTTTTGAATGTGCACAAACCGACATTGGAGTATTACATGCGTTATTTCAGCTGCAGTCTGAACGGAAACAGTGCGTCGTGAATTAGCGACACTAGGCATGAAGGGGTTAAAAAGTCTGACGCGGAGCAGCAAATTACAACATGCAAGGTTTGCAAACAAATAGTGAATAAAAAGGACAGTAACAGCACTAATTTGTTCCACCACCTCAAACACAAGCACAAACCAGAAGATGAAGAAAGACAGAAAATGAGCAAAGATGCAGAAGCAGCGTCGACTTCATCCAAAGAGTCCGGGAACAAAACAACAACTCAGAGAAAACTTGATGCATTAGAGTCAAAAAGATTAGACTGAACTGGTGTTTATTTATTTATCTTCATTTATATCGTTACCGTGATAAATGTTTTAGTCCATATCACCTTCATCCCTAGCACGTCGTAATCAATCATGTAATAAGTGCTCATTAAGATCAGTACAGTCAGTGAGATAAAGCCTTAAATAGTTCATCTACTCTGAGTGGGGTCTGTGTTTAAAAGCTTAACAGCTGAAGGAATAACAGACTTTGTGTAATGGTTTGTCGTACTGATGATAGTGATGACCAGAAGGCAGTAATGAAACCTCTTTCTGCCTCCAGCTAGTCACTTTGCTGTAGGACATGAAAAATGTCCATAAAACGGAGCCACTGCATGAAAAGGACATGAATGGTGCACAGCAGGTTCTGGAAAGTTAAATAAATAGTCGGATGTACAGTGCGCTCCCTGTTTCAGCGTTGACGTTTTAAGATTTGTAGATGGATGAAGTTTCCACGGTTCAAACATCCAACGAGCACTTTAATCCTGAGAGCAGTGACGTATGTGTCTCTGGCTAGAGATGAACCAGCGATGAAGAGGTAGCTCATGTGAATGTTTACTGACATTAAGCAGAAGAATCTGGACACGATCTGGAATGAACGAGTCGTTCAGAGAGGACGATCAATAGCTCAGACAAGCAGATCACATTGTGTCGACTGAGTTTTTATTGCTGCCTTCAGGTCGTCGCTATGATGTGCCCATCAGAACGACAAATGATCGGGTACAGTCCTTTATTCCTTCTGCTGTCAAGCTTTTAAACAAAGACCCCAATCACATTAGATGAACTATTAAAGGCTTCATCTATTCATCGATTGATGATTTACTTATATATTGGCTGTCTACCACTGATTATACTGATCTTAATGAGCACTAATTTTGTGATTGACTATTTTGTGCCCATGCATTTATTGTTTTCTTGGTTTGGTTGTTTATTGATTGATTGACTGAGTATGGGATGCATGCAAGCTGCAACTGAATCACCCTGCTGGGATAAATAAAGTTCTCTGAATCTGAATTCAACCATATGATCACGTTTCTATCAAGGTTCTTCTTATTTTTATTTCCATCTTTCCCTCAGACACCTTTTGATCAAATAAAAACCCACCGTCGGCGCAGTACGTCACAGTTCCTGATCTTTGAAGTTGTTTTCTCTCGGTTCACAGCGACAGATTCTTATCAGTTCACTTTGAGGACAAGCTTTTATTTTTTCTCAAAAACCATAAATCAGTTAGCGCGAAGCTACGAGGAAATCAAATGTTTGTTCAGATGCAAGTTGAAGCAGCTGTTTAGTCCTTGACTCTGTCTTTAAGCGCTGGCCTTAAAGGATTACTCTGCTTTCACCTGAGGTAGAGCATTCAGGGAAATGACTCTATTCTGTGCACACACTTTAGGTATAGACCGGTGTGTGTTACCTGATACCTAGCCAAGGCACTCTTTTCAACAGAGTTGTAGAGGCGGCTTCTGGCGGGAGGGGTTTAACCCTATGACCTCATTGTCTGCCTTGATTGACAGCCGGGGGAAGAAAGAGAAGGGATGATGTCACTCTTCCCACGAGGCTTTGTTGAAGGAGAAGTAAAACGAGCCGTGTGCACGTACCTGTGTGTGCATGAGTGTGTGTTTGTGAGGAGTGTCATGTTCCCTCTGCTACTGTAAAGGGTGGAGCAGAGTCTGACCTTGTCCTGCGCCGTAGACAAGAGAAAGACGGAGACAGAGAGTGGACGCTGTGGTTTGGGTGTGTGAACGGTTGACTCATAGAAACGCAAAGAAAAATGGCCACGGTGTGAATAAGCCAGGTTAGTCACATTCAGACGTCTACAGTGTCTGTGTGTCTCCCAGTACGTCGACCGTGATAAAGATCACTAAGGCAGTGCGGGTAGCTCGCGTGCCACTGGAGAAAACGCTTTAGATGTTAGTCTGTCGTTATCTGTGGCACCTCCACAACGAAGAGCAAGACAAACTTTCATCTTCTTTAGCTTTTTACTACAACATGACCTCAGTTCACACATCCATAGCCGTGCACGACGTCAACAACAACTCAAGTCTACTGTCTTTCTCTGGTGTTGTCAGACGGTCTATGTGCATGGAACTGCAATAACCTAAAGAATAAACACTAAAGAACTTATTCTGCCTTGTTCAATGTCAGTCAAATGACATTATCGTATATTTGCCCTGAAAGTATCGTATGAATACGATAATTAGCGTATATCTGCCAACACTGGACCATGCTGTTTTTCTGAAGGTGCAGAGCAACAACTTTAGACGTCTTAGAAAAATAAAAACAATGATGGATAGAGCTTTTAATGCTGCAGAAACAATTAATATGACGTAGGGCAGGGTATCTGTAGGTAGATCACTTTGACTTGGTTCATTGTAAAAGAAGCATACAAATCAAAAACAAATCATGTTTTATACGCCGTAAGAAGCAAGACGTTTGTTCTCGCTCCAAAGGCTGCAAGAACAAGAACAAAGTTCGTTCTGGTCAGGTCATTTATACTTCACAAGATACTGAATAGTACAGAAGCCCTTAACAGCCATGCATTCATACATTTTATTTTCCCGAGATAACGAGATAATTTTCTTGAGATCTCGTGATAATGAAGTTTTGTTTTCCCGTGATAACGATATAATTAATTTGTTGATGATGTTGTAGTAGGCTATATTAAATCACTGCAGGAAACATCATTCAGTGTATCAGTGTCAGAGGAGCAGGAGCATACTGATACCGCGTCACATATCTGTTCAATCAAGGCCTGACACAGACACATTAGTGAGCTTAATCTAAGAAGCCTACTACAATATTGTTTTGTTTTCTCGAGATGACGAATTAATTATATAGTTATCTCGGGAAAATGGAAATGATGATTAAAATGATGTTTGCTACATCACACGTTTAAAGTAGCACAGATGTAGTTTCTCTAATTTCAGATTTGAAAAAAGTAGCTCAAAGATAATGCCCAAAGGAATCAGGAAGACCAAGATCAACTGGCTGTTGGTCAGTGTTTGGACTATGAGTTCTTAGTTGGTGGTCAGTGACTGGGAGTTGATATTGTTTCTTCATCGCTTGTTTTTCTGACTCCCTACAGCAGATACTAATGGTGGACAAAGTTCTCTTCCAGCTGTGAGGAGTCTGTTATTGTGCATTTAGACCTACTGCATAAAACTAAACGTTCTCCAATAACATTACGCTCAAAATGGGTGGAAACAACCTTTTACATATTTCATTTCCAGTTATTCAGCACTAACTTAACGGAAGATTGTAAAAATATTCCCTTTGTAGCAGCCCTAAAATAGATACTTGCTTCAGCTTTGTAATAATTTGCAATTTGACGAAATAACTAAAGATCTGCTAAATATAGCTGAGCATTCATCATCATTGTGTCCCTGTACACTTTCTGTCATTGGTTGCTGCAAATTATGGATGATTATAGGCCTTGATTGGTGACTGTAAATGGATGAAAGGTACAGGATTTCCCGTAGTCTGAGCCCAGCTTTATCGTCTCCAAACAATATATTTTTGCAGAAACTTTTATGCTAAAAAAAATACTGGTTTGACAAACTCAGCATGTGCCTTCACACTTTGAGTGTGGTCCTCACAGCTGCAGGGAGAACGCTGCTTTTATTAACTTCCTTGTTCTGTACAAGAAAACACAATCTGGTGAGGCAGACCTCTGCTTTTGACAATGAGTGTGGTCTGGAGATGAAACGCTGCTATTTGCATGAGAAGAAAATAAGATTTCTACACGTGTTACAGGCTGAAGATGGAGGAGGTCGTTCTGAGAGACGGGGTGAGCAGAGGCAGAGGATTGGCTGTGAGGGAGGGAGGGATGGATGGATGGAGATGGGTCATGGCGGGGGGTCCAGAATCACTCCCCGGATGTGTGTGAAATTACCCTGACAGTTAAACTGCACGGGCAAAGCAGGCATCAAAAGGGAGAGCGACATACACCGATTAATGACCACATCTTCCACCTCACAGCCGCTAACAGCAGAACGCTCACAAGACTTGTTTTTAGTAAAAGAGGACGCAGATCCAGCCCCGACGAGGCGTGGTTAATTGAGTTTTGTGCAGCATGGCGGGGTCAGGGGTCAGCTAAGCGACAGACTCCCCCTGAGTGGCGACTCTGCCAAACAATGGCTCATTAAAGCAGAACGCGTCTCACACACACAATCACAGGCTGCGTGGGCAGCGAGGCGGTTGATCCGCTCAGCTCTGCACGCCACGTTACGTCTGACATGGAGGGAGATACGGCGTGGTGTGGACAGGGAGACCAGTATATGAAGATATAAGACATGCAGCGTGGGGAAGTCACAATGAAAGAAAATGTCACGATGCAAGAATGACTGTTGGAGAGAATTTAATCACTTGTTAGCTACTTTCCTTCACATTGGTCAATAATACACTGGCTCCCACTCATATTTAACTCCTCTGAAAAACACACAGCCCTGTTGGATACATGTGAGCAGGCATGTGGCCGACGGTCGATGCAAACGGGTTATTTTAATCTGGTAATCAATCGGGCATCTGTGCAGGATGTAGGGTCCAGTGACGTATCAAGACACACATGTAAAATCCTCCTTCCCAACAAAACCACACTCATGGAAACCATAGACAGTCCCAACAGATCTAAATAAGCAACAGAGAAACCCAACACTTCACTGAGAACACCATCGTCTGTTTACTAAGGAGTTGCAGCATCTCAATCAAGAGCTGTTTCATGAACTCAAGCACTGAAGGTTTTAACCACAGGGTAACAAATGTCAGTGTCGATTGTGGGAAGTGGTTGAAACCAAGTTCAGGCAGCAAAATATTTGTTCAGATTCAGTTTTATTTGAAATTTGATTTGTCAGGTTTAACACGGGATTCACAGACAATGAAATGTTGTGGACAAGAGGAGCAGTCAGCCACAAAATGACAAAAATGCCAGAAAAATGACTTTACAGAAGTGTTTTATACCCCAATCAGCCATAGCATTATGACCAGGCAGAAGAAGTGAATAGCATTTAAAGCATCCTGTGACAGTTCAGTGTTCTGCTGGGAAACTTCTGGACCTGGCTTCATTCATTGGTGTGGATGTTACTTAGACATGTAGCACCAGGGCCCTCATGCACGAACGTTCCGTACGTACAAAAACGTTCCGTACGTACTCGTTCACGTAAAAGTTCAGATGTATCAAGAGTGAAATGTCCGTTAACTTTGTACGTGCCAACGTCAACCTCATGGCTGGCGTACGTAGGATTCTCCAGATGTGGATCCTTTGGCTTTGACACTTAAGAGGTGATGCTGGGAAACTGTCATCAATGTGAAAACTATTACTCCGACCGATCGGGCTGGTCTGAAGCTAGGAAACAATTGGTCACGCATAAGGTGTGAACACACTTTGAGATTGTTCTGTCTCAGGTAATTCCTCATATTTCTGTAGTTGTCGTCATTTAAATGTGGGCTGATGCTTCAGGATCTCAGTGTCACGATTTATCGTCAAAAGACGTTAAAGTGTCATCGTTGTCACCTCAAGAAACCCAAGCAATAAACAGGCGATGCAAATCTCCAGACGTCCCAAGTAACTGCTCCAAACAAGAACCCTTTTGAGGGGAAGCAACCCCAGGCTGGTTTCTTTCTTTCTTTCTTTCTTTCTTTCTTCCTTTGGTCCGAGGAGAACAGAACAATCTGTACAAGATGTTGCTGAGCGGGAGGTTTCTCGGATTGTTTCCAATTCCCACCAGCCCCGGAGTGCTTCATTTGAGCTGAGATCTGACCGTGACCGATATCCCGTCCACAGACTTGGTATGTGGGGAGGAAAATAAAATATTCTGCTGTTCAGGACATGACATGAGAAGACAACTAGGCTGCTTTTATTGATAAATTACAATCTGCCGAAAACTCCAAGACTGCGCTACAGACGCAGAAAACAGTTTTATGTTTTCACTGTCACCTCCTCTATTCTCTCCACCTCTATCTCCCTGTTTCACACCTGTCCCTCCTCCTCCCCCGTCTTCCCCTGACGGCTGGTAACAGCTCTCCCTTTCTGTTCCTGCTCTTCTTGCTCCATTCCCTCATCCTCCCCCCATCTTTCTCCCCACGTTGGAGCCCAGTGGATGTGACTAATATTAGCAGTCACACACATGCATTCAGGTCTAATGACACTTCATTAGCGGCATCTTTCCTGCTGAGCGGCTGCGAGGGAAATGGTTAGATGATTATAGGAGATGGGAAGAAAGAGAGCGAGGCAGTGGGACAGGCTGAGGTGGTAGTCGCTGGTAATGAAACAGAGAAAGGAAGATGTGCGTGTCGTGGAATGAAAACAAGAAGACTGAGCCTATTTTCTCTGGACGCCACAATTTAAATGAGCATTAAGACATGGTTCTATGGTTAGAATCAAGTTAATATTCATGTTGAAGGCCAGAGGAGGCGGTATGTCTCCTACAAAGACAATAAGACAGGAATATGTCTGTGTCTGAGACGGAGACTGAGACAGAGCAAGAGAGAGGCCAATCAGAGTAAACCCAATTACAACACAATGTAAATAAAGCTAGTCAGAATACTAGAAACAGGAAACTAAAACCCACAGTAGATGTTATCTGGCCATGCAAAGAACTGGCAGGATATCCCTCTGCTGTTGGAGATTAAAAAGAAAAGATCCAAACCAAGTACAAGCTCAGAGATCATAAACTGTCAATCGGTAAAGGAAGAAAAATCGTGGAAACAAAAAGATAGAAGAAGAAAATGTAGCGACCGTTCAATGGGTGAGGTCCAGATCCTCCCACAATGGAAAAGATCCAGTGAGGTAAGGAACAATTAATTAAACAGGTCCAACTCTGTCATTTCACATGTTAGAGCTGCGTAATTAGAAATACTCTGTGTGTAGTTTAATTTACAGGTTGGGTCGTGGTGGCAACAGGCTAAGTAAGGAATGCCTGATGTTCCTCTCCCCAGTGAACGTATTCCAGTTCTTCCTGGGGGATCCCTCCAGGCTTTCCTGCAGCATTTGATTTACATATAGTCCCTACAGCGAATTATGGGTGTACCCCAGGGTCTCCTCCCAGCGGGCCATGCCTGGTTAACGTGCATATGGTAGAAATGAAGACACCCAGGAGGCATCCTCACCAGATGCTCAGACCACCTCAACTTGCCCCTATGACGGTAGAGTGACAGTAAAATGGAGGAGGAGATGGCGGCTGCAGTAATGTGGGCGTTGTATCTTGAACCCTCATGGTTGGGCTTAGCCTCAGAGATCGTGAGAGGAGCTTGTACATCTGGAGGGAGCTTGAGGGAGCTGAGGAGGTTCTGGCATCTCTCGAGGATTCCTCCTGGGCACCTCCCTTTACACCAGGCAACACCAGCTGGTAGCCAACTAAGAGAGACCCCAAACTGGGGCTGTCACCATAATGAGGGAGTAGGGTGGACAAGGACAAGTTTAGGTGTGCAACTCAACAAGTCACTGAGGTCCCAAAATGGAAATGACAGAGGTTCTTCTTTTTGAGGACGTCCTTTAATGCGTGCTCTAGGCAGTTCCAGGGGTTCTAGCACTCTGGACTGACCATTGTCCTCTTCTTTGCAGTGTTGTGTTGGGGAGTTGGCATAGGAACTTGTGATGCCAACAAATTGGTCAAGCTGGCAGGCCACCTCTGTGGTGAGGATGGGACGAGACAGTTTGGTGGCACTGACATCACGGACAGCAACTCTAATCTTCTTTATGCCTCATTGATGATGATGTTCACACCACAGACTGTAGATAAAAGCTGTCATGACGTCCACTTTTCTTACCGTCTGTGGTTCATAATACGATCTACAGAAGGTACTGCACATGGCCAGCTACGTTGTTGGCAAGACGCCATTGAGAAATTTCCTCAAGCATTCCTTAACACTGTTGTTGAAGTCGCCCGGTGAAACAGTTGTGTGTTTTCTTGCTACCAGACATTAGACTATTAAAAAGTCTCACAGCCAAGCTCATCAAGCATCCAGTGACTGTGTGGCTTCATATACACAACATCCTCCAAAGACGCTGTACATTTGTAAGTATCTAGAAATATGAATGAAGGCTTTGGGTCAGACGTTTACACTGCAGTTATTAACTTCTTCATTCCTGCATCACATGCTGTTGTTACTAGTCAGATATGGTTTGTTAGTTCTCATTAAACGGTTCAACTTGCAAAGATAAACATATATACTTTATATAAGAACAATGAATCTTAACACGATCTTGGAAAAAGTCTTCATATAATTATTATTACATGACTTTTACATGAATCAAATTTCAAAGATAAGACATCTCAGTTTCCTGCTCTGTGCCCACTAACACTAATCCTTCTCACACTCAATTACCCGCCCTACTGGCAGATTTCCAAAACGACTCTTATACTTTTGAGTACACACATACATGTATGGCAGACGTGATTGATGCTTTTGTCAATGATCCACGTCTAGTTTATATAATGATGCATACAGAGACAGAAATAACCAGACACACAGACAAAATGTGGGCTTTTTAAATGCACAGTGCACGACCGACCGACTGACTGACTGTAGCCAGAAGTCCTGCCACTACGGGTGTTTATCTTTGACTTGTAGGTATCCAGGAACTACATCCAGGAACAGATCACTCAAACACACACATCTAAGGTAAGACATCACAGTCCGACTCGACCTGCACTTTCTCACACTCTCTACCAGTCGTACAAACACACGGCGACAGATGTAAGGTTTGTTTTAAGATTTCCTCTTCCTGATGGTGTGCTGGGTTTATTCAGGGTCAGGGTTCAGACACCTGCAGCAAAGTTCTCATATATTAAACTCGGGAATGTTCATCATGACGAAGAAATGTTTTCTAATTCAAATTCCAACTATTTCCACACAGGCTAATTCTTTCTCTGCATCTGACTCATTCACACAGTAGTGTGTACCCTCAGAGCAGGGTAGCAAGAGAGATTAGGTAACATGGGGGAAGGGATGTGAACCCGTGACCCTTTGGTCCTACGCCACAGCTCCTCACCAAAACTTTGTAGTCCTTTAAATTAAATATTCATTCACTGACAGGTTAATATGAATGTCACATAGTGTGATGGGATCTGAGGAGGCGTGATCAGAACATGAATCTGTTTATTCTTCTTTTCGTGCAGGTGCTGGGGTTTACCACGTTTTACTCCTAAACTGCAAAAACACAAAAACAACCCAAAGAATTCCAGCTCAGATTTTTATATAACCTGCATTAAAGTCTACTGCAGTGAGTACGACCAGTACTAATACTTCATTACTACTCAAATCCAAAAGAATATAATGATAATATGAAGATACAAAGGAATTGGCACGACTCAAATGTTAAAAACAGCAAATGCAGATACTGTTTTGACTGAGAGGCCACAATGCAGCTTTAGATATTAATGAGGATAGCCTTGTTATAGGATGATGCACTTTACTCTAAACTGGGGTTTAAAATGTATTTTAACTGCAGGGAACAATATAATTTGTAGATGGGATGAATTTCCCAGTTCCCAGAGTAATTAACTGCTCATGAGTCGAGTCCACACCAAAGAACACATCTCATCAGGTTTTCATCTTCTCTCTTTCTCACACACATTCCTCTCGTCTCTGCTCAAATATCGCTGCTCATCAGCGACCAAAGGAGAATCCATTTTTCCAGCGTTGCTATGAGGATCCAACAAGGAGGGCTGTTTTAGTTTGACAGTCACCTTGATAAATGACCCTCTTATTGGCCGGCTGTCTCCCAGGAAATACTGTACACACACTCCACAGCCCCCCCTCCCACCCCCGCCCCCCAGTGGCTAGCTGTCCAGCTGACACACAAACCCACTCGGATCACTTTACATGATAATTGAGCGACAAGACCTTTAACAAATAGCTATTTAATGAGTCGCTGCTCTGGTGGGACGGTGGGACGGTGAGACGGGTAGGAAGGAGGAAGCTATTTAGAGGTCAAAAGGTCACGCTGGCTATGTTTACATGTGTGCAGATGGATGGACGGATTAAAAACGAAGGAGCGCGTTGATCTGTCTGCTGAACGGAGCTGGACGATGTCCACCGGTCTGGAAACCTGACGATCAGGCGATGCTGAATTACACTCGTTGACGTCTAAATGCAGTAGAGTCAAGTGGAGTTGTCCAGAAACTAAAACTAAGCTGAAGCTGCAGGACGTGTTCATCCCAGATTAACTTCAGACAGATTCAGTTTGATTGTCCTGAACATCAAGTCAGATTAAACAGATCAGTTAACGCTGACCTGATCCTACATCTGTTGACCTGGTCAGTCTCTCAGGCTCATGCAGGGTACACGCTGTGGATTTAGTTAAACTTTGCAAGAAACTTTAAAATGAATTCCTCCCCCAAAATCTGTGCCTCTATTCATGCAAATATAAAACGAGTGTCTTGACTTCTTCCTGTCCCCTTCGCCATAGAGAAAGAAATCACCATCTCTCATCCAGACCATTTCTCTCTGAACCAGGAGCCCATGATCATAAAGCCATCGAACCTTTGCGGGTAAAAACATCCTCCACGCTACAGTAAACCAGAGAGGAGGAGGAGGAGGAGGAGGAGGAGGAGGAGGAGGAGGAGGAGGAAGGATAATATATCTCTTGTAGCACCCCTAACAAACATCAATTATTCATACACACAGGCACTCCAGGACCTGAAATAAACACAAAACACCACCCATGTAGAAACACATGCGTGTTCAGCGTGCACTCACATCTCCATACAGTACACATGTACAGGTAACTGTTGTTACATGAAGCAGGACAAAGATGTGTTTCTTCTTTATTATTGAAATAATTGATAAAACTTCTAAACCTTTGATCTGAGTCAGACGTGACCTGAATCTTATTTCCAGACTTCTAGACTTCTAGATTTCTAGAACGGCATCGTAAAACCATCAACTGAGGCCGGAGCAGACAAGTCGATAGTCGTGCACATGTAGCTTCATCAAAATGAGATCAGTAGCTGCAGCAGCGTCATTCAAAGATATAAACACAGAAAAGACGAGTGTCAGTCCTCAAAGACACATTCTCAGATCTGTAGTGAAGTGATGCCTCCAGGTTGTATTTAACTACCGATTACAGCCATGTACGCTGATCAGGCATAACATTATGACCACCTTCCTAATATTATGCAGGTCTCTCTTGTGGTGACTCATCAGAGAATGGACATGTTCCTTCTGAGGGTGTCCTGTTGTTAGTGGGGGGGTCTTTGAGGGGAGGGGCCTCTGTGGATCAGTTTGGGATCTAGTGAATGTGGAGGCCAGGTCAACACCTTGTGCTGTTCTTCTTCCTAAAGTGTTTTTGTGGCTGCATCCTGCTGGAGGAGTGTCATTGCTATGGGGTGGGGGTGCCTGGTCTGGTCTAGGTGGGTGCTACATGTCTAAGTAACATCCACACCAATGAATGAAGCCAGGTCCACAAGTTTCCCAGCAGAACACTGAACTGGAGCAAGATGGTTTAGATGTTAGTCACTTCTCCTGGTCATAATGTTGTGGCTGATCAGGGTATATTACCTTTATAAGGATAACAGTGTTCAGGGAGGTTTATTGATGACGTTGTAGTTGTTGGCAGTGACTGTATTTAACAGATGACGGTGAAGACGTTTCTGAGCAGCGCAGTCCATCCGCCTCTAACTACAACCTGACTGCATCAGTCATAAGCACTGTTCAGTGAGATCCCTCAGGAGAACACGCTGATGTTCACACAGACACGATGGAAAGCAGCTGAAGAGAAAACGTGTTCTGTGCCGGCTCAGAAAGAAAATCTGCACAGAGCATGAAATACGAAATCTGATTCTGAGCAAACAAACATTAGTAAATGCACATGCACGGCTCCAGGGAACAACAGCAGGAAAGAGAAATGATGCCGCAGAGCAGCAACTGAACCCGGGGAATCAAGTGGAGAGTGTGTGATATGAAGTTACTCTACTGGTAAAGAGAGCTGCAGCAAAAACACGAGACCAGAGACACTACACCAAGACAGAGAAGATAGGAAACAACTGCACACAGGGTTTATTCACTAATGAAACCACAGCCTGCATCACGTCTAAAGTCTGGATCTTTACAATCGCTCCCCAAAAACCTTCAGCATGAACCCAGATTCAAGCTGCTCCTTGCTCCTTTAAGAGGAGAGCAGCAGCATGCCGTCACTTTGAAGGATTCCCCTCATCTTCCTGTCAGTCTCAGCTCATGCAGAGAAACGTGTGTGACTACTCACAGCCTCTCGGTGCCTCTGGGGATGTTTTTGGGTACGGAGTGGAGCCCCAGGCCGTGGCAGTCCACGGTGTTCCCCAGGCAGCTGCAGGGAGCGGGGCACGCCTCCGCACCTCCCCGCCCCGCCAGCAGCACCAGGGCGCCCCACGCCAGCACCGTCCACAGCTCGCGCCGGAGAGCCCGGCCTCCTGACCCCGTCCTCCCGGCAGGCATCCTGCTCTCCCGCGGGGCTCCTCGACGCTGCAGAGAACCGGCCGCGGAGATCCCAAGAAAGTGGACGGAGGCGGCGAGGGAAGGCTGGAAACAAGGCTGAGACTGAGCAGCAGCAGCAGCAGGAGGCAGGTGAAGTTCCACTTGGTCCAAAGGCCTTTCAGAGAGGTACCGAGAGGATATCCTGTCCTTGGCTTCTCCTCCTCTACTCTCCTGTGCGTCCTCTGCTCTCTCGTGCAGCCGTACAGTGTGCCTGCCTCTCCCCTCTCCACTTTTCATTGAGTCATTGTGCACTGAACAGTGAGCCACTAGAAAAGAAGAAGAAGAAAGAAAGGGGGGGACTCCCTCACTCCCTCTATCTCTCTCACACACACAGGAGTAATCATCCATCAAAAGCTTTTACAAATAACAGCACCGAGACTCCTCCTCCGCCCCCCCTCCACCCTCCACCACCCCTCCCAGTCACACACATACACTCCAGTACCCTGAGTGAACTCACATCTATTCAGTGACAACAGTAGCAGGAGCCGCCACCTCCAGTGACAGCAGCCTTTTACTTTCTCTCTCTCTTCCTCTCCTTGTTTCTGTCAGTCTCTCTCACCCACATCCTCCTCCTCCCTAGGGGGGGAGAAAAGAGCCCTAGGCTGCATGGACATGATGAGAGAGAGAGAGAGAGAGAGAGAGGGAGAGAGGGAGGAAATCGTGATCACCCTGAAGCATCCGACCGGGAAGCTCTGGAGAATAACAGAAAGGAAAGAGGAGAACGATTTATGAAGAGAAAGAACAATAAGAAATAAAAAAGGAAGCAGATGAAGTTCTGCTGAGCGTTAAATGTGCTAAAGAATATATTTTATCATTTATTTATCCACGGCTCAGAGCCGAGGCAGCACGCCGGGATGCAGCACCTTGGTTTAGTTGAGGAGGTGTTTCTCTGTAGACTGGCATAACTGGAATGCCATAAGCTGCCACAGAGCTTACTCAGAAGTCTATTATGAATTCACTGGCAAGGCTTTGAAATTCAAATGGAGCCTGGGTGAGGGTTTCTCTTTTTTCTCCAATCTCCACAGAAACCCTGGCTTCAGCCTTTGTGATTGCCATATCACCAAGAAACAAAAAAAATAAAAAGAAGAAGAAGAAGGGAAATGATCAGGGACACAGCAAAGACATCTACACCTCCACTGCTCAGTGCAGGAAGCAGACACGCACCAGTTTGGTTTTAAAGGTGCAAAAGAAACAAATCTTCACATTTGAGAAGCTGGAACTTGTCTTAAAGTTATTAAAATAATTAGTTAACCTGTGAGCTCTTGAAGCTGAATGATGGATGGACTAGTTCTTAAATTAGTGACACTACGCAAAAAATAAAGAACTAAATGAGAGAGGATCCTCTGGCTGGTAACAGCTGACACGTTTATCCTGATATCAGCTGTGAGGAATATAATCACATCCTCTCTGAATCTGTGTTATTTATTTGCAGCGTGACCGGGGGGCACAGTTTACCAGTGTTTTTATTTACCAGCACCCATGAGCGATTGCAGCTCGTGGCCTCACTTTGTCTTCTCCCCACAGACTCGGTGTGACGGGTTAATTTAACCAGGCGCGCCTCAGAAGTGATGGAAAACAAATTGACCACAGGCAGAGCCCCGGCTGCCTCCTTTGTGCAGCCGAACTGAATGAATCGCTCGGTAATCTGCAACAAAGCAAAGGGACGAGATGTCGACGTCTCCAGAGGGGCGAACCCCCTCGTTGCTTCGGCTGTAATAGCTTTCTGGGGGGGGGGGGGCTTTTACTGCAGACGTGTCTGAATTGATTTCTGGAAATCCAGAGCAGATGCTTTTGTCTCAAACGATTTACTAAAGTTCTACATTTTTCTCTGCAGCGAACAAAAGATCAGGAAAATTAGCGACATCAATACTTGGCCTCGTCGTGGGAATATTAATATTTAATTACAGCATTTAATAAGATGTGTATAATGCTCCAGCACGGCTTAATTTACTGAAACGACAAACAATTATAGAGCTGCTCTGTTTGTTTAGGGCCAGAATAACATGAAACCACTTTAATGAAGATCTGATCATTTCTGATATTTGTTTTTTAAGTTGAACATAAATACAAGAACGTCAACATCAGAATATACACCGATAAGCCACAACATTACGACCACTAACATCTAAACCATCTTGCTCCAGTTCAGTGTTCTGCTGGGAAACTTCTGGACCTGGCTTCATTCATTGGTGTGGATGTTACTTAGACATGTAGCACCCACCTAGACCAGACCAGGCACCCCCACCCCATAGCAATGACACTCCTTGATGGCAGCAGCCATCCCCAGCAGGATGCAGCCACAAAAACACTTTAGGAAGAAGAACAGCACAAGGTGTTGACCTGGCCTCCACATTCACTAGATCCCAAACTGATCAAGTATCTGTGGGCTGCACTGGAAGAAGCCTGGCAAGAAAGACATGGATTCACGTGTGCAATAAGTGAAATGTTTTAGTTTATAATGAAACTAAAGAAGAATTAAACATTTATTTAAACTGTCTACTGCAGGGAAAGTGCAGGTATCATTGAGTTCCTCATATTAAAACTTCACCTTGAAATCACTGCTGCAGGGTTTTATGTTTCTTTTTACAGTTTCTTTTACGTGAGAATAAGTGGCATGTTAAATGAATAAAGATCTGCACTGCTGAATCCCTACCAGCTCCCATGATGCTTCGCTGCTCGCTGACCCCTGACATCTGCCCTTCCTGCATAGAGAGATAAAGAGTTTCTCTGTGGGTGTCAAATAAAATCATATCTCATCTATAAACTTGACTAAATCTAGAGAGAGAAAACAAACATCACATCTAATTCTTTGTAGCTCTGAATAAGGTTGAACTTCAGACTATTTAAATAGACGATGATCGATGGAGAACATCTCTGTTTATGAAAACTATCAAGCTAGATATCTCTTCTAATTTGTGTTTGGGTTCATTTCATCAGAGACAGACCGTGTTGTCCAACAGCTCCATCTAGTGGTCAAACAGGATCACTGCATCGAGGCGCTGATATCAGCACAGTTGGGTTCCAGCGCACTGTTAATTAAAATATCATTTATAAAAACAAAACAAAAAGACATTCTGTAGAAACCATAAAAAAAAGTTTTAATCCAAAGCGGTTGGGTCACAGAGGAATCCGCTGTACAAGTTATTTTACACCAAAGTACAAAATAAAAAATAAAACAGGAAGGATAGCACAGGTTTAATGAGCTGGTGCAACAGTCACTGATGAGTTCATTAGAGAAATGGGACAAATAAAGTCTAAAGTATTCAGTAGGTAAAAGTGAGCCGTTGCCACGTCTCATTGATTCACAAAGAAATAAGGTGCAACTGAACTTTTCAGGTAAAACTTTGTCGTGTTTAGCTTTTAATCTGAATCACAGCGTACAGACGTCATCAGTGACCGAGCACGGCTCAAACGAGTAGAGATCAGGGTTCACATTTATGTAACAGACGTGCAACACAACAACAACAAGGGATACGGTTTGTGTTTCACATGTGACATCTCACATCATGCAGGATGTAACTGCTCCCATCTGAGTGGCTCAACTTAAGAAAAACAGAAATTCAAAATCAGTCCCAGGGACATTTTGTTTCACCGCATTTAAGAAAGAAATAAACCCAAAACGCAATAAATAGAATAAAATATAGCACTGCCGTAAACATGTCAGATGAATCCAGGCAAGAACAAATAGAAAAGGGAGGCTACGCACAGTTTATACAACAAAAAAGGAGGAGTGGTCTTCTACTGTCCATCAACGACGTTCAACAGTCACTTCCATCAAACCCATCATTACAACATCCTCAACACTTTCAAAACAGAGATGCACCAGAAACAGATTCCACCGAGACGACAAAACGAACATTTAATCCAGATTATGAGTCGTATGTTCCTCCAGGGTTTTATATTCCAGCGGTATACAGACATGGAGTGGATTATGTCACAGGCAGAGCTGCAGAACCATAGAAAAGTTATGTGAGTCTCAGTAAAGGAAATCTGGACCTGGTGCATAATAAAACCATCAAGCCATAGAGGGTTGAAGAACAGAGATCAGAGGCGTGAAAAATATCTAAAGAGGCTTGTGTTAGCTTCTATTATCAGGAAAATCGGCCTCTTGCAAAACTATAAAGTCCTAAAGATGGGCCTTTATACTTATTATATTTATGTCTCTAACTATCTGAGTTGATGCATCACTGATGCACTTAAAGACTAAACATGTTTACTCAGGTTACAACGTGAAACTAAATGTGTCCTTTATGTTTGTCACTGATGCAGGAACATTTAACTTTAACACGTATAAGTTTGGTTTAAGTATAAATGAACTATTAATGTTCCTATAATCAGATTAATTCCTCTTCCTCTTCTTAGTACAGTAACATTAAACCAAATACGTATCATATGATGCACTAACGGCCTAACTAGCACAGATTTCTGCTCATTTTTCAACCTTTTCATCTTTCGACTTTCATTTAAACCATCAACCTCATTTAAAACACCAACAAACACATTTAAAGACCCCTCCATTATTATTATTATTATAAAATTAAAATAAAACCAGGACGTCCTGGGGCTGCAGCCTTTCAGATTCACAGACAGCGGTGATTATAAACTAAATCACTCGTTTCATGTCAGGAGGAAATATTAAAAACAGATTGTGGAGCAGCAGCACGTCACCCAGTGATCAGCCAACGTCAACGTACCGAAAAATAAAATCACACATCACAGCTCCCAATGAAAACCTAAAAATATAAAAACACACACATACTGTACAACATGTATACATATTCTACACTGTAAGCTCTGCTGGCTATAGTGGTCATAGACGTGATACAGCAGCTACAATAACACGTTTCACGAGCGGGTCAGAGAAAGAGAAGCCAAACCAAAGCGAGCACCAACATTCAGCACCAAGCAACATGATCAGTAATTATTACGCACTAATAGTTCAGCACATTTAAAAAGCAGATCCTATCCTGTGGCCATGAAGCACAAGAATCCATAAAACAGATAAATGAGGTTAAAGCACCACACTGAGGTGCAGATAGTCATACACACAGTCCTATACTGACTAAAACAACATAGTCTCATGACTTTTATAAGTCTAAAATGAAATAATGTCTAAAAATTAAATAAAAAAAATATTATTAGAGTTAAAAATCCTTTAAATAGTCCATTAGTGATGAATTAGAATCATGTAAAATAAAAGCTGCATGTACCACTCGGTTCCTGGTGCTGGTTTGGCCTCACAGGCTCAGTCTGAAGCTGATGCACGTTAGTCACATTTAAAACTGACTTAGACGGGAAAAAAAATAATAATCAGAAACAGGATTATTAATAATAATAACAATAACATTAATACTGTCTGAGATGCCATGGTGTGAGGGTTTACAGTGAGATCTCAGGATCAGGAGAGAAACACATCCTGGGCACAAAGGGAGAGTCCTGCTGAGAGAGGGAGGACAGAAAGACGGACAGATGGAAGAGTTTCAGTTACTGGTCACTGACTCATGATATCACCAGAAGATTACACAACATTCAAAAGAGAACCAATTAATAATTTGTTTAGCAGAATTTAAATGTCACAATTTAGCCCGAAACCGTTTTGGATTTCCTCAAATGCTGTCAAAATAACATTAAAACATCAAACCCTTGTAAAATAATATAAAAATAAATAAATGCAAATTATATATAGATACGTATGAATGCATGCAGTGCCATATGGCACATGAACTGCAAGGCATTCTGGGGGATGTAGGCAGAGGAAGGACTTTAGCCTCTCGACCTATCACGGCCCAGATAAGACAACAACAACAACAACAACAACAACAACAAAGAACGCCGTGGAGTGAAAGGAGAATATGAGAGCGACAGCGTCAGGAAATTATAGATAAAAATTAAAGACCACGTTACCAGTTTGTTAATATTTAGGTTATTTTCAGTCAGACATGAGTCAGACCGATGTTGTCTCTAACTTGGTGGTGAGTGAGCAGATTAACTGTCTCTTGTCTCTCTTGATTAGTCGTGTTAGAGTCGGTTAAGTTTGGTTTCTCTGCGGCCGAGTGAGTGGCTGCTGACTCGGTTAATCAGGGATCCACGAGCAGCGGTTATGAGTCGGTTAAGTTTGGTTTCTCTGCGTATTGTTTGCTGGTCCAGTCTGGTCGTACGTTTAGTTTCTCTGCAGAGTGAGATGAAGATGTTTGAATGGAGCCGTTTATTGATGATCAATCAAACGTGGTAGGACTCAACTGAGCCGCTTAAACAGACTCTAGATTCATGATTCATGAGTCGTCTTTGATGGACGGTTACAGTTGTCCCTCGCTATAACGCATTTTATTAGTGCAATTCTGCATGCTTTTATTTATTTATTTATTATTATTTTTTACAGTGCATTGTTTTCTGCGTCCTGATTGGCTAAGGGACTGTAGACCATTGTCAATCAATCCCCTCATTCAGCTTGTCAGATTTACATATCCAGTATCTGTGATCGCTGGCAGTGTGACTAAGGTTTGGTATGTTTGCAAGTTATTGAGGTAAGTGTATAAAGTGTGTACTGAGGGGTTTTGCAGCATTAAAACATTTATAATCATTATAAAAAATAAAGCTGACTACTTCACAGATTTCACCTATCGCGGGTTATTTTTAGAACGTAACTCCCACGATAAACGAGGGACCACTGTTTATGAACCGAATCTTTTTTTCCACCGCTAATGAATATTAATTCAAAATGAATGAAAATGAAATGCTATTGAATATGTCATTGTTATCATTTTTTTAAAAAGTTAAAATGATGGATGAAAATGGGTTATGACTGGATTTTTATGACCCTGTCAGTCAAAAAGTCTAGCACACTGCAGCAGAGCCACACGACAAAACATCAAAGATATAAAGAAATAACAGATGCAGCTTAGCACAGATGAGAAGTCTGAGTAGAACAGGTTAAAGAAATAATTAATAATAATCGATATCGACTGATATGAAACACTTAGATCGTGATATATTTTACAGCCCTAGATTCACTTTTAATTTTCATTTACTAAGATCCAATATCGATTCATAAAAATCCTCTGAACATTTCCTGCATCCTGACAAACGTGACAGAAGCTCCAACTCTGAGCGATGACTGGATTTAGAAAGCATGCACTTGTACAGAGAAGAGCTGCACTTGTGCAAATCTTTCAGAACTGAGATATTTTAAATCAGAAGCAGTTTCCAGCCCAAATAGTAACAAAGCAGAGTTTTAACAGATTTTTACGTTCAGCGATGACGAACAGAGAACGACGTCATACCTTGGAAACCTTCAGACCTGGATTCTTTACTACCAGCCCTGCTTTCCCCAACACCTGACCATTTAACGGGCTGTTCACCTGGACACACACAGAGAGAAAGGGAAGGAGAGTTTGACATCTAAAGAAAAGTCCCAGAGATAGAGAAACGAAAAGATGAAACCATGACAAAGCCAAGAAAGGGCTCACCGTCTGCAGGACCACGTTCTCTTTCCCAGGTTTCCTCGTTGCTCTGGTGACGGCGTCGGGGGAGATGTGTCTGACCCGCCGCTCTGCCGTCAGCTGCTCACCTCGAGCTCTGCGCTGTTACCAGAGGAGAATGGGTAAAAGGTTAACTCGTTTAATCCAGGTCAAGTGAAATGTAGAAACCATCAGCTTCTGGTTCTACTCTTTACCTTGATGAGGCCCCCGAAGGAGCGTGAACGGGGGTGTTTCTTGCTGGGAGCTGGGGGGGCGTGCTCGTTAGTAGGGGTCCCTGAGGTCGTCTGCTTGACCAACTACACATGAGAAACAAAAACAGCACATACTCATTTAAATAAGTCAAACACAGATGTCATTTGGTCCAGGTGGACGTCTGGGACGGTAAGAACGACTGTGACATGAACCTGTCGGACAAGTTTCTTCTTCTTGGCAGAGTCGGGCATGTTGTGGTGGACGTGTCTGAAGAGCTCCTTCAGGGCCTCCTCTGTGTATTGTTGGGCCGGTGACTGGTGCTCCTGAGAGCTGGGGCCCAGAGCGGCCGTCCGCTTCAGGGGCAACACCGTCCGCTGAGCTGGAGAGGAGCTCGCCGCCAGCAGATCCAGATCATCCTGACAGAGCACAGAGTCAGCCAGAGAATGGAAACAGAATGAAAGCTTAACGTGACCCCCCATCGCTAACCTTCGTCTGCAGAGCCTTTGATCCAGTGAAGTGAACTCTGGCGTATTCCCTCAGGTAAACTGGAGCCTGTACGACACACAGTAGACACATGTCACTCATCCACAGCTCACAGAAACATTCACGCTGGATCGCTGACCTCGGTTCACTTTCTAAAGTTTGGATAAGTCAGTTGTGTGTGGTCAATAATCACCCTGAAGAGCTTCTGAGAGTGTTTGATGAGAAAGGCCATGCTGCTGTTGAGTTTCTTCAGATTGTCTTTAAGGTCACCAGCTGTCATCTGGAGCAGGAGAGAAGAGGATTCAGATAAATACCAGATGCTGTGAACGGCTGAGGATAGAAGTCGACGAGGAAACTTAAACGTGCAAATCAGAAAATATATTCAAAAAACACGACAGTACTGTGCATCTTTATATCGCATGTTGTAGTGCGCTAGACTTTGTTTTGTTTTAATTTTAAAAAAATGATAACAATGAGATATTCAATACACTGCAATGGGTGAAGCATATGCATATGATTGGCTGACACGTCAAGAAAAAAGCTAAAGGCAGCTCAAGCAGCGACAAGCGTTTCATGTCGGCTTCTCAAACACAAACAAGTCTTACATGTCTGGGCCAGAGGACGTGCGGGGCGAACATGAGGGCCAGGTTGAAGGCAGACATCTTGTTCTTGTCTTGCTGCTTGGCGGTGTGGTAGAGAAGGTCCAGCAGCAGTTTGAGCAGCGAGCGGTTTGCTTGAGGTAACAGCAGGAAGAGAAGCTGCAGGGCCTCGATCTGACGCTCCTTGTTGGGTACCGACGTCTTGTTGCCGTGATCGTCAAACAGAGTCATGTCTGGGAGACGTGTTGAAAATGTATTATAAACAGAGTATATCATGATACACGGGTGATACATGACACACATACGATGGACTCATGTATCATCCAGCTTAACTAAAAGTGTTGATGTGCGTATTCCTACCAGCGATCTTCAGGTGAGCATGGAAGTGTCTGTGTGTCAGCAGCGGCTCTGGTAGCTCTCCCAGGAAAGTCTTGAGTAGCGTGGCCACGTCATTCGGGTGAAAGTCTCCAGATGACAGGTCGACATCCGTGCCGCTGTTGAGGAGCTCCTTCAGAGTCTGCTGCCGAACGCTGTTCCCAGGAACCCGAAACAGGCCCTCGACATGCAGATCTGAGAGAGTAAGAGCAAGAAGGGGTCAGCAAGGAAAGAAAAAAATCATCTGACGACAATAAATCTAACCAGGTAGAGCATGCATGTAAACAGGTATTTTATTACATGTTTTTTATTTGCATTCTCAAAAACACCACAAACTCACAAATTCTATATTGGTGTACATTACACTTATATTACTACTGTTTACTGTAGTACTTACATTCTTTTACTAGTTGGCAGGTACAAAAATACATTTCACTGTGCATTGTACTATGTATAACTGTGCATGTGACAAATAAAACCTATCTATCTATCTATCTAACTCCATCCCTATTGAAACAGGCAGTAATATACACCGATCAACCACAACATTATGACCAGGAGAAGTGACTAACATCTAAACCATCTTGCTCCAGTTCAGTGTTCTGCTGGGAAACTTCTGGACCTGGCTTCATTCATTGGTGTGGATGTTACTTAGACATGTAGCACCCACCTAGACCAGACCAGGCACCCCCACCCCATAGCAATGACACTCCTTGATGGCAGCAGCCATCCCCAGCAGGATGCAGCCACAAAAACACTTTAGGAGCACAAGGTGTTGACCTGGCCTCCACATTCACTAGATCCCAAACTGATCCACAGAGGCCCCTCCCCTCAAAGACCCCCCCACTAACAACAGGACACCCTCAGAAGACCCATGTCCATTCTCTGATGAGTCACCTGCACAATATTAGGTCATAATGATATGGCTGATGGCTGCATGTGATTCAGGAATCAGAGGATTTGAGGTGACTCACTTTTGCTGAGGTACTCTATAAGCTGGTAGATCTGAGCGATGCAGCTTTCTGTCAGAGGGGTTCCAAACACGACGCCTTTATCTGTGAAAGGATTATGACAGATGGACGTTAGTGAAATGATTTTCCATAAGAGTAGGTCAGTCAGGGCAACACAGGTGACATTAAAAATAAAACCCACGTCTAATGACACATCTGTACAGAGTGAAGAGAGTAATATCTTTATCTGCAGCTATGTTTTGGAGTCTCATTTGCACTCATACTGCCTTTTTTGAAGCCAAAACATTAGTTGTGGTGTAAATTGATTATCGGTATTCATGCATTTAAAAAAAGACCAAAAGTGACCTAAACGACGTCTGACCTTTACGTTTGAGGAAGTTGAAAGAACGGAAGAATCCTCCATTTCCACCTGTTGGGGTCTTGGGGCTCTCCTCACCGAGAAGCTGAGCAAACTCCGTCCCAGGAAGATCAATAAGACGTGTTATGTTGCTAAGAACCAGCTCCAGGAAAACGTCCGGCTTCTCGTGGCGGAGCTTCTCCACAAAAAAGTCTGGATTAAAGATGACCGGTGGTCGTCCGGCACGAGAGCCCCCCGGTGACTCCTCACGATTGATCACCATGCTGCTCACCGCACCTCTGAGGGCGAGACAAACACAGGTCATGACGCGGTTAAGTTATTTGAATGTGAGAGGACATTAAGGATACAACTGCTGCTTATAGCACCTTCTACCAAAGCACCTTAAAAGTTGGCCTCTCATTCATCTATTCAAGACGACCATCAAAAGAAACCTGGCCTTTATCAGACTTTATCTATTAGAATAACTTAATTATAAATATATCCAAAAGACAAAGATGAAAAAAGGTAACTGAAGTTGTTGGGCTCTTGTGAGCACATTATGGACATTTAATAACACCCAAATAATCAAGAAAATCACCAGAATAGCATCTGACAGACAGTGTCAGCTGTGTCTGAATCAGAAAAGACTTTATTGACCAATATGTTAGTTCATACAAGGGAACTTCAGTCTGTCTGTGAATTCAAGGTCTCACACCTATATGTGATAGCACAGACTATTCACGTAACAACTGGCCTGAAGTGTATTGTGGCTGTTCATTGGTTAAAATGCAGCACGTGAGTTCTTCAGCAGGGACCGATTAAGATTTATTTAACACAGTAACTCTGTTTCATGATTTATGTAAAACCACAGATACCCAACACGGTGCTGCAACGGACAGTAACAGTTTATGAGTAAAACAAATTAAAGTGTCCAGCTGCACGGAGTTTGGCGTCTGTAGAAGAACGACTTCTGGCAAAGAAAGGAATCTGCACTGTGGCACATCAGAGCCCAGACACAGATGAAGCTGGAGCTCAGAGAGGCTGCAGACAAGACATCCTAACAACATGTATACGTATATAAATGATCCATGATGACTGATGTGCAGGTCTGACTTTCCAGATGCAAGAAACAAGAAGAAATATTCTGAGCCAGTTATTAAATCCATATAGTTAAGCAGAAACAAAGTCTAATCAAACAGATTTAGAAACTTTAACATGTCTCTATTCATTGCAGATCTTTTCTTTCTTGTCATAAAACATTTGAAAGGAGATTTGTTTATTGTGATTATTGTAAAACCGGAGATAGTGCCGCTATAATACTGGATATTACAACTGATTAACTTCATCTTGAAACGACTTCAACAACTTAGCTTTACTGTAGCAGCCCAATGCTAACAAAAACATTACGCTACTGCATGTAAAGTCACGAAGAAGCTGAAAACAGCCAGCTAAATGTGATTGTTCATATGAATTATCCAAACCTACAGTTATCTAAATATATATAAAAAATGTAAACAAGTGAATATTTTGGTCTTGTTATGGAAAAGCTAGCAGGCTAACATTAGCTAACGTTATGTAGCTTAGTGACGGCAGGAGTGACAGTTTGTTTCCGTCCCACTGACACCAACCCTGTCAAAATATCTCAAGATCGGCTTTAGGAGTTCCAACTCCCCGCCAATGTGAATAGCGTTTAACACTTTATTAAACATCGTGTTTATCAAACTGTTCTTACCTTTTATTTTGTGTGTTTTCATCGACATCTTTACCCGCAGCCATGTTCGGTTTGAATCCTCCGCTGTTGTCCTCCGGGACCCGCCCACATCGCCAACCATTGGTTAGACCGACGGGTGTGGGCGTGGCTTTCTGGTCGATGTTTGCATGTCTGTCGCTGTGATTGGTCAGTTTGAATTCACTGCTTTTGTCAAGAGAAAAACAACATCTGGATGCAGAGCTTGTGTGTTTACAGGATGGATGGGAGATAGATCATGCAATAACACTGACTTAATGGGATTGTTATGTCATCCTAGTATTTTATCCAAAAAAAGGTTCAAAAAAAGGCAACTTGACTTGTTTTTAGAGAAGACATTTCACCACTCATCATCCCAGTAGCTTCTTCAGTTCTAAGGGACTGTTTGGAAGTCTGAGGTTTAAATAGGAACTCCTCCTGAAACGTTCTTGTGTGTTAACAACCAGAAACCGGTGCAGCTAATTATCATTAACGATTGGGTCCCTGTTGTTGGGGGGGGGGCTGTTTTTGCCCCCGTCCTCTTCCCTATAAATGGTTCTCGTTCGTCTGAGGCTCCAGTGTCAAGGTGTGAATGAGACTGAAACTTCTTGGGGACAGAAGTTCAAACTGTAAATAGATGTCAGATTAAATCTCAGTCCACCTCCTCTGTTTAGTGAAGGTTTTTCCAGTCTGACATAGATGCTTCCTTTACTCCTCTTTCAAACCATCGGTCTCCTCTGGCTAAGACTTGGACATTGTTATCTTCAAAGGAGTGTCCCTTGTCCTTCAGGTGTAGGTGGACCTCTGAATCATTTCCTGATGGGCTGGCTCTCCTGTGCTGGTACATGCGTTTATGGATGGGTTGTTTGGTTTCCCCAATGTATAAGTCTGTACAGTCCTCACTGCACTGACCAGCGTACAGTGAGCTAGTATTTTATATGTTTGTACATCTTGTTTTGTTGTACTAGTTTTAACATTTCCTTTACTGTTTATTTATTTTTATTCCAGTACTTCTACAACACCTAAGGGGGACCTTAAGTCATCTAGTTAAAAAAAAAAAAAAAAAGTTTGAGCAAAAAATGTACAAGAAAGCAAATGTAAGAAATAGAGACAGAACCTGCAACGTTTGGTGTAAATGTCCTGCAGGTTGAGGAGGGGGTTCTGATGGTCCGCTCCACTGAACAGACCACCCGTTTGAGGGCCCAGAGTCCTGACTGGTACAATTTCCCATCCAGGTGCTGATGCTCCCACACAACATGCTCTGGATGGTGCAGGTGTAAAAGTTCCTGAGCACCTTGAGAGGGAGCTTAAAGTGTCTGAGACGTCTGAGGAGGTAGAGACGCTGTCTGGCCTTCTTCACCATGATGTTCAGATGAGGAGTCCATGCTAGAAGCATGCAGCAGTAGTGTAAGTGGTATAGGTAAAGAAATAGTGCATTTGCAAAAAAATGGAGAGTACATCAAGAGTTTAAGTGGAAGGTGTTCAAACCGAGACCAAAACTGATGGCAATGATTTAGAGACAGAAATTAAATTTGACAATTGATCTGAACAAGGAAAAAAAAAACAGGATCAGGATGTTACTAATTTCACATAACATGTCATATGTGAAACAAAAAAGCTGAACCACTGACAACATAGATATGTATGGTTATATAGATTTATATTGGTCTGAACACCATGTACTGACCAGTCTGCAGTGTATTAAACTTCAAAAGCTTAATCATGTATTTATTTAGTGAATTTATGAATGAATGTAATAAAAGTATTTTTTGTTTCATACTTCAGATCATAACTGAGTAGAAAAAGAAAGACTGCTAGTTGATTCAAGACTGTGTTTTTATGCATGTTCACACATTTGCCACCCATCAGCATAAGCATGATTATTAGAGGAAGGAAACTTGACGTGTGACGTGATCATTATATGTGTAACAACGTCTGCTGGTTTATCTGCAGTGAGGACAGGACACCAATCAACAATGACTTACTCAGCAGCAGATAGTGCTTTTGTCATCTTTCTTCTCTCTACATTAGGTAATGTAAACTTACATTTGATATTTCACATTTTGAAAGTAATAAACTCATGAGTGTCCTTTACTTTTAACGGCAAAGTTAATAGCAGTAGCTAAATTAGTCTGTGAAAGTGTTTTTCTCTAAAGGAGTTCAGATCCTTTCAGGGTAGTTAATAGTACGTCTGTGAAGGTTCTCAGTCATCCAGGTCATGGTATATCCAAAAAGCGTTGAAAAAAGGCAAATGGACTTGTAGAGGCTTTTTTGAGACGACGTTTCATCCAAGTAGCTTCTTCAGTTCTAGGGGAGGAAGGTAGGTTAAAGGTTTAAGTAGGAAACTCCTACTGAAACTTGCTTTGTTTGTGCAAACAACCAGAGACCAGTGCAGCTGATTACCATTAACGGTTGGTAGTATCATTTTCACAGTAGTTAAAGCTTAAGTTATGCTGCTTACATTGTGACTTACTGTATGTGCCTTTTATTTATGTTAAAACACATGTCAAGATGCAAAAACATCTGCATCTGCATCGCTTTAAGGAGATAAAAAGTGCATAGCAGAAAATCTATAATTGTATTTTGCCAAAGTTGTTCAAACACAAAGGGTTTAAGAAGTAAATGGTAAATGTTAAATGGCCTTGCTTTTATAAAGCGCTTTTCTACCTATTGGTACTCAAAGCGCTTTTACAGTCAGAGACACACTTTCACTCACACGAGCACGCACACGAGCACGCACACATTCACACACCAGTGCCACGCAGTGGGAGCAACTGGGGGTTCAGTGTCTTGCTCAAGGACACTTCGACATGTGGCACATTCCGGGGATCAAACCGCTAACCCTCTAACCCTCTGGTTCGTGAACAACCCGCTCTACCTACTGAGCCACAGTCCAGCTCCATAGAGGCGTTAAAACTTTACGTTAAGTTCCTGTAATTGGCGGAAAGATGCAAACTTTTACAACTCATAAGTGTCTCTTATTAGAAGTGTCACACAGCAGCAGTGAACATCTTCCCACAAGTCAGCGTTTCACATTTCTCTAAAGTTTGCCATCACACATCGTCCACAGAGTGAACAGTGAAGAGAAATACACACACCCGTTTCTTTTCCTCTTTTGATGCTCAGTGACATAAAAAAATATTATGTTGTTAGAACAGCTATGAATGCAATTCATTTATTTATTAATCCATTTTTTTGTTACTATTAATTATTACTATTACTTAACACATCTCAGTCTGAGCCCAGAAAATGAACCCAACACAGAAGCTGTAAAATGAACTTGGAGAGCATTCACACAAGATAACCTAAGAATAAAGATTTATAACGCACAGTTTATGCTTCTGCAGCAATGTGACTCCATAGCTAAGGCAACAGCCCCGGCCTCTACTGACTCCTGTTCATGTCCAAAACAGGTGGACGCTTCGTCTCCTCGTCACAAATACCATGGCCACCCACAGGTAACATTTTAATATGAGTCTATTTCTAAATCTAGAAAACAACTGTATTTGGATAAATTTGTACGCGTGCATTAATGCTCATTGTCCAGTCTGACTGTGTTTAATGTATCTTTGTTGAACACTCAGATCTCCAGGTGCGGGTGAACTCACCATCCAGCTGCATATACTATAGCTGCACATGGGCAGATCTTGAATGTGTCCGTGCGGATCATTTTCGCTACGGTGCACTTTACGTCTGGTATAAGAATGGAGAGGTAGTTCCAGACGTAACATCTTCTACTTATTCTGAGTACTTTTATCCAGAAGACAGCTACTCCTGTGCTGCAGTGGGACATGAATATCGCCCGTCTCCTGCAGTGTGTGAGTATTCACCACAGCGTCTGCTAACGCAACACTGCTGTCTTTGATAACTGTACCATTTAAAAAAAAAAAAGTTTAAAAATGTCGCCAGTATTTCAGAAAGCTTTAATCTTTCAGGTGTAGATGGACGTTCATGCAACCGAGTGACTTACACTGCTCGAAGTCTCTGTGCTACACTTGGCTCATCTGTGGACATTTCATGCACGTATCATAGTCATGAAGATGATGTTCGGTCAAAATTCTGGTTCATTTCTGGCCATGACTATTATGAGGACCTGACATACGACTACAGATATGCAGGTCGTGCTCGGGTCTTTGAATCATGGAAGGGCCATTCCACTCTGAGAATCACCGGCCTGACCTATAGGGATTCAGCAGAGTATCGCTTCAAATTCAAAACAGCATCGTTTGAGTGGAAGAGTGTTTTACCTGGCACAAGACTTCAAGTCACAGGTACTGATGCACACAAACTGATATAACATACACAGTTCAGCCACAACATTATGACCAAAAGAGCTGTAGCTTCTGTTGCCAGTAGTGTTAACGCCCCATTAGACCTTTGAACATACACCGATCAGCCAGGAGAAGTGAATAACATCTAAACCATCTTGTGACAGTTCATTGTTCTGCTGGGAAACTTGTGGACCTGGCTTCATTCATTGGTGTGGATGTTCCTTAGACATGTAGCCCCCACCTAGACCAGACCAGGCACCCCCACCCCATAGCAATGACACTCCTTGATGGCAGCAGCCATCCCCAGCAGGATGCAGCCACAAAAACACTTTAGGAAGAAGAACAGCACAAGGTGTTGACCTGGCCTCCACATTCACTAGATCCCAAACTGATCAAGTATCTGTGGGATGATCCACAGAGGCCCCTCCCCTCAAAGACCCACCCCCCATAACACCAGGACACCCTCAGAAGGACCATGTCCATTCTCTGATGAGTCACCACAGGAGAGACCTGCATAACATTAGTTTCTGCATAAGATCATAATGTTATGGTTGATCGCTGTAGTATCTAGTGTACTCAAAACCCACAGTGCATTTCAGAAATATCTGAGATCTAGTAACCAGATGTTTTGTTCTCATACCAGACCTCCAGCTGCAGGTAACTGGAAAAACAATTTCCCAGTCGTATGCCCAAGCAGAGCTCAGGTGCATTAACAAATGCTATCAGGCAACTATCGTCTGGTTCAAGAATGGTCACCAAATCCATGTGGGATCTTCCACTTATTCAGCATATTTTTACCCTGGAGACGTTATCTTTTGTGCTTTGCAGGGACATGAGGCTCACCGTTCTCCAACTGTGTGTGAGTTCACTTTATCGAGTAACTTCTAAAACATCATGTGACATTTCCATACAGTATGCTCCACTGTCCAATGTCCTTTTTTCCAGATACTCCAAATATTCCCTCAGTGTGGGCGACGCCGTCCCGTGAAATCACAGAGGGCACTTCAGTGACTCTGAGCTGCAGCAGTGGTGCTAACCCAGCAGCTACATACTCCTGGTACAGGAGGAATCAGTACCATACATTTCTTGGTAGTGGATCACAGCTTCAGTTGTGGTATATTCAGCCCTCTCAGTCTGGACAGTATTACTGCACTGCTGAGAATGCACTGGGGAGGAGGACATCTGAATACATATTTATCAATGTGAAATGTAAGTACTACTGCATTCACTGGCTTTGCCAGATAAAGCAGATGGTTTCCAGCCCAAAGCTGCTCAAAATCCACCAAAACACAGCAGTTTGGTGGTCATCACTGATGCCTCATAGCAAGAAGGTTCTGGGTTCTAATCCATCATGTTCCCACTGGTTCCTCTCTGTGTGTAGTCTGCATGTTCTCCCTGTGTCTGCGTGGGTTCTCTCCAGGTTCTCCAGCTTCCTCCCACCATCCAAAGACATGCTGCTTAGGTTCATTGGTGATTCTAAAATGGCTGTAGGTGTGAATGTGGTTGTCAGCCTTTCAACTGCTCATACAATCATCATCCACAGCATCAGGCAGTGATGGATCAGAAATGTAAGGCTAGCACACATCTAAATGCCATGTCAACATTAACCAAGGTCTCTCTCTAGCAAGTGACTTGGCTTATAAATCCATTACTAGTGAGATGACAGTCTTCTTAAACAAATGAGTGGAAACATAACACACAGTCCGGAAACTCATCAGCTATCATCTGGTAACTTCTGGGCATGGTGGTACTGGGGTAAAAGACTGCGCCCTTCTGGGCCGTGACTTCCTCTTCTTGTCGTGTTTACAGTCTGACTTGACGTCTGAGTTGCGAGAATGGGAGTTGGAGGTGAGAAATGGTTTCTAGGCCGGACAGTTTACACTCACTTACCAGTAAGTAAAAAAGTGACATATCAGCCAGGCTTGGACAGGGGGTTAAGTTCTGAACATCTCTTCACATATAGTGGGAATGAATGTCTAGCAGGCGGCACAGTGGAGAAGTGGTTAGCACTGCTGCCTCACAAGAAGGTCACCGGTTCGAATCCACCAGATTCTTGTCCTCCTGCTCCTGTCCATCCTTGACACACCCAACAATTACAGTATCATCTGACAACTTCTACATATGACATGACTTGTTCTAGAAGTCCAAGGTGTACAGGGTGAATAGGACAGGGGAACACACAGTCCCCTGTGGTGAAGATGATAGTTCCTCAACCTGACATACTGAGATCTCCCAGTGAAATAGTCCACATACGTAGATTGTCCACATTCCCAGATTCTCATTGTGCAGCCAATCTCTCTCTTCCAGATGCTCCAAAGTCTTCCTCTGTGTCCATGAGCCCCTCTGGTCAGATAGTGGAGGGCCATTCAGTGACTCTGACCTGTAGCGGTGATGCTAACCCTGCACCAACGTATACCTGGTACAAGGAGGACAGGCAACTCCTGCAGGGATCTGCCAGTTATCGTTTCACCTCCATCACAGCAGAAAACAGAGGGACCTACTCCTGCAAGTCTGAGAATCAGTATGGAAGAAGAATGTCCTCATCTCTGTTCATAGACGTAAAGTGTAAGCATTAACCAGTTGGTTTTATGAGACAGCTGCTACCAACAGTCCCCCTTTTATTGGCATGTATGGATTTTTAATGTGTTTAACTGGCGCAGTAATGGTGCTTTGAGTGAAATAGGGGCATCAGCATGCTAGTAAACCTAAGGTGACCATGCCTACATAATTGTGTTTAGCAAGTCATGTTACTAGAGTCATAACGCATGGCAGCATTTATTAATTCATAGCACGAGTACATAAGAACATAGTACAACTGAAACAAATGGGAAAATCATTAACGTTCAGGAACTGGCTATTCACCAAAGATGTAAAGTCAGGAGATCAGTTATTACAGTTAATCCTTTGAGAATCATGAATGCCATGTATCAAATCACTAGATATTTCCCATTTTCCAAACAAATGGGCCAAACTGATGCATCAACTAAGTAATTAGGATGGATCCTCTTGGAACCACGAAGGCAACCCTTGAGAAGGCTCTTGAGAACTTTACCCCAAAGGGAAATTTAGGATATTGCCAAAGTCATTTAGGATCCTGAGAAAATAAATAGCTGTTCACGCTAATTCATCCATAATTTGTTGAGATATTTCAGTCAAGAACAAAATGGTAAACCAAGTAAACAATTAGCCACCTCTCCTATCTCCAGTGTCCTGCCACTATTGCACTAAATGACAATATCACTAACAAAAAAACATGATTTTACTGATCCCTCTGTTGTGATGCCTGTCAAATAAAACTGAAGATGGAATTATGTGCTTACTTTACTGAACACAGTTTAGAAGATATATGATGAAGCATATGATGAAGTAGTAACTATCTGAGAATCAGTAATGTAATAAATGCACATTCTTTGTCCTATAGATGCTCCAAAGCTTCCCTCTGTATCAGTGAGTTCCTCTGGTGAGATAGTGGAGGGTAGTTCAGTGACTCTGACCTGTAGCAGTGATGCTAACCCAGCAGCTAACTACATCTGGTACAAGGAGAACCAAACACTGATTAATGGATCAGAAGGAGTTTATAATTTCTCTTCCATCAGCTCTGAGGACAGAGGGATCTACTACTGCAAGTCTGAGAACCAGTATGAACTGATCATGTCTTCAGCTGTATTCATAGATGTCCAGTGTAAGTACATAACGACAGCAAATGTTGGATCAAATAATTACATCATATTTTCTTTCAGCAGTCAGGGTCACATTTTTACTTTTTAAAGAAACTTTCACTCTTAAACAGAAAGTTCTCCAATGACAAAGATAAGATTAATCCCTAAACCTCTGTGCAGAGCAAATTCCTCCAAAGTCTGTGGCAGGGATCAGACTGGTCAAAAGACTTGAAGCAAGTTGATCCTGTCAAAAACACTATATGTGTTTGTTCTGTGTGCAAGCAGAAAATATCAACAGGAAAGGTTTAGATGTTTTAACCAGAGCTAACATCACTTTAAAAATGTGTTGTGTACTTAATTGCTATATTGGAAGTTTGTACAAAACTTGTCTAGTCAGTTTAAGGGAAAATCCATGTCCTGCATTCTACTAATGATGCACGTTTCTTAATTTGATGTCCAGATCCTCCAAAGTTTCCCTTTGTATCAATAAATTCCTATGATGAGATAATGGAGGGTAGTTCAGTGATTCTGAACTGTAGCAGTGATGCTAACCCAGCAGCTAACTACACCTGGTACAAGGAGAACCAAACACTGACCAATGGATCAGAAGGAGTTTATCATTTCACCTCCATCAGCTCTGAGGACAGAGGGATCTACTACTGCAAGTCTGAGAACCAATTCGGAGACTCATACTCTTCACTTGTATTCATAGACGCCCAGTGTAAGTACAAAACAATCGCAAATGTTGGAGCAAATGATTAAATAATATTTTTTCTAAGCAGTCACTAGGTTCAGAGAAACTTTCACTCTTATACAAAAAGCTCTCAAACGTTCAAACGTTCAAAGATCATATCAATCCCTAAACTGCTGTACAGAGGAAATTCTTTCAAAGATAGTGGCTGGGATCAGACCGGTCAAATGACTTGCAGAAAGTCCTGTTAAATATCTTACCCCAAACAAAAACACTTTTTTTGCATGAATACAGAGATGATGTTGTGTACTTAACTGGTAAACTGGAAGTTTATCCATATCCTGCATGACACTAATGATACAAATCTCCCAATTGATGTCCAGATCCTCCAAAGCTTCCCTCCGTATCAGTGAGTCCATCTGGTGAGATAGTGGAGGGTAGTTCAGTGACTCTGAACTGTAGCAGTGATGCTAACCCAGCAGCTAACTACACCTGGTACAAGGAGAACCAATCACTGATTAATGGATCAGAAGGAGTTTATCATTTCACCTCCATCAGCTCTGAGGACAGAGGGATCTACTACTGCAAGTCTGAGAACCAGTATGGACAAAACATGTCTTTACCTGTATTCATAGACGTCCAGTGTAAGTGGCGAAGTGTAGACTCTGAAGTTTAAATCCACCAAACATCACCAGCCCCTCTTTTACTTAGTCTTTAATTCAGTCACACCATCAAGACTTCACACCAATAAAGTTATGTCGCTAACTTTGCTTCACCATCACTAACAAAAAACATGATTTTATTGATGTCTCTGTTGAGATGCTCAGCCTGTCAAATAAAACTGAAAATGGGACCGTGTGACTGTTTTACTGAACACAGTTTAGAAGATGGACATGCATATGATAAAGCAGTAACTATCTGAGAATCAATAACGTAATCAACGCGTATTCTTTGTTCTTTAGATCCTCCAAAGTTTCCCTCTGTATCAGTCAGTTCCTCTGGTGAGATAGTGGAGGGTAGTTCAGTGACTCTGACGTGTAGCAGTAATGCTAACCCAGCAGCTAACTACACCTGGTACAAGGAGAACCAAACACTGATTAATGGATCAGAAGGAATTTATAATTTCACCTCCATCAGCTCTGAGGACAGAGGAATCTACTACTGCAAGTCTGAGAACCAGTATGGACAGATCACCTCTACACCTTTATTCATAGACGTCCAGTGTAAGTACCAAACAATAGCACATGTTGGAGCAAATAATTAAATCATATTTTTTCTAAGCAGTCAGTAGGTTCAGATTTTAATTTTTAAAGAAATCTTCACACTTATAAAGAAAGTTCTCAAAAGTTCTCCATTACAAAGATCTAATTAATCCCTAAACTGCTGTAATAGAGCAAACTGCTTTAAAGTCTGTGGCTGGGATCACACTGGTCAAAAGACTTGAAGCAGGTTGATCCTGCCAAGTATGCTATATCAAAAAAATCACTTCATGTGTTGCATTTAACTGTGGATTGATTGTGTGCATACAGAGATGATGTGGTGTACTCAACTGGTTGGTAAATTGGAAGTTTGTCCATATCCTGCATTATACCTATGATACAAATCTCCTAATTTGATCTCCAGATCCTCCAAAGCTTCCCTCTGTATCAGTGAGTCCATCTGGTGAGATAGTGGAGGGTAGTTCAGTGACTCTGACCTGTAGCAGTGATGCTAACCCAGCAGCTAACTACACCTGGTACAAGGAGAACCAAACACTGACCAATGGATCAGAAGGAGTTTATAATTTCACCTCTATCAGCTCTGAGGACAGAGGGATCTACTACTGCAAGTCTGAGAACCAATTCGGAGACTCATACTCTTCACTTGTATTCATAGACGTCCAGTGTAAGTACAAAACAAACGCAAATGTTGGAGCAAATGATTAAATAATATTTTTTCTAAGCAGTCACTAGGTTCAGAGAAACTTTCACTCTTATACAAAAAGCTCTCAAACGTTCAAACGTTCAAAGATCATATCAATCCCTAAACTGCTGTACAGAGGAAATTCTTTCAAAGATAGTGGCTGGGATCAGACCGGTCAAATGACTTGCAGAAAGTCCTGTTAAATATCTTACCCCAAACAAAAACACTTTTTTTGCATGAATACAGAGATGATGTTGTGTACTTAACTGGTAAACTGGAAGTTTATCCATATCCTGCATGACACTAATGATACAAATCTCCCATTTGATCTCCAGATCCTCCAAAGCTTCCCTCTGTATCAGTGAGTCCATTTGGTGAGATAGTGGAGGGTAGTTCAGTGACTCTGACCTGTAGCAGTGATGCTAACCCAGCAGCTAACTACACCTGGTACAAGGAGAACCAAATACTGATTAATAGATCAGAAGGAGTTTATCATTTCACCTCCATCAGCTCTGAGGACAGAGGGATCTACTACTGCAAGTCTGAGAACCCGTATGGACAGATCACCTCTACACCTTTATTCATAGACGTCCAGTGTAAGTGGCGAAGTGTAAACTCTGAAGTTTAAATCCACCAAACATCACCAGCCCCTCTTTTACTTAGTCTTTAATTCAGACACACCATCAAGACTTCACACCAATAAAGTTATGTCGCTAACTTTGCTTCACCATCACTAACAACAAACATGATTTTATTGATGTCTCTGTTGAGATGCTCAGCCTGTCAAATAAAACTGAAAATAGGACCGTGTGACTGTTTTACTGAACACAGTTTAGAAGATGGATATGCATATGATAAAGCAGTAACTATCTGAGAATCAATAACGTAATCAACGCGTATTCTTTGTTCTTTAGATCCTCCAAAGTTTCCCTCTGTATCAGTGAGTCCATCTGGTGAGATAGTGGAGGGTAGTTCAGTGACTCTGACCTGTAGCAGTGATGCTAACCCAGCAGCTAACTACACCTGGTACAAGGAGAACCAAACACTGATTAATGGATCAGAAGGAATTTATAATTTCACCTCCATCAGCTCTGAGGACAGAGGAATCTACTACTGCAAGTCTGAGAACCAGTATGGACAGAACACCTCTACACCTTTATCCATAGACGTCCTATGTAAGTAAAACCAATAGCAAATGTTGGAGCAAATAATTAAATCATATTTTTTCTAAGCAGTCAGTAGGTTCAGATTTTAATTTTTAAAGAAATCTTCACACTTATACAGAAAGTTCTCAAAAGTTCTCCATTACAAAGATCTAATTAATCCCTAAACTGCTGTAATAGAGCAAACTGCTTTAAAGTCTGTGGCTGGGATCACACTGGTCAAAAGACTTGAAGCAGGTTGATCCTGCCAAGTATGCTATATCAAAAAAATCACTTCACGTGTTGCATTTAACTGTGGATTGATTGTGTGCATGCAGAGATGATGTGGTGTACTCAACTGGTTGGTAAATTGGAAGTTTGTCCATATCCTGCATTATACCTATGATACAAATCTCCTAATTTGATGTCCAGATGCTCCAAAGCTTCCCTCTGTATCAGTGAGTCCATCTGGTGAGATAGTGGAGGGTAGTTCAGTGACTCTGACCTGTAGCAGTGATGCTAACCCAGCAGCTAACTACACCTGGTACAAGGAGAACCAAACACTGATTAATGGATCAGAAGGAGTTTATAATTTCACCTCTATCAGCTCTGAGGACAGAGGGATCTACTACTGCAAGTCTGAGAACCAGTATGGACAGAACACCTCTACACCTTTATTCATAGATGTCCAGTGTAAGTACCAAACAATAGCACATGTTGGAGCAAATAATTAAATCATATTTTTTGTAAGCAGTCAGTAGGTTCAGATTTTTAATTTTTAAAGAAATCTTCACACACAGAAAGTTCTCAAAAGTTACAAAGATCTAATTAACTAAACTAAACTGCTGTGGAGAGCAAATTGCTGGAAAGTCTGTGGCTGGGATCAGGTTGGTCAAAAGACTTGCAGGACGTTGATCCTGCCAAGTATACTATCCCAAAAAAAAAATCACTTCAGGTGTTGCATTTAACTCTGATTTGTTTGTGTGCATGTAGAGACGATGTTGTGTACTCAACTGGTAAATTGGGAGTTTATCCATGTCCTGCATGATACTAATGATACAAATCTCCCAATGTGATGTCCAGATCCTCCAAAGCTTCCCTCTGTATCACTGAGTCCATCTGGTGAGATAGTGGAGGGTAGTTCAGTGACTCTGAACTGTAGCAGTGATGCTAACCCAGCAGCTAACTACACCTGGAACAAGGAGAACCAAATACTTCCTCTGGGACCAGGAGGTATTTATCATTTCACCTCCATCAGCTCTGAGGACAGAGGGATCTACTACTGCAAGTCTGAGAACCAGTATGGACAGATCACCTCTACACCTGCATTCATAGACATCCAGTGTAAGTACAAAACAATCGCAAATGTTGGAGCAAATAATTAATTCATATTTTCTTTCAGCAGTCAGGTTCAGATTTTTACTTTTTAAAGAAACTTTAACACTTATACTGAAAGTTCTCAAAAGTTCTCCAGTACAAAAGTCAGATCAATCCCTAAACTGCTCTACAGAGCAAATTCCTTCAAAGATAGTGGCTGGGATCAGATTGGTCAAAAGACTTGCAGCAAGTTGATCCTGTCAAATATACTATCCCACATTTCCATTTAACTGGGGGTTATTTGTGTACATGCAGAGAAGATGTTGTTTACCTAATTCATAAATTGGAAGTTTGTCCATATCCTGATGATACTAATGATAGAATTCTCCCAATTTGATGTCCAGATCCTCCAAAGCTTCCCTCTGTATCAGTGAGTCCATCTGGTGAGATAGTGGAGGGTAGTTCAGGGACTCTGACCTGTAGCAGTGATGCTAACCCAGCAGCTAACTACACCTGGTACAAGGAGAACCAAACACTGACCAATGGATCAGAAGGTATTTATCATTTCACCTCCATCAGCTCTGAGGACAGAGGAATCTACTACTGCAAGTCTGAGAACCAGTATGGACAGAACACCTCTTCAACTCTCTTCTTAGATGTGCAGTGTGAGTACAAATCATTTGAATATAAATAATTTATGGTTGTTTAGATGGTGATATACAACAATAATGGCACAGTGATTTAGTTTCTAGGCAACAATCAGTCTCTCCTCATGTGATCATTGCTTAAAGCCCAGATGAGTCAGACACTGAGTTTTACTTCAATGATGTTAGCAAGAAACTGCCAACAGTTACTTTATGCTACAATAACCTCAGCCCTAAAAATACTGTTTACTAACTAATATGAGTCCCTATATGTTATACATGCTAACACATATTGTCCTCCAGATCCTCCAAAGCTTCCCTCTGTATCAGTGAGTCTTTCAACAAAGATAGTGGAGGGTAGTTCAGTGACTCTGACCTGTAGCAGTGATGCTAACCCAGCAGCTAACTACACCTGGTACAAGGAGAATGAAGACTCACCAAAAGCTTCAGGACAGATCTTCACCATCACTGACTTCAAAGCTGAACACAGTGGGAGTTATTACTGTGAAGCCCAGAACAGAAGAGGACGTCATTACTCCACCTTACATCTGATTGGTGTAACAGGTAAAGAAAGATTAAAATATCAGTTTACTGCACCAGAGATTATCAGCAAGTCACTACAGAGAAAACCAGCAGTGATTCTAAAACACTAACATGTCCTGTCAGGATTTTTTAGACAGTTCTTTTTCTTCTGCAGTCATTCTCAGTCAGGACGACCCTCCTTCATGTCAGAAGATGATCACACTGACAGACTGATTCACTAACTATATCATCCTGCAGATAGACCTAAACAACCAACCCTGTTAGTGAGACACAAAGACCTCATATCAGTGTTTGTCCATTTGTAGGAAAATCAGCAGTAATAGTGAATGTCATCAGGTTAACTTTGGTGGTGCTGATGCTGATTCCTCTGCTTCTTGTGATTCTGTATATGAGGTAAATCTGTTTAGTTTTTACTTTACTATTCAGACATTTTACTTTTAAATTTGTATTTATTTCATGTCTTGTTTCTTGGTTTCCATCCAGGAAGAAGAAACCCTTCAGCTGTGTGACTGAACCAAATGAACCTGTGGATGCTATAGAGGTGAGAGAGAGAGATCAGAACTCACTTTAAGTTTTGAGTTTGAGTAAGTTAATGAGTTTAACGTCATTGTATTAGATTAGCAGTGTTATTCTTTGTAGAAATGTTTATTTGCCTTCAACCATTTTCTGATTATTGACCGTATACTGGACTGTAGATCTGAACTGTACCAGAGATCAAATCTGGGAAGTCATTTTGTAAGTGTAAACATATTTGAATCAATATTAATCCCTAAAATTAACAGTTAATGTCATGTCCTGATTTTAAAATAAATAAAAGTAGGTCAGTGTTACAACAAGTGAAGAGTTACAGTATTGATAAATATCTCAAATGTCAAACGTCTTCTTTTAACAGATGCAGCAAAACAACAGACATTACTGTTGGGCCTGTGTACTGAGGCACTAAAATTGGTGTTTGGCTATCAAAAAATAATTATTTATTATGATATAATTGGATCTAAATTACTAGATCACCTCGGGGAAGCACCTTTCTGAGAAGGGAAAAAATAGCCAATTAATCAACAGAGGTCTCATAAAATATACTAAATTATCAGTTTTGTAATAAATAACTAGAACCAAAATTACCACATTAACAGCTAGTTAAGGTTGAAGGACTTTGGAATTCTTGACAGTGTAGAGGTTTGCAGAATTCATGAGTAACACTGAACAGACAACAGGTATGTTTAAAAGACATTAACAATGAAGGAAAGTAAAGTTTACAATCATACTATTTTATACAGTGGTGTGTGTGTGTGTGTGTGTGTGTGTGTGTGTGTGTGTGTGTGTGTGTGTGTGTGTGTGTGTGTGTGTGTGCGCGGGGATGGCTGCTGAGGACAAAAACAAAGAAAAGATGTCTACCCAAGTACGAGCACTCAGACCATGTGCTGGCTGAGTGCATCTGTGGAATGTAATAAGTGTTTTATGAGGTACCAGGTTAGAGCAAGGCTGGTTAGCTTAGCATGCAAGAGACCCTGAATGTATGTATTGCATAACCTAAACTAACATCACTTAACAATGTGGCAGAGTCAACTATAACTTTACAATCAAAACTATCACAACAACTCAATACAAACAAATATCACATCAAATAAAGGTCTAGAGTTCTATGCTTTGCTTAGCGTGACTAGGCCGAGGTCATATTACCAGTTTTAGGAGAAAAGATGCTCTCTGGTGTGTGTGTCTGTTAGCTGTCAGTTCCTGGTGGAAGGGTCAAGCTGGAAAAGTTGGCAGTCTTTTCTGTGTGGCACTGATGGCAGACATTGGAGGGAAACTGGCTTTTGGATCCTTTGAAGTAGCTTGTTAGCAGCACGGTGCTAACTAGCTGTGTGGCTCCTGTTTGGGGGTTCGGTCTGCAAACCTTCTGTTTGGTGTTTTATAGACCTTGTCTAATTCCTCTTTATATTTTTACTTCCTGTCTTTGTCTACTCCAACTCACTTGCCTCGTCGTGGGTCTTTTGTCTGCATGCCACGCCCCTCATTGGTTTCACCTGCATCTCATTAACCCATCAGCCCTTGTGTGTGTATGTATAGACCTGTCCCACACAATGTCCTCCTGTGACCTTGCATCAAAAAACGATGCCCTGCCTTCAAATCATTCTTCATAGTGAATCCCACATTTTATTGGACTGATTTAGTGGGTTTTACAACAGTCTGATCGATTAGCATCGTTTAAAATCACATGTACTGTACCTGGGGCTTAAGAAAAGTTTGTGCTGCCCTAAGGCCACACTGTGCTGTCGAGGGTGTAGGTGCTATGTGTCAAAGTAACATCCACATGTACGGTAGGACACAAGGTTTTTCAGCAGAATATTACCTAAAGCATGTACATGGCAATCAATGTGGTGTAAAATAAAACGGGATTCATCAAACTAGGCTGCCTTCCTCTGGCCGCCCATTTTTGGGGTATTCGGCACTGTGTATTCTGACACCCCAAAAAAGGTTTCAAAAAAGGCAACTGGACTTGTAGATTTTGGAGAAGACGTTTCATCCGAGTAGCTTCTTCAGTTCTGAGGGACTGGTGGGAAGTCTGAGGTTTAAATAGGAACTCCTCCTGAGAAACCTTGCTTGTTATGCTAATAACCCGAAACTGGTGCAGCTATTCCCACTAACGACTGGGTACTTACCTGTGAGGGGGGGACTGTTTTGGTCCTGTTTTGGTCTTACCTATGAATGGTTCTCTAACGACTCTTGTCCGTCTGGGGCTCCAGTGTCAAGGTGTGAAGGAGACTGAAACTTCTTGGGGACAGAAGTTAACACTGTATTGTAAATAGATGTCAAATTGAATCTCAGTCCACCTCCTCTGTTTAGTGAAGGTTTTTCCAGTCTGACATAGATGGCTTCCTTAACTCCTCTGACACCCTTATATCAGAACCAGAAAATTTCTTCAGCAAATAGAGCTACAGTAGCTCGACTGCTGGATCGGACCAGGTGGGCCAGCCTTCACTCCCCACATGCATCAGTGAGCATTGGCTGTTCATGACCCTGTCACCGGTTCAACCCTGGCTCCTTCCGTGGACCACATTCAATAGATACTGACCACTGTACTGACCGGGAACACCCCACAAGAGCTGCAGTTTTGGAAATGCTCTGACCCAGTCGTCTAGCCATCACAATTTGTCCCTTGTTAAACTGGTGGATTTTTTCTGCTTCTAAGTTTGAGGACAGTGTCTATTATATCCCGCCCACTAACAGGTTCTATGATGAAGAGATAATCTGTATTATTCACTTCACCTGTCGGTGGTCATAATGTTATGCCTGGCGAGTATATATGATATATTTATGATAAAAGCTCTTAATCAGTATGTGTTTAGAAGCTTTTGAGAAACACAGATGCAGAGAAAGATTAATTCTTTAAAATAAGCATGTTGAATAGAAAGCTCAAACTCAAAACTGTAGTTTGTTATAAATGTTGTTGAATAAATGTAAATGTTGTCATTGGATTCTACAGAGAAAGAAGAAAAACAAAGCCACTGCTGAACTGAATGATTATGAAGAGGTGAGAGATAGAGAGAGAACACAATGGCTTTCTAATCCACTGGAAGTAGTCCATTTAATATTAAGTGAGCTGATGTGTTCATGATTAAATAACATTCACTGAGTGTCATTTTGTAATCTCTCCCCATCAGTTAGAATTAAGTCCTGTCTATGAGACCGTCTCAGGCTTGAAGGCTGAAGAAAAGGACCAAGAAGAAGAATGTTGAAGAAACAAAAAATAAAATCACCCAGCTTAGTGAATCCTTCAGTTTTAAGTCTGTGGTAAAAATGAGGTTTGAGCAATATGTACAGTTTATATTTCCATGCTGAACTCACCCTACGCTACCCCTGGAGGACCCTCACTGCCAACATCCTGCCAAGCCTCCAGAAGGTCCCTCTCTTCCTTGGTGGCCTCCAGGAGCATCTCCACTGTCGCCGTTGGTCCCTAGCAGAGACGTCTTTGCCTTCAACCCTGGACTCCTGTCAGGCTCTTGGAAGGTCTGGATCATCAGCCTCCTGGCCTACCTCCTCAGGGTCTTCCCCATCATCATTGATGTTCAGACGAAAACCTCATGCAAAGTCAGTGGAGGTTCATCACCTTTGACGATGGCCCCCAGCCCAGACTCTAAAGCGCCTTAATCATCTGTGCCTTGCCAGGGTCCTGAAGGGTTTGCAGCATCAGCTTTTTGGCTTCCATGCCTTGGATATTTTGCGTCCATTGTTATTCTCCTGAAGTCTCCCTGTTCATCTTGTTTTTTATAATACTTTTTTGTATTTGTTGGTCCGTGAAGCTGTTTTTCTGTGTTGGATTACTTTTTTTGTAATGTTGTCACTTCTTTCTTTCAGTCTCTTAAATAAACAATAATTTGGATAAATGGAAACAGCATCAATAACTGATGTTCATGTACAGTACACTGATATCTAGGCACTCAAAGCATCAGTCATCTTTGACATATCACTGACTGCGATTCACCAGACCCTTCAACACAATGGTCGCCAGTCTGCTACCAATGTATTTCAAAAAGGGGGACCAGATCTTATACAAGGCCTCCATCTCAGATCTAGCCCTATAAGTCAGATACTCTATTGGTATAATCCAAAAATAATCTCATGCCAGCCAGCTTCTTTTGGAGGTTTACAATTTATCCACTCCAGCAATATATTTTTTCTTGCACAGAATGTAAGTAAACACAGTCTCTTATCTCTAATTTGAGAATCTACTTTGGGTATAGTTGAATATCAAAAATAAGGTTCAGCCTATTCAGAATGTCTTCTCAGCAATCATTTATATATTTACAGGCCCAAAGTGAATAAAACTACTAGTTTCCACAAACACAGCTGAGATTTAGAGGGATCTATTTTGTGTCTAAGTTGGGCAGTAATTTGCAGGTGTAATTGGGTTTCCTGTGTCCCGTTACAGACTGTTATTTGGACATTGCCAGGTTACCTCATCAAAATCTAAAAATCATCAATCCAGTTCTTGGGCATAAATGTAGGTTTACCTTTGGCACATTAGAAACATTCTATCCTAGTTACAGGATGACCCACGCAGACACAGGGAAGAACATGGAAACTCCACACAGAAAGGCCATCCAGATCATAGATTCGAACTGGTGACTTTCTTGCTGTGAGGCATCAGTGCTAACCACCTTTCCACTCCAATGTTATATTTCTCCTTTAATTGTTCAAAGGAAAGCAATATTTTCTTTCTGTACAACTGCCCAATAGAGGAATCCCTGCTCTTTGCCACATTTCAAAGCCCCCATCGTAAGAGCCCAGAGAGAAGTCTGCATTACCTCACACCGGTGAAAGAGAGTACAGCCCTCTAAACCCTCCAGCCTTCTTACATCTTAAACAATAAGACTAATATGTGCCTCTCTGGGAAGGAAGCTTGGGTATGTTGATGAAAGTATATTGTAGTTTGTAGTTGGCTCAATTTTAAGCATCTTGAGGGTAAAAAAATCCATGTCTGACACAAAACACATTATGGGTCTTATCACTAGACAACTACAATGCAAAATACAATTTTTATAATAATTTATACGTCAAAGTAACAAGAAAAGGCGATGGCCTTTGATATTGAAAACAACATTTGCAGGACAAACATTTGCGAGGTTTTGTATTTATGACTCAGCAGTCGTCACAGAGATGCACTGGGACCATTAATCACCCAACCAAGTCCTTTATTTAAGTGAAGGCTGCAGCTCTGAAACAGTCACTGACTGATATGAAAACAATTTCCCATGTACATGTCCCTTGTACACTGTGATAAGTCAGAGTTGTAATAACTTGAATGAGAAGAGGAATGTCTCACAGCATCTACAGAAAGAAGACATTTGTTTTAACACTGTTCTACATCTACATTTCAGTGTATGGTTAATAATCAGAAAATGAGACAAAGAGATTAAACCTGATTATAAAGTGAGCTCTTTTCACATGCTCTGATCTCTCTCTCTCATCTCTAAAACATCCACAGGTTCATTTGGTTCAGTCACACAGCTGAAGGGTTTATTCTTCCTGGATGGAAACCAAGAAACAAGGTGACGAATAAATACATATTTAAGTAAAAGTAAAATGTCTGAATAGTAAAGTAAAAACTAAACAGATTTACCTCACACACAGAATCACAAGAAGCAGAGGAATCAGCATCAGCACCACCAAAGTTAACCTGATGACATTCAGTATTACTGGCAATTTTCCTACAAATGGACAAACACTGATATGAGGTCTTTGTGTCTCACTAACAGGGTTGGTTGTTTAGGTCTATCTGCAGGATGATATAGTTAGTGAATCAGTCTGTCAGTGTGATCATCTTCTGACATGATGGAGGGTCGTCCTGACTGAGAATGACTGCAGAAGAAAAAGAACTGTCTAAAGAATCCTGACAGGACATGTTAGTGTTTTAGAATCACTGCTGGTTTTCTCTGTAGTGACTTGCTGATAATCTCTGGTGCAGTAAACTGATATTTTAATCTTTCTTTACCTGCTTCACCAATCAGATGTAAGGTGGAGTTATGACGTCCTCTTCTGTTCTGGGTTTCACAGTAATAACTCCCACTGTGTTCAGCTTTGAAGTCAGTGATGGTGAAGATCTGTCCTGAAGCTTTTGGTGAGTCTTCATTCTCCTTGTACCAGGTGTAGTTAGCTGCTGGGTTAGCATCACTGCTACAGGTCAGAGTCACTGAACTACCCTCCACTATCTTTGTTGAAGGACTCACTGATACAGAGGGAAGCTTTGGAGGATCTGAAGGACAATACAGAGAGAATCTGCTCAGTCATTTTATCACAGTCTGAACTCCAACCGTATCATCTTCAACTTTTAAATCCAACTGATAACAGATCATCTGATGTTAACTTACACTGGACGTCTATGAATACAGACACAGGATGTTGATCCTCAGACTTGCAGTAGTAGGTCCCTCTGTCCTCAGAGCTGATGGAGGTGAAATGATAAATACCTCCTGCTCCCAGAGGAAGTATTTGGTTCTCCTTGTACCAGGTGTAGTTAGCAGCTAGGTTAGCATCACTGCTACAGGTCAGAGTCACTGTACTACCCTCCACTATTTCACCAGATGGACTCACTGATACAGTGGGAAGCTTTGAAGGATCTGGAGATTGATGGAGATTATTATGTTGTTATAAAGTGATGCTTTTCCTGCAGATGAGCAAAACAGTTGAATCTGCAAACATTAAAGCAAATGTGATGTTATTTGTGAAGGGATGCATTTCACCTTTTTCCTTTACACATAAATATGTATATAAGTGTTTGTCTTCACTGAAGTATGTTGGGACCTGAACCTGAAGTTTTTTCTTGGTCTTGGAGACAAAGGAAAGCACCAGAACACTAAGACCCACAATCCTCCAGGTGTGAAAGCTGATCCAGCAGCGGTAACTGGCTGACTGTGGTATGTGAACTCATCAAGTCATATAAAATGCTCTGTTTGGCCTGTGTTCTCTCTCTTCTCATCGACATAAACCCAACATAAATGATGCCCCGTGTGAGGTAACGCACTGTTGGCAGTTATTCATAATTTCATAATATTCATTTCAGCATAACTTTGGCCAAAGCCAAACATATTTTGATCAACTTTTAGATTTGTCAAAAGTCTTAACATTCAATCCCACTTGTCTACCACAGCAGATGTCCAATTGTACTTACAAACAGGTGCCGTGTGGTGATAATTAAGGTATTCATAAATTGATAATTTATTAATAATTCATTATTAATAACTACAATTTTACCAAATTTGTTGTGCCCACTAGAGCCACTAGATGGTGCCATAATTGCCTTTCCAGCTCTTAAAAGCCACTTTAAGCATAGCACCACTGACCTCATTGCTTTGTTGTTGTTTTTGACACTTTACCTCCGTGCCACATAACAATGGAGAGCCCGTGTGTGGAACAATTAATTTCTTCCCTTGCACACAGCCTAAAACCAGACAACTAAGAATTCATCAGCAAGTTGAATTTCAGTGAGTGCAGCAACGAGACAGACTGACAACTGAATGACAGGTGCAATACGCAGCAAGAAAAACAAAATAACTGTCCAGTATGATACACTGTCTAGTAGAGGTATGACAGCCAGAGTGAAGTAAACTCACAGACTGAAGGAGAGCGGTAATCCTCATGTCCACTGAAAGCACAGGAGACGGTGTCTCCAGGAGAAAAGTTGTCTGTCAAAGTAGAAGTTTGCTGTGTCCTGATTTTCTGTCCGTTCTTGAACCAGACGTAAAGACGACCAGCTGGACGGCAGCTGCTGAGACACTTGAGCTCTGCCTCAGTATGAGACTGATGGACTGATATTATTCTGGTCACCTGCACCTGCAGAGCTGCACATGACAACACAACAGTAATGTCACATCTGTTTAAATACTCAATGCACTAATACATCCACCTACACAGTTAGTGTTCATCAGTACCTGTGACAGTCAGAGTTGTTCCAGGTAAAACACTTCTCCATTCAAACCATTGTGTCTTGAATTTGAAGTGATACTCAGATGAATCAGTCTCTCTCAGGTTAATGATTCTCAGAGTGGATCTTCCTCTCTGTGATTCAAGGACCTGAACACGACCTGAATACTGGGAGTCTTTCCTCAGGTCCTCAGGCTGTGAGGGAACCTTCCACTGACGACTACGATCACGACTGAACCAGAATCTTGACACATTATGATAATAATAATGACTGTATGTGGAGGAAATGTCCACTGATGAGCCTTTAGGAGCACAGATGCTTCTGTCAGTGTAAGTCACTTTGTTACAGGTTTGATAAATGACACCTGAAACAAGAAGAAGAAAATGTTTTGAACAACATTTAAACGTAACCCTGCAGAGACCAAAGAAGAGAACAGGAAGAGAAAGTGTGGTTTTCTGAAACATAGACACTGATGGTTCATTCAGAGATGACACTGAGTTAATGGAAGACTGAAATAAACTCACATTGTGGAGGAGAGGGAAACTTCTCAAATCCTTTAACAGCACAGGAAACACTGTCTCCACTATCAAAGTATTGTTCCTTTGAATAAGTGTCTTTGTTCATGTTCAGTCCATTCTGGTACCAGACGTAGGAATGATCAGATAGACGACACCTGCTCTGACACTTCACCTCTGCCCAGTTAGGATACAGTATTGGAGATGATATCTTGACCCCTACACGGAGAACTGAAGTGAACAGAGAAATGTCATTTTAAGTGTCATCACCTGTACAATTTTGTACGGTGACCTTGAGTGTCATGAAAGGCGCCTATAAATAAAATGTATTATTATTATTATTATTATTAATAATAATAATAATAAATAAACACATTCATCAATAGTCCAGTAACAGCAGTTCCATGTTTCACATTTGACATATCTGGAGGAGAAATTCTTACCTGAGACAGTCAGAGTGACTCCAGGTGAACCAGTATATTTCCCTCCTGGTTGGTTTGTTGTGAATCTGAACTTGTACTCAGCTGAGTCTTCCTCTCTCAGGTCTGAGATTCTCAGCGTGCACTGATTATTGTAACAACTGTGTGTCACACGACCAAAATACCTTGAGTCCGTTGACAGATCGTCAGGTTCTACATCAGAACCTCTGAACCAAATTTTTTTCTCTACAGTTGTAGAACGACCCCGCAATTGATATGGGTACGTGTAGCTGCAGCTTATTTCCACTGTTGATCCTTCTACAGCACAGATCTGAGTAGAAGTGTAAGTCACTCCATGATGACTCTGACCAAGTACCACTGGAACACAGAGAACATCAGAGACCACAATTAATTGTTCTGCTTTAAAAAGAGGATTTCTACAGTTAATGTGTACGTGAGCTGAGGCAGGACGTCCCAAACTGATCCTGTGTGCTCAAGGGTGCAGACGTGCCTCTGCTTGCTCCTGCTGCTTGCTTGTATATTCGCTTTTTAATCAGTATATTTGCTTTTTTAATCACTATATTTTTACCCATATGTATTGGATGTGGTTTTATTCACTTTTTAAGTCAACCAAGATCTTTTTTTAAATCTTTTTTTCTGACGGGTCAGCGGCAAAAATCCTCTCAACATGTCAATGGGACAAACAAAACCTCCCTGTGAAAGCTGTCGGAAATATCAACAACAAATTCTCTTGCTACAAGACAAGATTTTTGCCTTGGAAATGGAAAAAGGACTTCATGAAACACTCCCAGTATTTAACATGAGAGACATGAGACAGTTGAAGTGAAGAGGAGAAACGGAAGAGGACAAGTTCTTAGAAAAAGAGAAGTGAAACAAAAAGAGAAGTAGTTTTTTATAGCTGTGTCAAGTACATTATGAACCTCTGCCACACAGTATAACTTATATTTATGTTATAATAAATGATAATTATAATAATACATTTCTAATATATACATGGCAGAGACATGTTGAATGACTGACGGTGATCTGAAGTTATTTTAATGACTTCATGATCATTAATAAATATTCTATAAAACATTTGAATCAATGAATTATCTTTCCAAAACGACACAGTGACTAAACTCATTGAGACTGTGGAACATTTGATAAATATTAGTTGGTATCTTCACTGCTCCATCAATGACTGAAACTTTTCCACTTTAAAAAGACTGAATGATGAAGCTCAAAGAATCTGGTCTTTCTATCAGTGATCAGCTCTGCAGTTACACAGAAATAAAAGCAATATTTCACAGAGTTTAACAGCCTGCTTTATGTTTGTGTCCATTCTAACAGGAAGTATTTATTAAGCACAACAAGCAGCTACAGCATCAGTGGAAATGTGAACAACACAAACTCAAAGTACCTGACCAAGAGAGAAGTAAGACGACAAATCCAGCTTCTGCTACTATAAACCTCATGTTGGTGGCTCCTCTCTCTGCTGTGTCTGCAGGTAAAACACATCAGCTGCTAAATAACATCCACAACGGTTACCTAACGTCTGAACTGAGCAACATGAATGTGCTCACAAACAAGGATGTGATCTGAGGGCAGACTCTGTTCTTTATCCTCTCAGATGGGCGGGTAACGATTCAGCAGTTTCATTATAAAAAAGATGTGCGCGTGAACTGTCATTTCATACGTTCAGTAATTCCCCTCGTAACCATAGCAGCATTTAGTGTTAACTGATCAACATGAATGTGCTGTCAAAGAAGGATGTGATCTGAAGGAAGACTCTGTTCTTTATCCTCTCACCATGGTCAAGAACGGTTCCTCCTTCTAAAAAAAGATGTGAGTGTGAACCGACATCTCATATGTTTGGTAATACCCCTTGTAATCATAGCAACATCCCACATCATGAAGACTTTTGAACAGCTGCTGCTCCATCTCCTCAGACCACAGGTCCACCACGTACAGGATCCACTGTAGCTTGGATACCAGGAGAAGGTGGGCGTGAAGAATGCCATCCTGTCTGTTACACAGGGCTTATCCTCATCTGGACAAGGAGAGCGGTGCTGTGAGAATCATGTTCTTACAGCACCGAATTTCAGCTCTAAAGAGTTTTATTAATCAGAATAAAGATTTTCAGGTTTCATTTCATGAACACAATGTTTTGTTCTGATTAATTTTCCTCTTTCTCACTATTAGTCATTATAATGATTAAACTTGCCACTCTGTAAATGAAGTGATTAGAACTTAGGTTCAGGAAGAAGACCACGCCCCATATCATTCTATGTCCAGCTCTTACCTATCCATAAAGGTGTGTCCTAAACCTTTCTCTGTCTTTGTTCTCAGAGTGTTAGTTAGCAGCTGGTCCTTGATCCACCATACAGCGGCCCGTTCAGCCTTTTATGTAGGGATGGCTGATCAGGCTTTGACGTTTCAAAAAATGGCTCATTGCTCGAGGCTTCAATGACACAGTGCTCGAGCAGGACATCTAGTGGTCAATAAAACGAAGTGCAACCAAGACCTGTCATTTATTGGTTCATGGATCGTCCACGCACATTGCTGATGGACTACAGTACTACATGGTTGTATGGCTTCAAGATGACGGAGTAAAACAGTTCTAAGGAACTGGAGGGAAGTTAAAGTTTAAATAGGAACCCATCAGAAGTTTGCTTGACTCGTTTCTGTATGCAAGCCAGTTTCTGATGTGTTACCTACAGAGTTTCCTATTAAAGATCAATGAATCATCATTGATTTCGAGAGGTTGAGGACAACCGCACACGCAGATCTATGAATCAATGGAGAGGTGGTGGAGTGGGTCACAGACTTCACGTTCCTCGGTCTGCACATCTCAGAGGACCTGGGCTGGACCGTCAACACCACACACATTCTCAAAAAGCCCAGCCGAGTCCATAGGGAGGGAAGGTGAGAAGTGGGAAATGAAATAGTGAATGAAAAAGTTATTAAAGGGGAAAACGCAGGTATTGGTGAATTAATCGGGGGAGAACACGATGACAGTGACCAGGAGAGAGAGACGGAGAACCAACAGCCGGTGAAAAAAAAAATTATAATAAATAAATTAATTAAAAATTAAATAGCCTATAATAATAAATAAGAACGTTAAACCTTTTAAATGTTTGAAAACAAAGTTAATAATGCAAATAAAAGAAAAGAGTTTATCGTGGTCGCCAGACCGGGGATGAGGCGGCTCAGAGGGGAGATGACGGAGGCCTTCCACCGCTCCAGGAGCCGCAGGCGCCTCTTCTGGCCCTTGCAGCGGGCTGGCCGCCTGACACCTGGAAGATGAAAACACATGGCCAGTACGGGTGTCGACGCATCGCACGAGCACCGGTGCCGCCGCACAACTATACAAGAGCGTAACTGACGGCCCTTAGGGAGAAACGTACCCGCTGCGAGTAGTTCGTGTAGTAACGCTAAGTCTCTCCGTCCGTGCGGCCGGCACACCCGCTGCTGGGACACCCGCTGCCTTCGCCCGTTCTCGGCTCGTTCGCGGCCTCCTTCTCGTTCTCCTCCCCTCATGCCGCCACGACTAGTGATGGCCCTCTGACACCCGAGGCTCCGACACATGCGAAGTAGCTCATGAAGCAATTGTATCGAACCACTGTGGCGAGGCGTGGTTTGTTCACGTGACTAGTGACGTTCGAAGCAGTTTCATGTGCTTCGGACGCTTTAGCGGCAAAGTCATCCCATCGGTTTGTCATGTGATCACCTCGTGGGATCGAGTGTTCAGGGATATCCTGGATATCCTATCCCTATTTAGTGGTGCTCATTAGAATATTTCTTTGCATAGTAGGTTGGTTTGTTGCTATAGTTGGAGTTAGTTGCGAATTGTGTGGAGATAGATGTAAGATTCAGAGAGTAGATAAATGAGTTATATAGTTAGACAACACTATTGATAGCTAGACATAGTTACATAAATAGTTCTGCGTCATAAGACAGAGAGAGCGAGATACAGATATCAACATACACCGGCCTTTTAACGAAACAAGGGTTCGGTTCCCATTGGTTCTTTATTATTTAATTATTGTTATATGTAGCCTATACAATTGTCTTATAATAAACTTTAAACCACATATCCATGTAATGTAGTCGAATAGGAATGTGCAAGAATCAAGTCCCACACAATCATGAACCAGTAAGACACGTCTCCATTGCACTACATTTTATTGTCCACTAGATGTCCTAACTGTGTCATTGAAGCTTCGAGTAATGAACCTTTTTTTGAATCACGTGTCGAGGCTTCAACAAAACCTTGATTGCCCATCACTAGCCACGACGTCCCTCTCACATGACGACCCTTATTGGTCCTTGTCCATCCGTCCGTCCGTAGGTCCGTTTAATTTCCCTTCTTTTCCTACATGTTATTGTCATTCGCTCTGGCATCTTTCTCCCATCTTGCCTCTCTTTCCGGGTCGTACCCTCTTTATATATCCCTCCGCCCTCTCCCCCTCTACCGATTGGTTCAGCGTTACGGGGGAAAGGGCGGAGCCTCCCAGGTGTAAAGTGGTGCGTTCACGGGCAGTACTTATTAAAATAACAGGCATAAAAAATAATAAATACAATCGTTAAATACACAACACAAGTAAACGCATGCAATATTAAAACTCAAGAACGCTAAGGTTCCCTATGGACAAGGCAGGTGTGGAAGACGCTGTCATCTATCTGCTGCACAGATGTCTTTCTCACCTAGAGAACACCGTTAGCACTATGAGAGTCATGTTCTTTGACTTCTTCAGTGCGGTCAACACAATTTAACCATCACTACTTAAGGGGAAGCTGGAAGGAACTGGAGTTGACAGTAACCTGGCTGCATGAACTACCACCTGCTGAGACAACTGAGGTCCTTTGGGGTGTACAGGTCATTGCTCAGGACTTTCTATCATTCTGTGGTGGCTTCTACCATCCGGTATGCAGTGGTCTGCTGGAGCAGTGGGAGCTCAGAGAGGGACAGGAAGAGAATCAACCAGCTGGTGAGACGGGCCGGCTCTGTCCTGGACTGCTCTCTGGACTCCATCGAGGAGGTGGGTGAGAGGAGAGGATGTTAGCCAAGCTGACATCAATCATGGACAACCCCTCTCACCTATCGCATCAGACTGCAGGAGACCTAAGCAGCTCCTTCAGCAGCAGACTGCTGCATCCACGCTGCAGAAGGAACGCTACCACAGGTCCTTCATTCCAGCTGCCATCAGGCTGAACAACACCAGCCTGAGTCAACATTAACCCGCACGTTAGATTTGGCTTCGTTTTAGTTATTAAACTAATTTGCACAGGTAAATCTGCTTTTTGCACTTATGTGCAAAGAACGACTTCCTTACTGTTGTATAGTTTTTTCTTTTTATAATTATTTGTATATCATTTTTGCCAAATACTGTGACAAGGAAATGTCCCATACGTGGGATAAATAATGTCTTATGTCTTAGATCAGAAATCCACAACGTCTTGTAAATCGTCGCCCTCTGCTGCAGTGAGAGGGAACTACAACCATGTCCAAACTACAGAGCTTCAACAAAGTGTAATGTCTGATTCTCTGGTGTTAAAGGATGTGCTGTGCTGTATCACTTCAACAAGGATTCATCTTTCTCTGCATCTCTGTTTCTCAAAACGAGCTCATTCAGAATAAAGATTTTCAACCGCAGCCATGTTTGGTTCTGACTTATTTCTCACTTTCTTCCAGTTACTTGTTCTAATGATGAAACTTGTCACTGTGTCATAAACCGTTAGACATGAAATGTTCATCATAACACAACCGACAACTGCTTCACTGATTAAAACTCCTCAGTTTAACTTGACAACAAGAGAAAACAACACAAACAGTGAGATCACAAACAAAACAGATCAACTCACCACAACATGACTGTGTATGTTGATTACTGATAATTCACTTTATATGCAAAAGAATCATAAGAATGAGATAATTTAATAACCTAAATGAAATGTCACTATGGTTACAAGGGGGATTCCTGAACATATAAGAGGACAGTTCACATACACATCTTTTTTTAGAAGAAGGAAACTGCTGAACCATTAACACTTCTTGACCAAGGTGAGAGGATAAAGAACAGAGTCTGCCTTCAGATCACATCCTTCTTTGTGAGCACATTCATGTTGCTCAGTTCAGACGTTAGGTAACCGTTGTGGATGTTATTTAGCAGCTGATGTGTTTTACCTGCAGACACAGCAGAGAGAGGAGCCACCAACATGAGGTTTATAGTAGCAGAAGCTGGATTTGTCGTCTTCCTTCTCTCTTGGTCAGGTACTTTGAGTTTGTGTTGTTCACATTTCCACTGATGCTGTAGCTGCTTGTTGTGCTTAATAAATACTTCCTGTTAGAATGGACACAAACATAAAGCAGGCTGTTAAACTCTGTGAAATATTGCTTTTATTTCTGTGTAACTGCAGAGCTGATCACTGATAGAAAGACCAGATTCTTTGAGCTTCATCATTCAGTCTTTTTAAAGTGGAAAAGTTTCAGTCATTGATGGAGCAGTGAAGATACCAACTAATATTTATCAAATGTTCCACAGTCTCAATGAGTTTAGTCACTGTGTCGTTTTGGAAAGATAATTCATTGATTCAAATGTTTTATAGAATATTTATTAATGATCATGAAGTCATTAAAATAACTTCAGATCACCGTCAGTCATTCAACATGTCTCTGCCATGTATATATTAGAAATGTATTATTATAATTATCATTTATTATGACATAAATATAAGTTATACTGTGTGGCAGAGGTTCATAATGTACTTGACACAGCTATAAAAAACTACTTCTCTTTTTGTTTCACTTCTCTTTTTCTAAGAACTTGTCCTCTTCCGTTTCTCCTCTTCACTTCAACTGTCTCATGTCTCTCATGTTAAATACATCACTGTTCCTTCACTGCATCCTCAGAGAGTGGGACGTCCTGCCTCAGCTCACGTACACATTAACTGTAGAAATCATCTTTTTAAAGCAGAACAATTAATTGTGGTCTCTGATGTTCTCTGTGTTCCAGTGGTACTTGGTCAGAGTGATTATGGAGTGACTTACACTTCTACTCAGATCTGTGCTGTAGAAGGATCAACAGTGGAAATAAGCTGCAGCTACACGTACCCATCCAGAATAAATGAGAAGGTCACTGTGGTTGAAGAAGCTGTGTGGTTGACTAAAATGGAAGGTGGTGAACCTGTGGATCTGATGACAGACGCAGAGTTTTCAGGTCGTGTTCAGTATCACTGTGATGAGAACAGGTGCACTCTGAGAATCTCAGACCTGAGAGAGAGAGACTCAGCTGAGTACAAGTTCAGATTCACAACAAACCAACCAGGAGGGAAATATACTGGTTCACCTGGAGTCACTCTGACTGTCTCAGGTAAGAATTTCTCCTCCAGATATGTCAAATGTGAAACATGGAACTGCTGTTACTGGACTATTGATGAATGTGTTTATTTAATGGGTGATAACAGTTAAAATGACATTTCTCTGTTCACTTCAGTTCTCCGTGTAGAGGCCGAGAAAACATCTCCAACACTGTATCCTCGCTGGGCAGAGGTGAAGTGTCAGAGCAGGTGTCGTCTATCTGATCATTCCTACGTCTGGTACCAGAATGGACTGAACATGAACAAAGACACTTATTTAATTAAACAATACTTTGCATATGGAGACAGTGTTTCCTGTGCTGTTAAAGGATTTGAGAAGTTTCCCTCTCCTCCACAATGTGAGTTTATTTCAGTCTTCCACTAACTCAGTGTCATCTCTGAATGAACCATCAGTGTCTATGTTTCAGAAAACCACACTTTCTCTTCCTGTTCTCTTCTTTGGTCTCTGCAGGGTTAGGTTTAAATGTTGTTCAAAACATTTTCTTCTTCTTCTTGTTTCAGGTGTCATTTATCAAACCTGCTACAAAGTGACTTACACTGTCAGAAGCATCTGTGCTCCTAAAGGCTCATCAGTGGACATTTACTCCACATACAGTCATTATGATTATCGTGATAATATTGTGTCAAGATTCTGGTTCAGTCGTGATCGTAGTCGTCAGTGGGAGGTTCCCTCACAGCCTGAGGACCTGAGGAAAGACTCCCAGTATTCAGGTCGTGTTCAGGTCCTTGAATCACAGAGAGGAAGATCCACTCTGAGAATCACTAACCTGACAGAGACTGATTCATCTGAGTATCACTTCAAATTCAAGACACAATGGTTTGAATGGAGAAGTGTTTTACCTGGAACAACTCTGACTGTCACAGGTACTGATGAACACTAACTGTGTAGGTGGATGTATTAGTGCATTGAGTATTTAAACAGATGTGACATTACTGTTGTGTTGTCATGTGCAGCTCTGCAGGTGCAGGTGACCAGAATAATATCAGTCCATCAGTCTCATACTGAGGCAGAGCTCAAGTGTCTCAGCAGCTGCCGTCCAGCTGGTCGTCTTTACGTCTGGTTCAAGAACGGACAGAAAATCAGGAAACAGCAAACTTCTACTTTGACAGACAACTTTTCTCCTGGAGACACCGTCTCCTGTGCTTTCAGTGGACATGAGGATTACCGCTCTCCTTCAGTCTGTGAGTTTACTTCACTCTGGCTGTCATACCTCTACTAGACAGTGTATCATACTGGACAGTTATTTTTGGTGTTTTACTTCAGTGAAGACAGACACTGATTTGCATATATATCCATAAAGGAAGTGAGTTTGCACAAATTGTGCAATGTAACCCTCAAGATTAACATCCCATTTGCTTTAAAGTGTTTCACTTCCCCTTTAATTGATGTTCCTCTGCAGGAAAAGCATCACTTTATAACAACATAATAATCTCCATCAATCTCCAGATCCTTCAAAGCTTCCCTCTGTATCAGTGAGTCCATCTGGTGAGATAGTGGAGGGTAGTTCAGTGACTCTGACCTGTAGCAGTGATGCTAACCCAGCAGCTAACTACACCTGGTACAAGGAGACCCAAATACTTCCTCTGGGACCAGGAGGTATTTATCATTTCACCTCCATTAGCTCTGAGGACAGAGGGATCTACTACTGCAAGTCTGAGGATCAACATCCTGTGTCTGTATTCATAGATGTTGAGTGTAAGTAAACATCAGCTGATCTGTTGTCAGTTGGATTTAAAAGGTGAAGATGATATGGTTGGAGTTCAGACTGTGATAAAATGAGCAGATTCTCTCTGTATTGTCCTCCAGATCCTCCAAAGCTTCCCTCTGTATCAGTGAGTCCTTCAACAAAGATAGTGGAGGGTAGTTCAGTGACTCTGACCTGTAGCAGTGATGCTAACCCAGCAGCTAACTACACCTGGTACAAGGAGAATGAAGACTCACCAAAAGCTTCAGGACAGATCTTCACCATCACTGACTTCAAAGCTGAACACAGTGGGAGTTATTACTGTGAAGCCCAGAACAGAAGAGGACGTCATAACTCCACCTTACATCTGATTGGTGAAGCAAGTAAGATCCTTACGTCCTTATCTTCATTTGGGTATTTACACTGAAAGAAAAACATATCCTACATCAGAAAATGTTTTTTTCATTTCATTCATCTCATCAGTGTTTGTCTTTCATCATTTTTTTTCCAGATTCATGGAAGTTTCCAGTTGCTCTGTCAGTCACTGTAGTTTTGCTGATCGCCATGCTCCTCCTTCTCCTAGTGTGCTTCAGGTGAGCAGTTTCTCACATTTTCTCAGTTTCATTGCAACAGTATATTTACTGTTCATCTTAAACATCCTTTTTCTTAAAGTTATTAAAAGAATGTTCAGAAGCCCACAGAGTGCAGCCCTGATGAATACACCAAGTAACATTACTCTCTAAATCTCTCATCAGAATGCAAGGTCATCAAGTTGTTTCAAAAATAGTCCTTGTTATAACTCTATCAATGCAGTCAGTTTGCTTCAGTTGTGTAAAATGTATATCCTGCCTATGCTGTTCTTCAAGTTATGAACAAAAACATGTAAAGGGACAGTATCAAAAAATGTAGTCAGTTTGCTTCAGTTGTGTAAAAGCATGACTAAAATGTAGTCATGCTAATAGCTTTAGAAGAAAATCCAACATCAGGTTCTGAGAAACACTGTTGGAGCTGTCATACATTAGTTTATAAGTCAAAGAAAGAGTAAAGTTTTTCCAAAGGGATGGAATATGTCTGAAAACAATTAATGAAGTATTACTTTATTGCCAAATAGTGAGCTCAGTATACTACTTACTGTGGAACAACAGTCAAGCAAGGAGGTAAATATTGGAGAACTAGATGCTGCTCAACTTCGGGTACAGGCTAGCATTTATAAATAGCTGTGTCAGGATGCTTGTTAATGCCAAGTGTGAACAGATGTGATTATTGAGTGTTGTGTGAGAGAAATGGATGGAGAGATGAAAAGAGTCGAAGGCTATGGGATGGAAAGGGTCGAAGGGGGTGGGATGAAAAGAGATGAAAGGCAGGAGAAAGGGGTGGGCTGGGATGGGATGAAAAGTCTTGAGGGGATGTGACGAAAAGGGACAAAAAAGGGTGGAGGGCATGGGATGAAAAGATATAAAAGGGCATCGAGGGATTGGATAAGAAAGTGATGAACTGGGTGAAAGGGGGAAGAAAAGGGCTGGAGGAGATGGGATGACAGGGCCAAATCAGAGTCCATGTGTTCAGAAGTGTTTCCATCAATGAGACTCTGGTGTGGTTCAGTTCCTGGTTTAGTTTAAATAAATCAGGGATGTGTCTCAGTCTGATCTTCACAACACATGTTTGTGGAAGTGTATGATGACAACAGACAAAGGAGGGGAAATAATGATATGGGGCGTAGCCTAGATCCCAAACTTAATTTATATTAACTTCATTTATTTTGCATTTACTTTTATTTCTCATCAGAAGAGTGATGAACTCTAAACACAAATCAGAGACTGAACAGACACCGGACAACAAAGAAGAGGTGAGAGTTATAATTCAAGTACAGACCAATATGTGCAGCACAGCCTTCAGAGTCACCTATCAGCTCAAATCATTCATTTAAATCCTAATTTCATTTTTTTTTCTTCCATGCTGTTCTATGTGTACCTATGTTAAGTCACAGTTTAGTCTAAGTCCTGGCTGGACATGTAGTGGTATATGTGTAGTGGCACTTTAAGGTCTTTGCACCATTCATAATTTCTGTCCTGAAAGTAGACAAAGAGACACGAACAACAACAAACAAATGACACTAAAATATTATCCGTGTGTACATAATGAGAAAATGAGACAATATTATATATCAGTGAGGTGCACCTCTAAGATTACGAGTCCATGTTTTCAGAAATGTTTCCATCAATGTAATGAGACTCAGGTGTGGTTCAGTTCCTGGTTTAGTTTCAGAAGCATCTCTAAAGAGTTTGGAAGCCACAAATAATCCACAGTCAGACAGATTGAAGACGACAGGAGTGGTCCACCAACAAAGATCACTTCAAAACCAAGTAGTTGTCTAAGAAGGATCATAAAGGTGATAAAGGAATCCACTATGAACATCACTGCTGGACCAGTGACCTCTGATGTTAGCTGAATGTGTAGAGAAACTGGGTCATGCAGCAAAGACGTTAATGTTGGTGAATAAATAAACACATGCGTTTCATAACATCTGTTTTACTGGAACTGTATCTTAGCATCTATTTTCTACAGTTACAGTTTGTGATAAGAGGAAGGAAACTCGTGAGCTTTTGCAATGTTTGCAACAGTTAGATGAGAAAAACGTGTCACATCAAAAAAAATAGGTCTTTACTCAAGTTAAAGGGGAACTACTGTTCTTTACGACCTGGACCTTATTTCTAGCACAAAATACCATGTTTTACTCACCAGTATCACTTTTGTTTCATTTGCACTTGTTCAGGAGAAAATCAGATCAGCATATATCCATAAAGCGGGAGTGATCAGGGCACTGAGGTGCAGCCTGTAAATAATGCATTATCTGACGCCAAACTCATTTCACCAGTATTTTGTTATGATGCACTAATGCTTTTCCCTGTTGAGTCCAGAGTTACATGTTATAATTATCCGGCGTCTGTAGTTTGACGTACAGATCCCGGATGATGTCATCTCTGAGCGGCAGGTGCACCCGGGACAGACGGCTTGTTTAACTATAATTTCCTACTGCTATGGTTTATCCACAACCTCAGAATCAGGAAAATATTCAGCCATGTTGTAAAAAAACAACTAACTTTGGCGTTTGCAGTTTGTCCTGACCAGACACGGAAAAAGAACAAAATGAAGGTGAAGAATAAATGAGAAGAAGAAGAAAAATCGACAAACTCAACAGTGATCCTGCAGCTTGTTGCATGGACCCCTAATGAAGTTATCATATATGGTTCCTGGTCCTTAAGTGGTAAAACATGTAAACATGTATTTAGACCATTAGGACAGAAGTGCAGATTCAGACACTTATTGACAACATTAGACCACTTCTTCTTTGTAGAAGGATGTTTTCTAAATCTTTGATCGGCTGACTGAAAACCTCATACTTCTAAACCTCACTGAGAGGCACCGGGATGCAGTTTAAAATGTGTGTGGAAGCTACCACACATGGTTCCTTGCTTCATACAGGGTTAAAGTGTTTATGATAGATTATGGAGTAGTTTGTGATTATTTGTCAGAATCGTTGCACCATTTCTGCTTTTGAGCTGAAAGTACAGCATTGCATCAAAACAAGCCACAGAATTACAACTCTTCAGTTTAGCAACCACTTTTAACCAGCAGACATTTTACTGACCTCATGCTACAGTGTAGTAAAAATATTACTTACTGGCCTTAGCACCCTGGAATTCATTATGTCTGCTATCAGCAATACAATAAAAATAATGTAGTCTTTGTCCATGTGGTCTGCAGAGTGATGAAATCCACTATGCCAGCGTACGGCTTGCTACAACCCAGGAAAACCCCATCTACGCCAACCTCAGATCAGCTGATCTGCACAGATACGAAGAGGCGTGTGTTTACGCAGGAGTCAGACACAGCACCCACAGGTGAGTAGATATGTTGCCGTGTCATCTAAGAACACCTTCTAATCACAACATGCACCGATCAGGCATAACATTATGACCTATGTCCTAATATTGTGCAGGTCTCCCTTGTGGTGACTCATTCTGAGGGTGTCCTGTTGTTAGTGGGGGGGTCTTTGAGGGGAGGGGCCTCTGTGGATCATTCCACAGATACTTGATCAGTTTGGGATCGAGTGAATGTGGAGGCCAGGTCAACACCTTGTGCTGCAGTCATAATGTTATGGCTGATCGCTGTATAGTCCAGTAGCATGCATCAGTTGTATATGAACTGATCCTCTTTCCAATGTTGTCGCCTCCTTCCTAGAACAAGTGGTCAGACAGCTGTGGAGGACGTCCTGTACAGCAATGTTAACAAAAAGCGCAGAGTGTGAAGACAGCGTGGATCTGCAGGCGACCAGAACCAGATTAAAATACATTCATTCAGATCCACACGGCCAACATTTCATTTCTACTTTCTCCTTTGTTGACCAGAGTTGTAGATTAAAAACTGGAAACATATCTCAGAGTGACGCAGTGACTTTGCTTTCTGCTCAGAGGATTTCTGGCAGGAGAGTTTGTGTTAAGGTTTTTTTTTTCTCTCTCTCTTTATGAGTCATGTACATGAAACTGACTTGAAACTAAATGACAAGATTAATTACTTCCTCTAACAGTACCAGGAAGTTTAGTCAGTATCTCCTAATAGGTTGAATAAAGAGAACAATAATTATTTATTAGTATTAGTATTATTCAATGATCACAGCGGTTTCATTGTTGGTTAGATATCTGTTGTCAGTATTCATCTTCTGTTTTTGTATTTATTTATTCATGCTTTGTCTGCATCGCTCTTTGTCTTTATCATCTTTGAAAGTTGTGTGCTTGCATTTCTCGTGTTTACTGTCTGGTGTCTTTTAAATGGATCTCTTATTTGAAGTTGTGTATTTAATGCTGTGATACTGCATTCAAAGTGATGACAGGAAGACTTTAAAAACAGCATGTTGCTTCCTCTGGTGTCACCTTCACACCAAAGTATTTTTTTGCATCACTAAAAATAGAACCAACTGTGAAACAACAACTGTCCCCAGTGATGTGACCTCTCTACAAAAACATAAACTAAATTTGAGATCATTTCATCAGAACATGTAGAAACCAGTTAATACGAGAAGTAGACGAATGGAAGCATGAGCTGCCGTATGATATGAGACGGTTTGTTCAATCAGGACGACTGTTTGTGTCTCTGAAAGAATTTAGATCTATGTGATACAATGGTAACCTGTCCAGGGTTGGCACAATAACAGCTGGGATAGGTTTCAGTCCCCCGTGGCCCTCTGGAGGATAAGCGGCCACTAGAGGTTGTAGATTTCAGATTTTGTAAAGTCGACTAGTCTCTGATGACGTAGATGACACAGTAGAAAGTAATAAATCTCTATTGTTGACCTGAATCATCTGCTGAGAACAGACAGCTCATGTGCTACATACTGAGAGCTCCAGATACGTACAGCCTGTATAAAAGCAGGCAGCACCATCAGTAGCATTTAATAGTACGCCACCTCCTCCGTGTTGTTAGATGGGATAGTGTAGCAGCTAAAGGTCTAATAACTTTATCAGATAATTGATGTGCAGCCTCCTTCTCTCTGTTACCACAGGACGTTTGGTCAAGTTGTTAACTGACTGCTGTCCAGAGGATTTGGACCGTTCCTCTGCTAGCGTTAGCCTTAGCATGTCTTTTTTGCAGTAGTACTTTAGTAGTAGTACCAAGTCCCACAATCCTCCAGGTGTGAAAACTGACTCAGCAGTTCACTGGCTGACAGTGGCATGTGACCTCTGAGGTCATCAGGTCATATAAAATGCGCTGTTTGGCCTGTGTTCTCTCTCTTACCCTCTTACTCTTCCTCCACTCCACACCTCCACGTGGAGACCCCCAGCTAGTGATGGGCAATCAAGGTTTTTTGAAAACTCGGCACGTGATTCATATAAAGGTTCATTACTCAAGGCTTCAATGACACAATGCTCTATTAGGACATCTAGTGGACAATAAAATGTAGTCCAATGGAGACGTGTCATACTGGTTCGTGCTTATATGGGACTTGATTTGCCATGCACATTCCTATTCGACTACATTACATGGACATGTGGTTTAAAGTTTATTATTAGAAAATTATAAACATAACAATAAAATAAATAATAAAGAACAAATGGGAATTGAACCATTGTTTCACTATCGAAAGGCCGGCGATTTCACAGTGTAACACGAACCTCATCTGTGATGCAGATGTGTCGGTGGACCATTTTGATTACGTCACTACTACACTCTATGAACCTTTGCTAATTTACACTAATGTTTATGTTTCAGCGCTTAAACTGTTTTCATTTGCTCTTGGCATCATGGTTTAGTAGTGTTAGAGAATATGTGTACTGAATGCAACAGTGTCAAACCAAATCTCTCTTGACTCAGTCATTATTTGCTTCGAAGACTCATCTCATCTCTACCAAAGAGCGTAGACAACCAAACCAGTGACTGGGTTTCTGAATGAAGCAGTGAAATGGTTTATACGTCACAAAACACGTGATTTGTCCTAACCAAAACTATACACGCACTTCTGACTATATAATAATAATAATAATAATACATTTTATTTATAGGCGCCTTTCATGACACTCAAGGTCACCGTGACACTCAAGGTCACCGGTCACCTCAAGGTCACCGGTCACCTCAAGGTATATGTCTATATCTTATCTGTATCTCTCTCTCTCTCTCATCTATATATATATATTTAACACTATTTAGAACTATCTATGTAACTATGTCTATCTAGCAATCTAGTGTTGTCTATGTCACTAACTGATCCATTTTTCTCTGAATCTTAGTTGGAGTTAGTTGCGTATTTTATGGAGATCTCCACAAAATATGCAACTAACTCCAACTACAGCAACAAACCAACCTGCTATGCAAAGAAACATTCACATGAGCACCACTAAATAGGGATAGGATATCCAGGATATCCCTGAACACACTCGATCCCATAAGGTGATTCACATGACAAACCGAACCCCTGGGATGATTCGTTTGGCGCTGAAGCATTTGAAGCACTTGAACTGCTTCGAACGTCAATCAAGTGCTTCAAACGTCACTAGTCACGTGACCGAACCACACCTCGGCACAGTGGTTTGATACAATTGCTTCATGAGCTATGGCACATGTGTCGGAGCCTTGGGTGTCAGAGGGCCATCACTACCCTCAGCTGCTCGGCTGCAGCTGGCTGCCAGGTAGTCTGCAAACAAAGAGCAACTACCCCGGGCCTGTCCTCCTTACAGCAGGGAAGCGAGATCCTGCTGAGGAATCTGCACCAGCTCTTTAAGCCCACAAACAGAAGGTTTGCAGGCTAAACTCCCAAACAACAGGAGCCACATGGCTAGTTAGCACAGAGCTGCTAACAAGCCACTTCAAAGGACTCGAGTGGCTGGTTTCCCTCCAACATCTGCCATCAGGAACACACAGCAAGGACTACAACTTTTCCCAGTTTGGCTTTCCATCAGGAACCGCCAGCTAAAGGAGCAACACACCAGAAATGGACTTTCCACCAACTGGTAGTATGACCTGGGTCTAGTTAAGCTAAGCTAAGCTATGCATAGAACTTAAACTTTGATTTGATGTGATATTCATTTAATTGAGTTGTTTAGTGTAGTGACTTGATGTTAGTTTAGTTTGTGCAACACACATACTCAGTGTCTCTTGCATGCTAAACTAGCCATCCTTTCTCTAACCTGGCACCTCTTATCACATTGTCGTATGACATTCCACGAAGGCATTCAGCCAGCATGTGGTACATTAGTGTCCCCACTCAGCAGCCATCTTGTTTCCTTTGTGTTCAAGGCCTCAAGGCCCCAGTGGCCATCTTGACACACCCACAACTAGTGGCCATTTTGACACACATACACTCACACACACACACACACACCTGTATAAAGTACTCTGTAGTTAGATTGTATGTTTACTTTTTATTCTTGTAATACATGTCTTTTAAACATACCAGTTGCCTGTTTAACGTTGCACAAGAGTGAATACTGCCAACCTCTACACTGCCAAGAACTCCATATTCCTTCAACTTTAACTAGTTGTTAACATGGCAATTTCAGTTATAGTTATTAATTAATTATTAATCAGAAATCCAATTGACAATTTAGTATACTCTATGAGATTGATTTGATTAATTGATAATTATTAATTATTAGTGATAGTCAAACCCCAATATTGAGTGCCTTAGTACCCAGGCCCAACATAATGGTGCCCCATGTGAGGGCAGCGAGTACTACTGGCAATTAGTCATAATTGTGCAATATTAATTTTAGCATTTTTTTGCCAAAGCCACAAATATTTTTGAACAACTTTTAGACTTGCCAGAAGTCTTAATGTTCAATCCCACTAGTCTACCACAGGAGTAGATGTCCAGTTGTACTTATGAACAGGTGCAGTGTGGTGAGATGAGATGAGATTCATAAATTGATAAATTATTAATAATTCCTTATTAATAACTACCGTCTTAGGTCCCCATTGGGCTACATAAAGAGTTGCTTCTACTGCTAGCTAATACAAGTTGAACCTACTTTTCATAGTTGTATTCAACTTAGTTCAAACATTTCAATCAATTAAATCAACAGCATATGACATCAAAGCAATTTCACTTCAACCAATGTACAGTGACTTAGTGTCATGTGTAATGTCAATGATGTTCAGTTGAGAGGGGAAAAGTGAATGTGTTTAATGTTGCCAGTTGTGTGCTAATCAAGTCAGTTGAGAAAGTAAGCAAATCTTACCGTACCATTGGAAAAGGACATGATGCTTGTAGGCTTGAGGCCTGCCAATGGGTTGGGGTGGGTGAATGGGTGAATCTTCTCAGATTCTGTCCAGTTCCAAATTCTCTCGTTCCATAAAAGCCTGACCTGTTCAATCATCATCATCATCACCATCATCATCATCAGTCCTTCCATGTTATGTCCAAGGAAGAAAAAGTCCAGTTTCCTTGATTATCCAGTCTCCTGCTTCCAGTTGGTTTATGGTGGAGGTTTTCCAGTACTGAGTGGTGTGGTGTGATCCTGGTATCAAGTGGCTGCTCTGTGTGTGTCTAAATGAAGCTGGATTCACTTCAATCTAAAGAACAGGGTGGATACCAGGTGAGAAAGACTGCAAGTGATTGGCTCAGGTGATTGGCTGTTTCCTGTGATTCATGTTGTGATTCCTGTTGGCCAACAATGAACTATGGCAGAGTGATTAGGTTACCAGTGCTACATGTGGAACATTTGATAAATATTAGTTGGTATCTTCACTGCTCCATCAATGACTGAAACTTTTCCACTTTAAAAAGACTGAATGATGAAGCTCAAAGAATCTGGTCTTTCTATCAGTGATCAGCTCTGCAGTTACACAGAAATAAAAGCAATATTTCACAGAGTTTAACAGCCTGCTTTATGTTTGTGTCCATTCTAACAGGAAGTATTTATTAAGCACAACAAGCAGCTACAGCATCAGTGGAAATGTGAACAACACAAACTCAAAGTACCTGACCAAGAGAGAAGTAAGACGACAAATCCAGCTTCTGCTACTATAAACCTCATGTTGGTGGCTCCTCTCTCTGCTGTGTCTGCAGGTAAAACACATCAGCTGCTAAATAACATCCACAACGGTTACCTAACGTCTGAACTGAGCAACATGAATGTGCTCACAAACAAGGATGTGATCTGAGGGCAGACTCTGTTCTTTATCCTCTCAGATGGGCGGGTAACGATTCAGCAGTTTCATTATAAAAAGATGTGCGCGTGAACTGTCATTTCATACGTTCAGTAATTCCCCTCGTAACCATAGCAGCATTTAGTGTTAACTGATCAACATGAATGTGCTGTCAAAGAAGGATGTGATCTGAAGGAAGACTCTGTTCTTTATCCTCTCACCATGGTCAAGAACGGTTCCTCCTTCTAAAAAAAGATGTGAGTGTGAACCGACATCTCATATGTTTGGTAATACCCCTTGTAATCATAGCAACATCCCACATCATGAAGACTTTTGAACAGCTGCTGCTCCATCTCCTCAGACCACAGGTCCACCACGTACAGGATCCACTGTAGCTTGGATACCAGGAGAAGGTGGGCGTGAAGAATGCCATCCTGTCTGTTACACAGGGCTTATCCTCATCTGGACAAGGAGAGCGGTGCTGTGAGAATCATGTTCTTACAGCACCGAATTTCAGCTCTAAAGAGTTTTATTAATCAGAATAAAGATTTTCAGGTTTCATTTCATGAACACAATGTTTTGTTCTGATTAATTTTCCTCTTTCTCACTATTAGTCATTATAATGATTAAACTTGCCACTCTGTAAATGAAGTGATTAGAACTTAGGTTCAGGAAGAAGACCACGCCCCATATCATTCTATGTCCAGCTCTTACCTATCCATAAAGGTGTGTCCTAAACCTTTCTCTGTCTTTGTTCTCAGAGTGTTAGTTAGCAGCTGGTCCTTGATCCACCATACAGCGGCCCGTTCAGCCTTTTATGTAGGGATGGCTGATCAGGCTTTGACGTTTCAAAAAATGGCTCATTGCTCGAGGCTTCAATGACACAGTGCTCGAGCAGGACATCTAGTGGTCAATAAACGAAGTGCAACCAAGACCTGTCATTTATTGGTTCATGGATCGTCCACGCACATTGCTGATGGACTACAGTACTACATGGTTGTATGGCTTCAAGATGACGGAGTAAAACAGTTCTAAGGAACTGGAGGGAAGTTAAAGTTTAAATAGGAACCCATCAGAAGTTTGCTTGACTCGTTTCTGTATGCAAGCCAGTTTCTGATGTGTTACCTACAGAGTTTCCTATTAAAGATCAATGAATCATCATTGATTTCGAGAGGTTGAGGACAACCGCACACGCAGATCTATGAATCAATGGAGAGGTGGTGGAGTGGGTCACAGACTTCACGTTCCTCGGTCTGCACATCTCAGAGGACCTGGGCTGGACCGTCAACACCACACACATTCTCAAAAAGCCCAGCCGAGTCCATAGGGAGGGAAGGTGAGAAGTGGGAAATGAAATAGTGAATGAAAAAGTTATTAAAGGGGAAAACGCAGGTATTGGTGAATTAATCGGGGAGAACACGATGACAGTGACCAGGAGAGAGAGACGGAGAACCAACAGCCGGTGAAAAAAAAAATTATAATAAATAAATTAATTAAAAATTAAATAGCCTATAATAATAAATAAGAACGTTAAACCTTTTAAATGTTTGAAAACAAAGTTAATAATGCAAATAAAAGAAAAGAGTTTATCGTGGTCGCCAGACCGGGGATGAGGCGGCTCAGAGGGGAGATGACGGAGGCCTTCCACCGCTCCAGGAGCCGCAGGCGCCTCTTCTGGCCCTTGCAGCGGGCTGGCCGCCTGACACCTGGAAGATGAAAACACATGGCCAGTACGGGTGTCGACGCATCGCACGAGCACCGGTGCCGCCGCACAACTATACAAGAGCGTAACTGACGGCCCTTAGGGAGAAACGTACCCGCTGCGAGTAGTTCGTGTAGTAACGCTAAGTCTCTCCGTCCGTGCGGCCGGCACACCCGCTGCTGGGACACCCGCTGCCTTCGCCCGTTCTCGGCTCGTTCGCGGCCTCCTTCTCGTTCTCCTCCCCTCATGCCGCCACGACTAGTGATGGCCCTCTGACACCCGAGGCTCCGACACATGCGAAGTAGCTCATGAAGCAATTGTATCGAACCACTGTGGCGAGGCGTGGTTTGTTCACGTGACTAGTGACGTTCGAAGCAGTTTCATGTGCTTCGGACGCTTTAGCGGCAAAGTCATCCCATCGGTTTGTCATGTGATCACCTCGTGGGATCGAGTGTTCAGGGATATCCTGGATATCCTATCCCTATTTAGTGGTGCTCATTAGAATATTTCTTTGCATAGTAGGTTGGTTTGTTGCTATAGTTGGAGTTAGTTGCGAATTGTGTGGAGATAGATGTAAGATTCAGAGAGTAGATAAATGAGTTATATAGTTAGACAACACTATTGATAGCTAGACATAGTTACATAAATAGTTCTGCGTCATAAGACAGAGAGAGCGAGATACAGATATCAACATACCCGGCCTTTTAACGAAACAAGGGTTCGGTTCCCATTGGTCTTATTATTTAATTATTGGTTATATGTAGCCTATACAATTGTCTTATAATAAACTTTAACCACATATCCATGTAATGTAGTCGAATAGGAATGTGCAAGAATCAAGTCCCACACAATCATGAACCAGTAAGACACGTCTCCATTGCACTACATTTTATTGTCCACTAGATGTCCTAACTGTGTCATTGAAGCTTCGAGTAATGAACCTTTTTTTGAATCACGTGTCGAGGCTTCAACAAAACCTTGATTGCCCATCACTAGCCACGACGTCCCTCTCACATGACGACCCTTATTGGTCCTTGTCCATCCGTCCGTCCGTAGGTCCGTTAATTTCCCTTCTTTTCCTACATGTTATTGTCATTCGCTCTGGCATCTTTCTCCCATCTTGCCTCTCTTTTCCGGGTCGTACCCTCTTTATATATCCCTCCGCCCTCTCCCCCTCTACCGATTGGTTCAGCGTTACGGGGGAAAGGGCGGAGCCTCCCAGGTGTAAAGTGGTGCGTTCACGGCAGTACTTATTAAAATAACAGGCATAAAAAATAATAAATACAATCGTTAAATACACAACACAAGTAAACGCATGCAATATTAAAACTCAAGAACGCTAAGGTTCCCTATGGACAAGGCAGGTGTGGAAGACGCTGTCATCTATCTGCTGCACAGATGTCTTTCTCACCTAGAGAACACCGTTAGCACTATGAGAGTCATGTTCTTTGACTTCTTCAGTGCGGTCAACACAATTTAACCATCACTACTTAAGGGGAAGCTGGAAGGAACTGGAGTTGACAGTAACCTGGCTGCATGAACTACCACCTGCTGAGACAACTGAGGTCCTTTGGGGTGTACAGGTCATTGCTCAGGACTTTCTATCATTCTGTGGTGGCTTCTACCATCCGGTATGCAGTGGTCTGCTGGAGCAGTGGGAGCTCAGAGAGGGACAGGAAGAGAATCAACCAGCTGGTGAGACGGGCCGGCTCTGTCCTGGACTGCTCTCTGGACTCCATCGAGGAGGTGGGTGAGAGGAGAGGATGTTAGCCAAGCTGACATCAATCATGGACAACCCCTCTCACCTATCGCATCAGACTGCAGGAGACCTAAGCAGCTCCTTCAGCAGCAGACTGCTGCATCCACGCTGCAGAAGGAACACTACCACAGGTCCTTCATTCCAGCTGCCATCAGGCTGAACAACACCAGCCTGAGTCAACATTAACCCGCACGTTAGATTTGGCTTCGTTTTAGTTATTAAACTAATTTGCACAGGTAAATCTGCTTTTTGCACTTATGTGCAAAGAACGACTTCCTTACTGTTGTATAGTTTTTTCTTTTTATAATTATTTGTATATCATTTTTGCCAAATACTGTGACAAGGAAATGTCCCATACGTGGGATAAATAATGTCTTATGTCTTAGATCAGAAATCCACAACGTCTTGTAAATCGTCGCCCTCTGCTGCAGTGAGAGGGAACTACAACCATGTCAAAACTACAGAGCTTCAACAAAGTGTAATGTCTGATTCTCTGGTGTTAAAGGATGTGCTGTGCTGTATCACTTCAACAAGGATTCATCTTTCTCTGCATCTCTGTTTCTCAAAACGAGCTCATTCAGAATAAAGATTTTCAAACCGCAGCCTGTTTGGTTCTGACTTATTTCTCACTTTCTTCCAGTTACTTGTTCTAATGATGAAACTTGTCACTGTGTCATAAACCGTTAGACATGAAATGTTCATCATAACACAACCGACAACTGCTTCACTGATTAAAACTCCTCAGTTAACTTGACAACAAGAGAAAACAACACAAACAGTGAGATCACAAACAAAACAGATCAACTCACCACAACATGACTGTGTATGTTGATTACTGATAATTCACTTTATATGCAAAAGAATCATAAGAATGAGATAATTTAATAACCTAAATGAAATGTCACTATGGTTACAAGGGGGATTCCTGAACATATAAGAGGACAGTTCACATACACATCTTTTTTTAGAAGAAGGAAACTGCTGAACCATTAACACTTCTTGACCAAGGTGAGAGGATAAAGAACAGAGTCTGCCTTCAGATCACATCCTTCTTTGTGAGCACATTCATGTTGCTCAGTTCAGACGTTAGGTAACCGTTGTGGATGTTATTTAGCAGCTGATTGTTTTACCTGCAGACACAGCAGAGAGAGGAGCCACCAACATGAGGTTTATAGTAGCAGAAGCTGGATTTGTCGTCTTCCTTCTCTCTTGGTCAGGTACTTTGAGTTTGTGTTGTTCACATTTCCACTGATGCTGTAGCTGCTTGTTGTGCTTAATAAATACTTCCTGTTAGAATGGACACAAACATAAAGCAGGCTGTTAAACTCTGTGAAATATTGCTTTTATTTCTGTGTAACTGCAGAGCTGATCACTGATAGAAAGACCAGATTCTTTGAGCTTCATCATTCAGTCTTTTTAAAGTGGAAAAGTTTCAGTCATTGATGGAGCAGTGAAGATACCAACTAATATTTATCAAATGTTCCACAGTCTCAATGAGTTTAGTCACTGTGTCGTTTTGGAAAGATAATTCATTGATTCAAATGTTTTATAGAATATTTATTAATGATCATGAAGTCATTAAAATAACTTCAGATCACCGTCAGTCATTCAACATGTCTCTGCCATGTATATTAGAAATGTATTATTATAATTATCATTTATTATGACATAAATATAAGTTATACTGTGTGGCAGAGGTTCATAATGTACTTGACACAGCTATAAAAAACTACTTCTCTTTTTGTTTCACTTCTCTTTTTCTAAGAACTTGTCCTCTTCCGTTTCTCCTCTTCACTTCAACTGTCTCATGTCTCTCATGTTAAATACATCACTGTTCCTTCACTGCATCCTCAGAGAGTGGGACGTCCTGCCTCAGCTCACGTACACATTAACTGTAGAAATCATCTTTTTAAAGCAGAACAATTAATTGTGGTCTCTGATGTTCTCTGTGTTCCAGTGGTACTTGGTCAGAGTGATTATGGAGTGACTTACACTTCTACTCAGATCTGTGCTGTAGAAGGATCAACAGTGGAAATAAGCTGCAGCTACACGTACCCATCCAGAATAAATGAGAAGGTCACTGTGGTTGAAGAAGCTGTGTGGTTGACTAAAATGGAAGGTGGTGAACCTGTGGATCTGATGACAGACGCAGAGTTTTCAGGTCGTGTTCAGTATCACTGTGATGAGAACAGGTGCACTCTGAGAATCTCAGACCTGAGAGAGAGAGACTCAGCTGAGTACAAGTTCAGATTCACAACAAACCAACCAGGAGGGAAATATACTGGTTCACCTGGAGTCACTCTGACTGTCTCAGGTAAGAATTTCTCCTCCAGATATGTCAAATGTGAAACATGGAACTGCTGTTACTGGACTATTGATGAATGTGTTTATTTAATGGGTGATAACAGTTAAAATGACATTTCTCTGTTCACTTCAGTTCTCCGTGTAGAGGCCGAGAAAAACATCTCCAACACTGTATCCTCGCTGGGCAGAGGTGAAGTGTCAGAGCAGGTGTCGTCTATCTGATCATTCCTACGTCTGGTACCAGAATGGACTGAACATGAACAAAGACACTTATTTAATTAAACAATACTTTGCATATGGAGACAGTGTTTCCTGTGCTGTTAAAGGATTTGAGAAGTTTCCCTCTCCTCCACAATGTGAGTTTATTTCAGTCTTCCACTAACTCAGTGTCATCTCTGAATGAACCATCAGTGTCTATGTTTCAGAAAACCACACTTTCTCTTCCTGTTCTCTTCTTTGGTCTCTGCAGGGTTAGGTTTAAATGTTGTTCAAAACATTTTCTTCTTCTTCTTGTTTCAGGTGTCATTTATCAAACCTGCTACAAAGTGACTTACACTGTCAGAAGCATCTGTGCTCCTAAAGGCTCATCAGTGGACATTTACTCCACATACAGTCATTATGATTATCGTGATAATATTGTGTCAAGATTCTGGTTCAGTCGTGATCGTAGTCGTCAGTGGGAGGTTCCCTCACAGCCTGAGGACCTGAGGAAAGACTCCCAGTATTCAGGTCGTGTTCAGGTCCTTGAATCACAGAGAGGAAGATCCACTCTGAGAATCACTAACCTGACAGAGACTGATTCATCTGAGTATCACTTCAAATTCAAGACACAATGGTTTGAATGGAGAAGTGTTTTACCTGGAACAACTCTGACTGTCACAGGTACTGATGAACACTAACTGTGTAGGTGGATGTATTAGTGCATTGAGTATTTAAACAGATGTGACATTACTGTTGTGTTGTCATGTGCAGCTCTGCAGGTGCAGGTGACCAGAATAATATCAGTCCATCAGTCTCATACTGAGGCAGAGCTCAAGTGTCTCAGCAGCTGCCGTCCAGCTGGTCGTCTTTACGTCTGGTTCAAGAACGGACAGAAAATCAGGAAACAGCAAACTTCTACTTTGACAGACAACTTTTCTCCTGGAGACACCGTCTCCTGTGCTTTCAGTGGACATGAGGATTACCGCTCTCCTTCAGTCTGTGAGTTTACTTCACTCTGGCTGTCATACCTCTACTAGACAGTGTATCATACTGGACAGTTATTTTTGGTGTTTTACTTCAGTGAAGACAGACACTGATTTGCATATATATCCATAAAGGAAGTGAGTTTGCACAAATTGTGCAATGTAACCCTCAAGATTAACATCCCATTTGCTTTAAAGTGTTTCACTTCCCCTTTAATTGATGTTCCTCTGCAGGAAAAGCATCACTTTATAACAACATAATAATCTCCATCAATCTCCAGATCCTTCAAAGCTTCCCTCTGTATCAGTGAGTCCATCTGGTGAGATAGTGGAGGGTAGTTCAGTGACTCTGACCTGTAGCAGTGATGCTAACCCAGCAGCTAACTACACCTGGTACAAGGAGACCCAAATACTTCCTCTGGGACCAGGAGGTATTTATCATTTCACCTCCATTAGCTCTGAGGACAGAGGGATCTACTACTGCAAGTCTGAGGATCAACATCCTGTGTCTGTATTCATAGATGTTGAGTGTAAGTAAACATCAGCTGATCTGTTGTCAGTTGGATTTAAAAGGTGAAGATGATATGGTTGGAGTTCAGACTGTGATAAAATGAGCAGATTCTCTCTGTATTGTCCTCCAGATCCTCCAAAGCTTCCCTCTGTATCAGTGAGTCCTTCAACAAAGATAGTGGAGGGTAGTTCAGTGACTCTGACCTGTAGCAGTGATGCTAACCCAGCAGCTAACTACACCTGGTACAAGGAGAATGAAGACTCACCAAAAGCTTCAGGACAGATCTTCACCATCACTGACTTCAAAGCTGAACACAGTGGGAGTTATTACTGTGAAGCCCAGAACAGAAGAGGACGTCATAACTCCACCTTACATCTGATTGTGAAGCAAGTAAGATCCTTACGTCCTTATCTTCATTTGGGTATTTACACTGAAAGAAAAAACATATCCTACATCAGAAAATGTTTTTTTCATTTCATTCATCTCATCAGTGTTTGTCTTTCATCATTTTTTTTCCAGATTCATGGAAGTTTCCAGTTGCTCTGTCAGTCACTGTAGTTTTGCTGATCGCCATGCTCCTCCTTCTCCTAGTGTGCTTCAGGTGAGCAGTTTCTCACATTTTCTCAGTTCATTGCAACAGTATATTTACTGTTCATCTTAAACATCCTTTTTCTTAAAGTTATTAAAGAATGTTCAGAAGCCCACAGAGTGCAGCCCTGATGAATACACCAAGTAACATTACTCTCTAAATCTCTCATCAGAATGCAAGGTCATAAGTTGTTTTCAAAAATAGTCCTGTTATAACTCTATCAATGCAGTCAGTTTGCTTCAGTTGTGTAAATGTATATCCTGCCTATGCTGTTCTTCAAGTTATGAACAAAAACATGTAAAGGGACAGTATCAAAAAATGTAGTCAGTTTGCTTCAGTTGTGTAAAAGCATGACTAAAATGTAGTCATGCTAATAGCTTTAGAAGAAAATCCAACATCAGGTTCTGAGAAACACTGTTGGAGCTGTCATACATTAGTTTATAAGTCAAAGAAAGAGTAAAGTTTTTCCAAAGGGATGGAATATGTCTGAAAACAATTAATGAAGTATTACTTTATTGCCAAATAGTGAGCTCAGTATACTACTTACTGTGGAACAACAGTCAAGCAAGGAGGTAAATATTGGAGAACTAGATGCTGCTCAACTTCGGGTACAGGCTAGCATTTATAAATAGCTGTGTCAGGATGCTTGTTAATGCCAAGTGTGAACAGATGTGATTATTGAGTGTTGTGTGAGAGAAATGGATGGAGAGATGAAAAGAGTCGAAGGCTATGGGATGGAAAGGGTCGAAGGGGGTGGGATGAAAAGAGATGAAAGGCAGGAGAAAGGGGTGGGCTGGGATGGGATGAAAAGTCTTGAGGGGATGTGACGAAAAGGGACAAAAAGGGTGGAGGCATGGATGAAAAGATATAAAAGGGCATCGAGGGATTGGATAAGAAAGTGATGAACTGGGTGAAAGGGGAAGAAAAGGGCTGGAGGAGATGGGATGACAGGGCCAAATCAGAGTCCATGTGTTCAGAAGTGTTCCATCAATGAGACTCTGGTGTGGTTCAGTTCCTGGTTTAGTTAAATAAATCAGGGATGTGTCCTCAGTCTGATCTTCACAACACATGTTTGTGGAAGTGTATGATGACAACAGACAAAGGAGGGGAAATAATGATATGGGGCGTAGCCTAGATCCCAAACTTAATTTATATTAACTTCATTTATTTTGCATTTACTTTATTTCTCATCAGAAGAGTGATGAACTCTAAACACAAATCAGAGACTGAACAGACACCGGACAACAAAGAAGAGGTGAGAGTTATAATTCAAGTACAGACCAATATGTGCAGCACAGCCTTCAGAGTCACCTATCAGCTCAAATCATTCATTTAATCCTAATTTCATTTTTTTTCTTCCATGCTGTTCTATGTGTACCTATGTTAAGTCACAGTTTAGTCTAAGTCCTGGCTGGACATGTAGTGGTATATGTGTAGTGGCACTTTAAGGTCTTTGCACCATTCATAATTTCTGTCCTGAAAGTAGACAAAGAGACACGAACAACAACAACAAATGACACTAAAATATTATCCGTGTGTACATAATGAGAAAATGAGACAATATTATATATCAGTGAGGTGCACCTCTAAGATTACGAGTCCATGTTTTCAGAAATGTTTTCCATCAATGTAATGAGACTCAGGTGTTGGTTCAGTTCCTGGTTTAGTTTCAGAAGCATCTCTAAAGAGTTTGGAAGCCACAAATAATCCACAGTCAGACAGATTGAAGACGACAGGAGTGGTCCACCAACAAAGATCACTTCAAAACCAAGTAGTTGTCTAAGAAGGATCATAAAGGTGATAAAGGAATCCACTATGAACATCACTGCTGGACCAGTGACCTCTGATGTTAGCTGAATGTGTAGAGAAACTGGGTCATGCAGCAAAGACGTTAATGTTGGTGAATAAATAAACACATGCGTTTCATAACATCTGTTTTACTGGAACTGTATCTTAGCATCTATTTTCTACAGTTACAGTTTGTGATAAGAGGAAGGAAAACTCGTGAGCTTTTGCAATGTTTGCAACAGTTAGATGAGAAAAACGTGTCACATCAAAAAAATAGGTCTTTACTCAAGTTAAAGGGGAACTACTGTTCTTTACGACCTGGACCTTATTTCTAGCACAAATACCATGTTTTACTCACCAGTATCACTTTTGTTTCATTTGCACTTGTTCAGGAGAAAATCAGATCAGCATATATCCATAAAGCGGAGTGATCAGGGCACTGAGGTGCAGCCTGTAAATAATGCATTATCTGACGCCAAACTCATTTCACCAGTATTTTGTTATGATGCACTAATGCTTTTCCCTGTTGAGTCCAGAGTTACATGTTATAATTATCCGGCGTCTGTAGTTTGACGTACAGATCCCGGATGATGTCATCTCTGAGCGGCAGGTGCACCCGGGACAGACGGCTTGTTTAACTATAATTTCCTACTGCTATGGTTTATCCACAACCTCAGAATCAGGAAAATATTCAGCCATGTTGTAAAAAAACAACTAACTTTGGCGTTTGCAGTTTGTCCTGACCAGACACGGAAAAAGAACAAAATGAAGGTGAAGAATAAATGAGAAGAAGAAGAAAAATCGACAAACTCAACAGTGATCCTGCAGCTTGTTGCATGGACCCCTAATGAAGTTATCATATATGGTTCCTGGTCCTTAAGTGGTAAAACATGTAAAACATGTATTTAGACCATTAGGACAGAAGTGCAGATTCAGACACTTATTGACAACATTAGACCACTTCTTCTTTGTAGAAGGATGTTTTCTAAATCTTTGATCGGCTGACTGAAAACCTCATACTTCTAAACCTCACTGAGAGGCACCGGGATGCAGTTTAAAATGTGTGTGGAAGCTACCACACATGGTTCCTTGCTTCATACAGGGTTAAAGTGTTTATGATAGATTATGGAGTAGTTGTGATTATTTGTCAGAATCGTTGCACCATTTCTGCTTTTGAGCTGAAAGTACAGCATTGCATCAAAACAAGCCACAGAATTACAACTCTTCAGTTTAGCAACCACTTTTAAACCAGCAGACATTTTACTGACCTCATGCTACAGTGTAGTAAAAATATTACTTACTGGCCTTAGCACCCTGGAATTCATTATGTCTGCTATCAGCAATACAATAAAAATAATGTAGTCTTTGTCCATGTGGTCTGCAGAGTGATGAAATCCACTATGCCAGCGTACGGCTTGCTACAACCAGGAAAACCCCATCTACGCCAACCTCAGATCAGCTGATCTGCACAGATACGAAGAGGCGTGTGTTTACGCAGGAGTCAGACACAGCACCCACAGGTGAGTAGATATGTTGCCGTGTCATCTAAGAACACCTTCTAATCACAACATGCACCGATCAGGCATAACATTATGACCTATGTCCTAATATTGTGCAGGTCTCCCTTGTGGTGACTCATTCTGAGGGTGTCCTGTTGTTAGTGGGGGGGTCTTTGAGGGGAGGGGCCTCTGTGGATCATTCCACAGATACTTGATCAGTTTGGGATCGAGTGAATGTGGAGGCCAGGTCAACACCTTGTGCTGCAGTCATAATGTTATGGCTGATCGCTGTATAGTCCAGTAGCATGCATCAGTTGTATATGAACTGATCCTCTTTCCAATGTTGTCGCCTCCTTCCTAGAACAAGTGGTCAGACAGCTGTGGAGGACGTCCTGTACAGCAATGTTAACAAAAAGCGCAGAGTGTGAAGACAGCGTGGATCTGCAGGCGACCAGAACCAGATTAAAATACATTCATTCAGATCCACACGGCCAACATTTCATTTCTACTTTCTCCTTTGTTGACCAGAGTTGTAGATTAAAAACTGGAAACATATCTCAGAGTGACGCAGTGACTTTGCTTTCTGCTCAGAGGATTTCTGGCAGGAGAGTTTGTGTTAAGGTTTTTTTTTTCTCTCTCTCTTTATGAGTCATGTACATGAAACTGACTTGAAACTAAATGACAAGATTAATTACTTCCTCTAACAGTACCAGGAAGTTTAGTCAGTATCTCCTAATAGGTTGAATAAAGAGAACAATAATTATTTATTAGTATTAGTATTATTCAATGATCACAGCGGTTTCATTGTTGGTTAGATATCTGTTGTCAGTATTCATCTTCTGTTTTTGTATTTATTTATTCATGCTTTGTCTGCATCGCTCTTTGTCTTTATCATCTTTGAAAGTTGTGTGCTTGCATTTCTCGTGTTTACTGTCTGGTGTCTTTTAAATGGATCTCTTATTTGAAGTTGTGTATTTAATGCTGTGATACTGCATTCAAAGTGATGACAGGAAGACTTTAAAACAGCATGTTGCTTCCTCTGGTGTCACCTTCACACCAAAGTATTTTTTTGCATCACTAAAAATAGAACCAACTGTGAAACAACAACTGTCCCCAGTGATGTGACCTCTCTACAAAAACATAAACTAAATTTGAGATCATTTCATCAGAACATGTAGAAACCAGTTAATACGAGAAGTAGACGAATGGAAGCATGAGCTGCCGTATGATATGAGACGGTTTGTTCAATCAGGACGACTGTTTGTGTCTCTGAAAGAATTTAGATCTATGTGATACAATGGTAACCTGTCCAGGGTTGGCACAATAACAGCTGGGATAGGTTTCAGTCCCCCGTGGCCTCTGGAGGATAAGCGGCCACTAGAGGTTGTAGATTCAGATTTTGTAAAGTCGACTAGTCTCTGATGACGTAGATGACACAGTAGAAAGTAATAAATCTCTATTGTTGACCTGAATCATCTGCTGAGAACAGACAGCTCATGTGCTACATACTGAGAGCTCCAGATACGTACAGCCTGTATAAAAGCAGGCAGCACCATCAGTAGCATTTAATAGTACGCCACCTCCTCCGTGTTGTTAGATGGGATAGTGTAGCAGCTAAAGGTCTAATAACTTTATCAGATAATTGATGTGCAGCCTCCTTCTCTCTGTTACCACAGGACGTTTGGTCAAGTTGTTAACTGACTGCTGTCCAGAGGATTTGGACCGTTCCTCTGCTAGCGTTAGCCTTAGCATGTCTTTTTTGCAGTAGTACTTTAGTAGTAGTACCAAGTCCCACAATCCTCCAGGTGTGAAAACTGACTCAGCAGTTCACTGGCTGACAGTGGCATGTGACCTCTGAGGTCATCAGGTCATATAAAATGCGCTGTTTGGCCTGTGTTCTCTCTCTTACCCTCTTACTCTTCCTCCACTCCACACCTCCACGTGGAGACCCCCAGCTAGTGATGGGCAATCAAGGTTTTTTGAAAACTCGGCACGTGATTCATATAAAGGTTCATTACTCAAGGCTTCAATGACACAATGCTCTATTAGGACATCTAGTGGACAATAAAATGTAGTCCAATGGAGACGTGTCATACTGGTTCGTGCTTATATGGGACTTGATTTGCCATGCACATTCCTATTCGACTACATTACATGACATGTGGTTTAAAGTTTATTATTAGAAAATTATAAACATAACAATAAAATAAATAATAAAGAACAAATGGGAATTGAACCATTGTTTCACTATCGAAAGGCCGGCGATTTCACAGTGTAACACGAACCTCATCTGTGATGCAGATGTGTCGGTGGACCATTTTGATTACGTCACTACTACACTCTATGAACCTTTGCTAATTTACACTAATGTTTATGTTTCAGCGCTTAAACTGTTTTCATTTGCTCTTGGCATCATGGTTTAGTAGTGTTAGAGAATATGTGTACTGAATGCAACAGTGTCAAACCAAATCTCTCTTGACTCAGTCATTATTTGCTTCGAAGACTCATCTCATCTCTACCAAAGAGCGTAGACAACCAACCAGTGACTGGGTTTCTGAATGAAGCAGTGAAATGGTTTATACGTCACAAAACACGTGATTTGTCCTAACCAAAACTATACACGCACTTCTGACTATATAATAATAATAATAATAATACATTTTATTTATAGGCGCCTTTCATGACACTCAAGGTCACCGTGACACTCAAGGTCACCGGTCACCTCAAGGTCACCGGTCACCTCAAGGTATATGTCTATATCTTATCTGTATCTCTCTCTCTCTCTCATCTATATATATATATTTAAACACTATTTAGAACTATCTATGTAACTATGTCTATCTAGCAATCTAGTGTTGTCTATGTCACTAACTGATCCATTTTCTCTGAATCTTAGTTGGAGTTAGTTGCGTATTTTATGGAGATCTCCACAAAATATGCAACTAACTCCAACTACAGCAACAAACCAACCTGCTATGCAAAGAAACATTCACATGAGCACCACTAAATAGGGATAGGATATCCAGGATATCCCTGAACACACTCGATCCCATAAGGTGATTCACATGACAAACCGAACCCCTGGGATGATTCGTTTGGCGCTGAAGCATTTGAAGCACTTGAACTGCTTCGAACGTCAATCAAGTGCTTCAAACGTCACTAGTCACGTGACCGAACCACACCTCGGCACAGTGGTTTGATACAATTGCTTCATGAGCTATGGCACATGTGTCGGAGCCTTGGGTGTCAGAGGGCCATCACTACCCTCAGCTGCTCGGCTGCAGCTGGCTGCCAGGTAGTCTGCAAACAAAGAGCAACTACCCCGGGCCTGTCCTCCTTACAGCAGGGAAGCGAGATCCTGCTGAGGAATCTGCACCAGCTCTTTAAGCCCACAAACAGAAGGTTTGCAGGCTAAACTCCCAAACAACAGGAGCCACATGGCTAGTTAGCACAGAGCTGCTAACAAGCCACTTCAAAGGACTCGAGTGGCTGGTTTCCCTCCAACATCTGCCATCAGGAACACACAGCAAGGACTACAACTTTTCCCAGTTTGGCTTTCCATCAGGAACCGCCAGCTAAAGGAGCAACACACCAGAAATGGACTTTCCACCAACTGGTAGTATGACCTGGGTCTAGTTAAGCTAAGCTAAGCTATGCATAGAACTTAAACTTTGATTTGATGTGATATTCATTTAATTGAGTTGTTTAGTGTAGTGACTTGATGTTAGTTTAGTTTGTGCAACACACATACTCAGTGTCTCTTGCATGCTAAACTAGCCATCCTTTCTCTAACCTGGCACCTCTTATCACATTGTCGTATGACATTCCACGAAGGCATTCAGCCAGCATGTGGTACATTAGTGTCCCCACTCAGCAGCCATCTTGTTTCCTTTGTGTTCAAGGCCTCAAGGCCCCAGTGGCCATCTTGACACACCCACAACTAGTGGCCATTTTGACACACATACACTCACACACACACACACACACCTGTATAAAGTACTCTGTAGTTAGATTGTATGTTTACTTTTATTCTTGTAATACATGTCTTTTAAACATACCAGTTGCCTGTTTAACGTTGCACAAGAGTGAATACTGCCAACCTCTACACTGCCAAGAACTCCATATTCCTTCAACTTTAACTAGTTGTTAACATGGCAATTTCAGTTATAGTTATTAATTAATTATTAATCAGAAATCCAATTGACAATTTAGTATACTCTATGAGATTGATTTGATTAATTGATAATTATTAATTATTAGTGATAGTCAAACCCCAATATTGAGTGCCTTAGTACCCAGGCCCAACATAAATGGTGCCCCATGTGAGGGCAGCGAGTACTACTGGCAATTAGTCATAATTGTGCAATATTAATTTTAGCATTTTTTTGCCAAAGCCACAAATATTTTTGAACAACTTTTAGACTTGCCAGAAGTCTTAATGTTCAATCCCACTAGTCTACCACAGGAGTAGATGTCCAGTTGTACTTATGAACAGGTGCAGTGTGGTGAGATGAGATGAGATTCATAAATTGATAAATTATTAATAATTCCTTATTAATAACTACCGTCTTAGGTCCCCATTGGGCTACATAAAGAGTTGCTTCTACTGCTAGCTAATACAAGTTGAACCTACTTTTCATAGTTGTATTCAACTTAGTTCAAACATTTCAATCAATTAAATCAACAGCATATGACATCAAAGCAATTTCACTTCAACCAATGTACAGTGACTTAGTGTCATGTGTAATGTCAATGATGTTCAGTTGAGAGGGGAAAAGTGAATGTGTTTAATGTTGCCAGTTGTGTGCTAATCAAGTCAGTTGAGAAAGTAAGCAAATCTTACCGTACCATTGGAAAAGGACATGATGCTTGTAGGCTTGAGGCCTGCCAATGGGTTGGGGTGGGTGAATGGGTGAATCTTCTCAGATTCTGTCCAGTTCCAAATTCTCTCGTTCCATAAAAGCCTGACCTGTTCAATCATCATCATCATCACCATCATCATCATCAGTCCTTCCATGTTATGTCCAAGGAAGAAAAAGTCCAGTTTCCTTGATTATCCAGTCTCCTGCTTCCAGTTGGTTTATGGTGGAGGTTTTCCAGTACTGAGTGGTGTGGTGTGATCCTGGTATCAAGTGGCTGCTCTGTGTGTGTCTAAATGAAGCTGGATTCACTTCAATCTAAAGAACAGGGTGGATACCAGGTGAGAAAGACTGCAAGTGATTGGCTCAGGTGATTGGCTGTTTCCTGTGATTCATGTTGTGATTCCTGTTGGCCAACAATGAACTATGGCAGAGTGATTAGGTTACCAGTGCTACATGTGGAACATTTGATAAATATTAGTTGGTATCTTCACTGCTCCATCAATGACTGAAACTTTTCCACTTTAAAAAGACTGAATGATGAAGCTCAAAGAATCTGGTCTTTCTATCAGTGATCAGCTCTGCAGTTACACAGAAATAAAAGCAATATTTCACAGAGTTTAACAGCCTGCTTTATGTTTGTGTCCATTCTAACAGGAAGTATTTATTAAGCACAACAAGCAGCTACAGCATCAGTGGAAATGTGAACAACACAAACTCAAAGTACCTGACCAAGAGAGAAGTAAGACGACAAATCCAGCTTCTGCTACTATAAACCTCATGTTGGTGGCTCCTCTCTCTGCTGTGTCTGCAGGTAAAACACATCAGCTGCTAAATAACATCCACAACGGTTACCTAACGTCTGAACTGAGCAACATGAATGTGCTCACAAACAAGGATGTGATCTGAGGGCAGACTCTGTTCTTTATCCTCTCAGATGGGCGGGGTAACGATTCAGCAGTTTCATTATAAAAAAGATGTGCGCGTGAACTGTCATTTCATACGTTCAGTAATTCCCCTCGTAACCATAGCAGCATTTAGTGTTAACTGATCAACATGAATGTGCTGTCAAAGAAGGATGTGATCTGAAGGAAGACTCTGTTCTTTATCCTCTCACCATGGTCAAGAACGGTTCCTCCTTCTAAAAAAGATGTGAGTGTGAACCGACATCTCATATGTTTGGTAATACCCCTTGTAATCATAGCAACATCCCACATCATGAAGACTTTTGAACAGCTGCTGCTCCATCTCCTCAGACCACAGGTCCACCACGTACAGGATCCACTGTAGCTTGGATACCAGGAGAAGGTGGGCGTGAAGAATGCCATCCTGTCTGTTACACAGGGCTTATCCTCATCTGGACAAGGAGAGCGGTGCTGTGAGAATCATGTTCTTACAGCACCGAATTTCAGCTCTAAAGAGTTTTATTAATCAGAATAAAGATTTTCAGGTTTCATTTCATGAACACAATGTTTTGTTCTGATTAATTTTCCTCTTTCTCACTATTAGTCATTATAATGATTAAACTTGCCACTCTGTAAATGAAGTGATTAGAACTTAGGTTCAGGAAGAAGACCACGCCCCATATCATTCTATGTCCAGCTCTTACCTATCCATAAAGGTGTGTCCTAAACCTTTCTCTGTCTTTGTTCTCAGAGTGTTAGTTAGCAGCTGGTCCTTGATCCACCATACAGCGGCCCGTTCAGCCTTTTATGTAGGGATGGCTGATCAGGCTTTGACGTTTCAAAAAATGGCTCATTGCTCGAGGCTTCAATGACACAGTGCTCGAGCAGGACATCTAGTGGTCAATAAAACGAAGTGCAACCAAGACCTGTCATTTATTGGTTCATGGATCGTCCACGCACATTGCTGATGGACTACAGTACTACATGGTTGTATGGCTTCAAGATGACGGAGTAAAACAGTTCTAAGGAACTGGAGGGAAGTTAAAGTTTAAATAGGAACCCATCAGAAGTTTGCTTGACTCGTTTCTGTATGCAAGCCAGTTTCTGATGTGTTACCTACAGAGTTTCCTATTAAAGATCAATGAATCATCATTGATTTCGAGAGGTTGAGGACAACCGCACACGCAGATCTATGAATCAATGGAGAGGTGGTGGAGTGGGTCACAGACTTCACGTTCCTCGGTCTGCACATCTCAGAGGACCTGGGCTGGACCGTCAACACCACACACATTCTCAAAAAGCCCAGCCGAGTCCATAGGGAGGGAAGGTGAGAAGTGGGAAATGAAATAGTGAATGAAAAAGTTATTAAAGGGGAAAACGCAGGTATTGGTGAATTAATCGGGGGAGAACACGATGACAGTGACCAGGAGAGAGAGACGGAGAACCAACAGCCGGTGAAAAAAAAAATTATAATAAATAAATTAATTAAAAATTAAATAGCCTATAATAATAAATAAGAACGTTAAACCTTTTAAATGTTTGAAAACAAAGTTAATAATGCAAATAAAAGAAAAGAGTTTATCGTGGTCGCCAGACCGGGGATGAGGCGGCTCAGAGGGGAGATGACGGAGGCCTTCCACCGCTCCAGGAGCCGCAGGCGCCTCTTCTGGCCCTTGCAGCGGGCTGGCCGCCTGACACCTGGAAGATGAAAACACATGGCCAGTACGGGTGTCGACGCATCGCACGAGCACCGGTGCCGCCGCACAACTATACAAGAGCGTAACTGACGGCCCTTAGGGAGAAACGTACCCGCTGCGAGTAGTTCGTGTAGTAACGCTAAGTCTCTCCGTCCGTGCGGCCGGCACACCCGCTGCTGGGACACCCGCTGCCTTCGCCCGTTCTCGGCTCGTTCGCGGCCTCCTTCTCGTTCTCCTCCCCTCATGCCGCCACGACTAGTGATGGCCCTCTGACACCCGAGGCTCCGACACATGCGAAGTAGCTCATGAAGCAATTGTATCGAACCACTGTGGCGAGGCGTGGTTTGTTCACGTGACTAGTGACGTTCGAAGCAGTTTCATGTGCTTCGGACGCTTTAGCGGCAAAGTCATCCCATCGGTTTGTCATGTGATCACCTCGTGGGATCGAGTGTTCAGGGATATCCTGGATATCCTATCCCTATTTAGTGGTGCTCATTAGAATATTTCTTTGCATAGTAGGTTGGTTTGTTGCTATAGTTGGAGTTAGTTGCGAATTGTGTGGAGATAGATGTAAGATTCAGAGAGTAGATAAATGAGTTATATAGTTAGACAACACTATTGATAGCTAGACATAGTTACATAAATAGTTCTGCGTCATAAGACAGAGAGAGCGAGATACAGATATCAACATACACCGGCCTTTTAACGAAACAAGGGTTCGGTTCCCATTGGTTCTTTATTATTTAATTATTGTTATATGTAGCCTATACAATTGTCTTATAATAAACTTTAAACCACATATCCATGTAATGTAGTCGAATAGGAATGTGCAAGAATCAAGTCCCACACAATCATGAACCAGTAAGACACGTCTCCATTGCACTACATTTTATTGTCCACTAGATGTCCTAACTGTGTCATTGAAGCTTCGAGTAATGAACCTTTTTTTGAATCACGTGTCGAGGCTTCAACAAAACCTTGATTGCCCATCACTAGCCACGACGTCCCTCTCACATGACGACCCTTATTGGTCCTTGTCCATCCGTCCGTCCGTAGGTCCGTTTAATTTCCCTTCTTTTCCTACATGTTATTGTCATTCGCTCTGGCATCTTTCTCCCATCTTGCCTCTCTTTCCGGGTCGTACCCTCTTTATATATCCCTCCGCCCTCTCCCCCTCTACCGATTGGTTCAGCGTTACGGGGGAAAGGGCGGAGCCTCCCAGGTGTAAAGTGGTGCGTTCACGGGCAGTACTTATTAAAATAACAGGCATAAAAAATAATAAATACAATCGTTAAATACACAACACAAGTAAACGCATGCAATATTAAAACTCAAGAACGCTAAGGTTCCCTATGGACAAGGCAGGTGTGGAAGACGCTGTCATCTATCTGCTGCACAGATGTCTTTCTCACCTAGAGAACACCGTTAGCACTATGAGAGTCATGTTCTTTGACTTCTTCAGTGCGGTCAACACAATTTAACCATCACTACTTAAGGGGAAGCTGGAAGGAACTGGAGTTGACAGTAACCTGGCTGCATGAACTACCACCTGCTGAGACAACTGAGGTCCTTTGGGGTGTACAGGTCATTGCTCAGGACTTTCTATCATTCTGTGGTGGCTTCTACCATCCGGTATGCAGTGGTCTGCTGGAGCAGTGGGAGCTCAGAGAGGGACAGGAAGAGAATCAACCAGCTGGTGAGACGGGCCGGCTCTGTCCTGGACTGCTCTCTGGACTCCATCGAGGAGGTGGGTGAGAGGAGAGGATGTTAGCCAAGCTGACATCAATCATGGACAACCCCTCTCACCTATCGCATCAGACTGCAGGAGACCTAAGCAGCTCCTTCAGCAGCAGACTGCTGCATCCACGCTGCAGAAGGAACGCTACCACAGGTCCTTCATTCCAGCTGCCATCAGGCTGAACAACACCAGCCTGAGTCAACATTAACCCGCACGTTAGATTTGGCTTCGTTTTAGTTATTAAACTAATTTGCACAGGTAAATCTGCTTTTTGCACTTATGTGCAAAGAACGACTTCCTTACTGTTGTATAGTTTTTTCTTTTTATAATTATTTGTATATCATTTTTGCCAAATACTGTGACAAGGAAATGTCCCATACGTGGGATAAATAATGTCTTATGTCTTAGATCAGAAATCCACAACGTCTTGTAAATCGTCGCCCTCTGCTGCAGTGAGAGGGAACTACAACCATGTCAAAACTACAGAGCTTCAACAAAGTGTAATGTCTGATTCTCTGGTGTTAAAGGATGTGCTGTGCTGTATCACTTCAACAAGGATTCATCTTTCTCTGCATCTCTGTTTCTCAAAACGAGCTCATTCAGAATAAAGATTTTCAACCGCAGCCATGTTTGGTTCTGACTTATTTCTCACTTTCTTCCAGTTACTTGTTCTAATGATGAAACTTGTCACTGTGTCATAAACCGTTAGACATGAAATGTTCATCATAACACAACCGACAACTGCTTCACTGATTAAAACTCCTCAGTTTAACTTGACAACAAGAGAAAACAACACAAACAGTGAGATCACAAACAAAACAGATCAACTCACCACAACATGACTGTGTATGTTGATTACTGATAATTCACTTTATATGCAAAAGAATCATAAGAATGAGATAATTTAATAACCTAAATGAAATGTCACTATGGTTACAAGGGGGATTCCTGAACATATAAGAGGACAGTTCACATACACATCTTTTTTTAGAAGAAGGAAACTGCTGAACCATTAACACTTCTTGACCAAGGTGAGAGGATAAAGAACAGAGTGTGCCTTCAGATCACATCCTTGTTTGTGAGCACATTCATGTTGCTCAGTTCAGACGTTAGGTAACCGTTGTGGATGTTATTTAGCAGCTGATGTGTTTTACCTGCAGACACAGCAGAGAGAGGAGCCACCAACATGAGGTTTATAGTAGCAGAAGCTGGATTTGTCGTCTTCCTTCTCTCTTGGTCAGGTACTTTGAGTTTGTGTTGTTCACATTTCCACTGATGCTGTAGCTGCTTGTTGTGCTTAATAAATACTTCCTGTTAGAATGGACACAAACATAAAGCAGGCTGTTAAACTCTGTGAAATATTGCTTTTATTTCTGTGTAACTGCAGAGCTGATCACTGATAGAAAGACCAGATTCTTTGAGCTTCATCATTCAGTCTTTTTAAAGTGGAAAAGTTTCAGTCATTGATGGAGCAGTGAAGATACCAACTAATATTTATCAAATGTTCCACAGTCTCAATGAGTTTAGTCACTGTGTCGTTTTGGAAAGATAATTCATTGATTCAAATGTTTTATAGAATATTTATTAATGATCATGAAGTCATTAAAATAACTTCAGATCACCGTCAGTCATTCAACATGTCTCTGCCATGTATATATTAGAAATGTATTATTATAATTATCATTTATTATAACATAAATATAAGTTATACTGTGTGGCAGAGGTTCATAATGTACTTGACACAGCTATAAAAAACTACTTCTCTTTTTGTTTCACTTCTCTTTTTCTAAGAACTTGTCCTCTTCCGTTTCTCCTCTTCAACTGTCTCATGTCTCTCATGTTAAATACATCACTGTTCCTTCACTGCATCCTCAGAGAGTGGGACGTCCTGCCTCAGCTCACGTACACATTAACTGTAGAAATCATCTTTTTAAAGCAGAACAATTAATTGTGGTCTCTGATGTTCTCTGTGTTCCAGTGGTACTTGGTCAGAGTGATTATGGAGTGACTTACACTTCTACTCAGATCTGTGCTGTAGAAGGATCAACAGTGGAAATAAGCTGCAGCTACACGTACCCATCCAGAATAAATGAGAAGGTCACTGTGGTTGAAGAAGCTGTGTGGTTGACTAAAATGGAAGGTGGTGAAGATGTGGATCTGATGACAGACGCAGAGTTTTCAGGTCGTGTTCAGTATCACTGTGATGAGAACAGGTGCACTCTGAGAATCTCAGACCTGAGAGAGAGAGACTCAGCTGAGTACAAGTTCAGATTCACAACAAACCAACCAGGAGGGAAATATACTGGTTCACCTGGAGTCACTCTGACTGTCTCAGGTAAGAATTTCTCCTCCAGATATGTCAAATGTGAAACATGGAACTGCTGTTACTGGACTATTGATGAATGTGTTTATTTAATGGGTGATAACAGTTAAAATTACATTTCTCTGTTCACTTCAGTTCTCCGTGTAGAGGCCAAGAAAACATCAACATGGAATTCTGGATGGGTAGAGATGAAGTGTCAGAGCAGGTGTCGTCTATCTGATCATTCCTACGTCTGGTACCAGAATGGACTGAACATGAACAAAGACACTGATTTATTTAAAAAATCCTTTGCATATGGAGACAGTGTTTCCTGTGCTGTTAAAGGATTTGAGAAGTTTCCCTCTCCTCCACAATGTGAGTTTATTTCAGTCTTCCATTAACTCAGTGTCATCTCTGAATGAACCATCAGTGTCTATGTTTCAGAAAACCACACTTTCTCTTCCTGTTCTCTTCTTTGGTCTCTGCAGGGTTAGGTTTAGATGTTGTTCAAAACCTTTTCTTCTTCTTCTTCTTCTTCTTGTTTCAGGTGTCCATAAACCAACCTGTAACAAAGTGACTTACACTGACAGAAGCATCTGTGCTCCTAAAGGCTCATCAGTGGACATTTACTCCACATACAGTCATTTTGATCATTATGATAATATTGTGTCAAGATTCTGGTTCAGTCGTGATCGTAGTCGTCAGTGGAAGGTTCCCTCACAGCCTGAGGACCTGAGGAAAGACTCCCAGTATTCAGGTCGTGTTCAGGTCCTTGAACCATGGACAGGAAGATCCACTCTGAGAATCACTAACCTGACAGAGACTGATTCATCTGAGTATCACTTCAAATTCAAGACACATAACTTTGAATGGAGAAGTGTTTTACCTGGAACAACTCTGACTGTCACAGGTACTGATGAACACTAACTGTGTAGGTGGATGTATTAGTGCATTGAGTATTTAAACAGATGTGACATTACTGTTGTGTTGTCATGTGCAGCTCTGCAGGTGCAGGTGACCAGAATAATATCAGTCCATCAGTCTCATACTGAGGCAGAGCTCAAGTGTCTCAGCAGCTGCCGTCCAGCTGGTCGTCTTTACGTCTGGTTCAAGAACGGACAGAAAATCAGGACACAGCAAACTTCTACTTTGACAGACAACTTTTCTCCTGGAGACACCGTCTCCTGTGCTTTCAGTGGACATGAGGATTACCGCTCTCCTTCAGTCTGTGAGTTTACTTCACTCTGGCTGTCATACCTCTACTAGACAGTGTATCATACTGGACAGTTATTTTTGGTGTTTTACTTCAGTGAAGACTGACACTGATTTGCATATATAGATTCTTTAAAGTGTTTCATTTCCCCTTTAATTGATGTTCCTCTGCAGTAAAAGCATCACTTTATAACAACATAATAATCTCCATCAATCTCCAGATCCTCCAAAGCTTCCCTCTGTATCAGTGAGTCCATCTGGTGAGATAGTGGAGGGTAGTTCAGTGACTCTGACCTGTAGCAGTGATGCTAACCCAGCAGTTAACTTCACCTGGTACAAGGAGAACCAAATACTTCCTCTGGGACCAGGAGGTATTTATCATTTCACCTCCATCAGCTCTGAGGACAGAGGAATCTACTACTGCAAGTCTGAGAACCAGTATGGACTGATCACCTCTTCAACTCTCTCCTTAGATGTGCAGTGTGAGTACAAATCATTTGAATATGAATCATTCATGGTTGTTTAGATGGTAATAAACAACAATAGTAGAGCAGTGATTTATTTTCTAGGCAACAATCAGTTTCTACTCATGTGATCATTGGTTAAAGCCCAGATGAGTGAGACGTTGAGTTTTACTTTAGTGATGTTAAAGAAACTCTGCCAACATTCACTTTATGCTAAAATAATCTCTCTTTTTTTTACACATAGAGCTTTAAAAATACCATTCACCAGCTAATATGAGTCCCTATATTTTATACATGCTAACACATATTGTCCTCCAGATCCTCCAAAGCTTCCCTCTGTATCAGTGAGTCCATCTGGTGAGATAGTGGAGGGTAGTTCAGTGACTCTGACCTGTAGCAGTGATGCTAACCCAGCAGCTAACTACACCTGGTACAAGGAGAACCAAACACTGATTAATGGATCAGAAGGAATTTATAATTTCACCTCCATCAGCTCTGAGGACAGAGGGACCTACTACTGCAAGTCTGAGAACCAGTATGGACAGAACACCTCTACACCTGTATTCATAGACATCCAGTGTAAGTAAAAACAATAGCAAATGTTGGAGCAAATAATTAATTCATATTTTCTTTCAGCAGTCAGGTTCAGATTTTTACTTTTTAAAGAAACTTTAACACTTATACTAGTTCTCAAAGTTCTCCAGTACAAAAGTCAGATCAATCCCTAAACTGCTCTACAGAGCAAATTCCTTCAAAGATAGTGGCTGGGATCGGATTGGTCAAAAGATTTGCAGCAAGTTGATCCTGTCAAATATACTATCCCACATTTCCATTAAACTGGGGGTTATTTGTGTACATGCAGAGAAGATGTTGTTTACCTAATTCATAAATTGGAAGTTTGTCCATATCCTGATGATACTAATGATAGAAATCTCCTAATTTGATGTCCAGATCCTCCAAAGCTTCCCTCTGTATCAGTGAGTCCTTCAACAAAGATAGTGGAGGGTAGTTCAGTGACTCTGACCTGTAGCAGTGATGCTAACCCAGCAGCTAACTACACCTGGTACAAGGAGAATGAAGACTCACCAAAAGCTTCAGGACAGATCTTCACCATCACTGACTTCAAAGCTGAACACAGTGGGAGTTATTACTGTGAAGCCCAGAACAGAAGAGGACGTCATAACTCCACCTTACATCTGATTGGTGTAGCAGGTAAAGAAAGATTAAAATATCAGTTTACTGCACCAGAGATTATCAGCAAGTCACTACAGAGAAAACCAGCAGTGATTCTAAACACTAACATGTCATGTAGCAAGTAAGATCCTTTTTAAATGCTAGCCTGTTCCTTCACGTGGATTTACACTGAAAGAAAAACACATCTTACATCAGAAAACTTTTTTTCATTTCTCATTCTTTGATCCAGGAATTCAGTGTTTGTCTTTCATCTTTATTTTCCAGATTCATGGAAGCTTCCACTTGCTCTGTCAGTCACTGTAGTTTTGCTGATCGCCATACTCCTCTTTCTCCTCCTGTGCTTCAGGTGAGCAGTTTCTCACATTTTCTCAGTTTCTCTCAATATATTTTGTTGTGCATCTTAAACATCCTTTTTCTTAAAGATCTTAAAACTAGTGATGTTACGAGACGTGCCGAGGCTTCGAAGCGTGTGTCGAGTAATAAGGCGGGGTTTCCGCGAAGCGCGTATCGAAGCTTGCTTCATTTAGGGGAGGAGCCAAAAATAATGACGTCCGAAGCCTCGCTGCCCGGCTGTACCACGTGACTGGTTCGAGAAGCGGTTCAGATTTTCCGCGAGGATGAAAGCAATATCAACACCTCGGGTTCCGTTCAAAATGTGTTAAGTTAGATAACAGGATGGAGCCAGCTAAGAGGAGGATGATTTCCCCTGTGTGGGAACATTTGGTTTGATAACTCCTAATAAAGTAAGCTCAATCTAACATTAGGTTTGCTTATCAAGAACTGTATCCTGCAGTTTCTTATTTTATTCAAAGGTGAGGTGTTTATTGTGTTCGAGTTGGGGTACAGTAACACCTAATCCATGCTAAGGCATTACCGTGCCTTTCATGAGAATAAGGATTGGCAACTGGAGCAAAAGAAAATAAACATTAATACAAGTTAGCGAGGACACATTAGCGTAATGTGTTTAGTGGTACACCGTAGAATCATCGGTCTTTCGTTAGTGAAGTATCGGTTCGATTCCCCTTAGCTCTCATTTTATTTATTTTATTGTTATATGTATATACTTTTCTTATAATCAACTTTAAACCACATATCCATGTAGCGTAGTTGAATATGAACGTGCACGGCAAATCAAGTCCCGTACAAGCATGAAACAGTAAGACACGTTCCATTGCACTACATTTTATTGTCGACTAGATGCAAAAAACAGAGCACTGTGTCACTGGAGCTTTGTTTTGAATCACGTGTCGAGGCTTCAACAAAGCCTCGACTGCCCATCGCTTACTACAGACACAAAAAAATCAATGCATCACACATTATGCGGTTAAGAGCCTTTGTAAGAGCTACAGCTGCCTGTGATTATACACTTGGCCAGTAGGTGGTTTCGTGTGCACATGAAGCTTCGATGAACCCTTTCTCGAACCAGTTGCCTGGCTGACGTGGTTCGATGCCTCATGAGGCTTCGAAGCGTATGTCGAGTAATGGAGGCGGGGTTTCCGCGAAGCGCGTATCGAGCACTGGTATCGAGGCTTGCTTCATTTAGGGGAGGGGCCAAAAATAATGACGTCCGAAGCCTCGCGTCCCGGCTGTACCACGTGACTGCTTCGGAAAGTGGTTCGGATTTTGCCGCGAGGTTTGACTGCACTATAATATAGATACCTCTCTGGGTTTTTGATAGAGAGTTGCGGTCAAGTTGCGAGTTTGGAAGCAGTACAAATATTCACTACTAAACTACTAAACCATGATACCAAGAGCAAAAGAAAAATGCTGATGTAAGCGCTGAAACATAAACATTAGTGCAAGTTAGCGACACCCCATAGAGTGTAGTAGTGACGTAATCAAAACGGTCCAACGACATCTGTACGAGACTAGCGGGATTAGTGGTACACTGTGAAATCACCCGTCTATCGTCATTGACGCAAGGGTTCGATTCTCATTAGTTTTGTTTATTTATTTTATAGTTATATATAATTTCCTTATAATCAACTTTAAACCACATATCCACGTTACGTAGTCAAATAGGAATTTGCATGGCAAATCAAGTCCCATACAAGCATGAACCAGTACGACACATCTCCATTGCACTACATTTTATTGTCCACTAGATGCAAAAAAAAAATAAAATAAAAAAAAGTTGAGCACGGTGTCAGCTTCGCTTAATGAACCTTTTTTGAATCACGTGTCGATCACTAATTACAGACACAAAAAATCAATGCATCATTATGTGGTTAAGAGCTAGAGCTGCCTGTAATTATACACCTGGCCAGTGGGTGGTTTCGTGTGCACATGAAGCTTCGAGAGATGAACCCTTTCTCGAACCAGTTGGCTGAAGTGGTTCGATGCTTCATGAGGCTTCATCTCACCATCACTACTTAAAACTATGTTCAGAAGCCCACAGAGTGCAATCAAAGTTAGTCAGCCCTGATGAATACACCAAGTAACATTACTCTTTTTACATCTCTCATCAGAATGCAAGGTCATCAAGTTGTTTCAAAAATAATCCTTTTGATAACTCTATCAGTGCAGTCAGTTTGCTTCAGTTGCAAAAATGTATGATCTTCCTGTGCTGGTGGTCAAGTGCTCAAGTAAAACATGGCAAAAATAAAGGTACGGTTCACCCCTAAAAAACACAGTTATGACAGTAGCTTTAAAAGAAAATCCAACATCAGGTTCTGAGAAACACTGTTGGCACTGTCATACATTTGTTTATAAAGACAAAGAAAGAGTAAAGTTTCTCCAAAGGAACAAAACAGTCAATGAGAAAAGAAAATCTTTACAGTATTGCTGTCAAATAATCAGCTTCAGTATGCAAGACTCACTGTGGAACAACAGTTGAGCAAGGAGGTGAAAGAATATTCACTATAATATGAATATTAAAGAACTAGATGCTGTTCAACTTCAGGAACAGGCTAACATTTAAAAATAACTGTGTCAGGATGCTTGTTAATGTCAAGTGTGAACAGATGTGGCTATCTGAGTGTTTTGTGAGACAAATGGATGGAGAGATGAGCAGAGTCGAAGGCTATGGAATGAAAAGGTGTTGAAAGGATGGGATGAAAAGGGTCAAGGGGGTGGGATGAAAAGAGATGAAAGTTGTCGAAGGGATTTTATGAAAGGGGTCGGGGGAATGAATGTAAAGGGTCGAAATAGATGTATGAAAGGAGGGAGGGATGGGATGAAAAGGGTAGAGGGCATGCGATGAAAAGAGATGAAAAGAAAAGGGTTGGAGGGATTAAGAGAAAAGGGGTGATAAGGGCAGGAGGGGATGGAATGAAAAGGAATGATATGTGTTGAGGGGATGAGATGAAAAGGGTTGAAGTGGATGGCATGAAAAGGGATGAAAAGAGTCAGAAAGGGTGGGATGAAAATGGTCGAGTTGAAAAAATTAAGATGGTCAGAGTGGATGAGATGAAAAGGTTCGCAAAGGATGTGATAAAATGGGATGCAAAGGGGTTGAGGGGATGGGATGAAAAGGGTCGAAGCAGATGTGATGAACAGTGTTGGAGGGGATGCAATAAAAGGGATGAAAAAGTTGACTTAAAAGCCAAATCAGAGTCCATGTGTTCAGAAGTGTTTCCATCAATGAGACTCTGGTGTGGTTCAGTTCCTGGTTTAGTTTAAATAAATCAGGGATGTGTCTCAGTCTGATTTTCACAACACATGTTTGTGGAAGTGTATGATGACAATGGACAAAGGAGGGGAAATAGAATGATATGGGGCGCAGCCTAGATCCCAAACTTAAGTTATATTAACTTCATTTATTTTGTATTTACTTTTATTTCTCATCAGAAAAGTGAGGAACTCGAAACAAAAATGGGAGACTGAACAGACACCGGACGGCAGAGAAGAGGTGAGAGTTAAATAATTCAAGTACAGACCAATATGTGCAACACTGCCTTCAGAGTCACTTATCAGCTCAAATCATTCATTAAAATCCTAATTTCATTTTTTTTTCTTCCATGCTGTTCTATGTGTACCTATGTTAAGTCGCGGTTTAGTCTAAGTCCTGCCTGGACATGTAGTGGCACTTAATGGTTGCACCATCTGAAAGTAGACAAAGAGAACCCAATTAAACAAATTGAACTAAAATATTGTCCATGTGTACTTAGTTATTCAGGAAAATGAGACAATATTATATATCAGTGAGGTGCACCTCTAAGTCCATGTGTTCAGAAGTGTTTCCATCAGTGTAATGAGACTCAGGTGTGGTTCAGTTCCTGGTTTAGTTTCAATCAATCAGGGATTTGTCTGAATCTGATCTTCACAACACATGTTTGTAGACAAAGGAGCTTTCTGAGGAGCTCTAAGAAAGAGTTGTTGTTGCTCATCACACCTCATCTCATCTGACCAAAGGACATTCTTCCAGTATGCATAATCTTTTTCCAGGTTGTCCTTAACATACTTCAGTTTGGCTTTAGGGTGTCTCTTTTCTTGGTCTGCAACCTCCCAGTCCATTCCTGTGCAGAGCTCTAGTGATTGTCTTCTTTGAGACTATAATTCCCGACATGGCCAAGTCATTCCCTAGTGTCTTGGCAGTTGTTCTGGGGCCTTTAGACACATCTCTCGCTAAGATTTTTCTCTTCCCACCTCTGTCAGGTTTGTTCTGTACAGTGTGGCTCTCTTTTACTTTCTTGATGTTTCTCACTCCACTTCTGGACACTTGGAAATGCTGTGATAATTCTCTTTCACAAGTCTAAACTGATTTCATAGGGGAGCTAATAATTTGATTCTCAACTGTTCAAAAGAACAAGAAGAACCAGATGAATGTTTAGGAACGGCCAAGTCAAAGTCCTGACCTTAATCCAATAGAAATGTTGTTGTTGGACCTGAAGCAGCAGTTGATGTGAGAAAACCCACCAACATCTCAGAACTCAAGTGGTTCTGTTCTGAGGAACCAAACTGCTGGAGAACACTGATCAGCTGGTACCACAAACATTTAGTTACAAGGAGGTCACAGCAGATAGTAGAAACAAGGAGGAAATTACTTTAACAACTCACTGATGTGAACAACTGATTAATGTTGTTAAATAAATAAACACACGTTTCATAACATCTGTTTTACTGGAACTATATCTCTGCATCTACTTTCTACAATCTAAGTTCACGATAAGAGGAAGGGAAACTCATGTGAGCTTTTGCAATGTTTGCAACAGTTAGGTGAGAAAACGTTTCACATACAAAAACAACTGGTCTTTACTTGAGTTAACCCTTTAGAGTGTTACTGTAGGACATAAGAAGAGGATTTTCATGTAGAAAATCAAGATCAATTAAGTTATAATATATGGAAGCATTTGATTTCTTTAGAGTTCCAGGTAGTATAAAAAACTTAGTCAAATCCTACTTTTTAGACATTCAACTCTGTTTTACCACAGCAGAGTACACTACAGCATGGCAGCAGCTGGAGGTAGGCATCATGGCAGGGTGTACAATCTCTCCGCTAGCCTTTACAATGGCAATGGAGGTCATTATTAGGGCTTCCAAATGGGTGGTAGGTGGAGAAAGGCTGCAGGGAGGGCTTCGCCTCCACCCGATTAGGGCCTACATGGATGACATGACGACTACAGCATCAACCACTCCTTGTACCAGAAGATTACTGGATAAGCTAAATAGGAATCTGCAGTGGGCTAGGATGAAAGTGAAGCCTACTAAATCTAGGAGTATTTGTATTGTTAAAGGAAAAGTGGTAGATAAGAAGTTTGTTATAAATGATGAGGTAGTTCCCACAGTGCTGGAGAAGCCAGTGAAGAGTTTGGGAAGATGGTATGATGCAAGTCTTAGTGATAATAGGTTGAAGGGTTAAGACAGGAAATGATTTAAGGTATTTCAAGCATAGACAGGTCAGGGCAACGAGGGAAGTTTAAATTATGGTGATTGCAATTTGGTTTACTGCCCATGTATGAGGTTGCCCTTTCAAAGGTAGAAAAGCTAGAAAGAATGAGTAATTCATTTATCAGAAAGTGGCTTGGTGTCCCACGCTGCTTAAGTAGCACAGCGTTGTATGGGAAAGGCATACTGGAGCTCCCATTTGCCAGCCTAACAGACCAGTTTAAGTGCGCTAAAGTTAGACTGGAAATGACTGTCACTCAGGCAAAGGATCCAGTGGTTAGGAGTGCAGCACCCACTGTTAAGACAAGGGGGAAGTGGAACCCAAAACAGGCAGTACAGCAAGCATGGGTAGCTCTTAAGCATAGAGATATCATAGGCCATGTACAGCAAGGGCGTGGAGGCCTAGGACTGTATGCAGGGAAACCTCTGTGGAGCAAGGCATCAGAGGTAGAAAGGAGAAAGATGGTAGTGGAAGAGGTACAGAAGCAAGAGGAAGCAGTTAGATGCTCGAAGGCAGTGTTGCAGGCTAAGCAGGGTCAATGAGTGAACTGGGAGAGTGTGGAGAAAAGGAAGGTGAAGTGGAGAGAGCTTTGGAGCATGGAGGCTAGCAGGATAAGGTTTATGATAGGGGCTACCTATGACGTGCTGCCAACTCCCCAGAACCTGCCTGCACAGTGGGCAGCTTACAACCTGTCATATTCTGACAGGTTGTAAGGTAGGTCTTTCCCAAGGACGTTACACCTGGCATCACAATCAGGTACTTTCTCTCATTTGTTTCATTATCAGTAAACTACAGTGACTTAATGCCATTGGATAACATATACCATATGCTTTCTGCGTCCAATGTGTTCCACGGGGTTTCGCTTGTTTCGTGTTTCAGCCCGCATCAACAGGGCGAACCACGGTAGAATTGATTGTTTTGTGGTTCATAAAAGGACTAGGCTAATGATTGAAATATTAGTTGTTGTCTATTATTAATGGTGAGAAAGACGGGGTGTTGCAGTAGCAGCGTGGAGGGGGGTCTTCTTGAGGTTTCGTGGGCCTAACTTAGCAAAACATCAGTGAATGGAAGTGGCCACTTGAAAACCCCAATGACATGCTGCATACTGATGTTGTTTGGGCCTTAGTTCCTGATGTCTTCTGTTGCTTGGTAGCCATGGTTGGCTACAAGCCAGAAGCGTTTGGTTAGCTTATATTTCACAAGGTCCGAAATTATCTTATGCTGCTCTGAGGGCCGACAAGCCAAGAGCATTTACTTAGTTCATTTAGATAGGTAGGTTAAGATAGCCAGCAGCATTCTGTTAGATTATATTTCACATGGTTTGAGTTAGTGTCTGCTGCTGAGTGGGACATACAAGCCAGCAGGACTTACTCTGTTCATTTAGATTGTAGGTTAAGCGTCATATCATATGACTGTAGGTTTGTTAGGGTTTCTTAGCTGGACGGGGCCTCTAAATGTGTTTTGCCTGGGATTTTGGCACAAGGGATTATAACATCTAATCCTGTGTATTAATGAATGGTTCCTGGTCCTTAAGTGGTAAAACATGTAAACATGTATTTAGACCATTAGGACAGAAGTGTAGATTCAGACACTTGTTGACAACATTAGGCCACTTCCTCTTTGTGGAACCTAATAAAGCAGTTAGAGTTCATGCAGAGGAGAACCTTTCAGACCACATTCGACCTGAGGATGTTTCCTTGATCTTCTCTGATTGGCTGACTGAAATGCATTATGTCTGCTATCAGCAATACAATAAAAATAATGTAGTCTTTGTCCATGTGGTCTGCAGAGTGATGAAATCCACTATGCCAGCGTACGGCTTGCTACAACCCAGGAAAACCCCATCTACTCCAACCTCAGATCAGCTGACCTGCACAGAGACGAAGAGGCGTGTGTTTACGCAGGAGTCAGACACAGCACCCACAGGTGAGTAGATATGTTGCCGTGTCATCTAAGAACACCTTCTAATCACAACATGCACGATCAGGCATAACATTATGACCTAATATTGTGCAGGTCTCCCTTGTGGTGACTCATCAGAGAATGGACATGGGCCTTCTGAGGGTGTCCTGTTGTTAGTGGGGGGTCTTTGAGGGGAGGGGCCTCTGTGGATCATCCCACAGACACTGAGCTGTCACAAGATGAAGTCAATGTCATTGTGTCATAATGTTGTGAATTATGGGTGTATATTCCAGTAGCATGCGTCAGTTGTGTTTGAATTAATCCTCTTTTGTCACCTCCTTCCTAGAACAAGTGGTCATGCAGTTGTGGAGGACGTCCTGTACAGCACGGTTAACAAAAAGCACAGAGTGTGAAGACAGCGTGGATCTGCAGGCGGCCAGAACCAGATTAAAATACATTCATTCAATGATCACAGCGGTTTCTTTGTTGGTTAGATATCTGTTGTCAGTATTCATCTTCTGTTTTTGTATTTATTTATTCATGCTTTGTCTGCATCGCTCTTTGTCTTTATCATCTTTGAAAGTTGTGTGCTTGCATTTCTCCTGTTTACTGTCTGGTGTCTTTTAAATGGATCTCTTATTTGAAGTTGTGTATTTAATGTTGTGATACTGCATTCAAAGTGATGACAGGAAGACTTTAAAAACAGCATGTTGCTTCCTCTGGTGCCACCTTCATACCAAAGTATTTTTTTGCATCACTAAAAATAGAACCAACTGTGAAACAACAACTGTCCCCAGTGATGTGACCTCTCTACAAAAACATAAACTAAATTTGAGATCATTTCATCAGAACATGTAGAAACCAGTTAATACGAGAAGTAGACGAATGAAAGTGTGAGCTGCCGTATGATATGAGACGGTTTGTTCAATCAGGACGACTGTTTGTGTCTCTGAAAGAATTTAGATCTATGTGATACAATGGTAACCTGTCCAGGGTTGGCACAATAACAGCTGGGATAGGTTTCAGTCCCCCGTGGCCCTCTGGAGGATAAGCGGCCACTAGAGGTTGTAGATTTCAGATTTTTTAAAGTCGACTAGTCTCTGATGACGTAGATGACACAGTAGAAAGTAATAAATCTCTATTGTTGACCTGAATCATCTGCTGAGAACAGACAGCTCATGTGCTACATACTGAGAGCTCCAGATACGTATAGCCTGTATAAAAGCAGGCAGCACCATCAGTAGCATTTAATAGTACGCCACCTCCTCCGTGTTGTTAGATGGGATAGTGTAGCAGCTAAAGGTCTAATAACTTTATCAGATAGTTGATGTGCAGCCTCCTTCTCTCTGTTACCACAGGACTTTTTGCTCAAGTTGTTAACTGACTGCTGTCCAGAGGATTTGGACCGTTCCTCTGCTAGCGTTAGCCTTAGCATGTCTTTTTTGCAGTAGTACTTTAGTAGTAGTACCAAGTCCCACAATCCTCCAGGTGTGAAAACTGACTCAGCAGTTCACTGGCTGACAGTGGCATGTGACCTCTGAGGTCATCAGGTCATATAAAATGCGCTGTTTGGCCTGTGTTCTCTCTCTTACCCTCTTACTCTTCCTCCACTCCACACCTCCACGTGGAGACCCCCAGCTAGTGATGGGCAATCAAGGTTTTTTGAAAACTCGGCACGTGATTCATATAAAGGTTCATTACTCAAGGCTTCAATGACACAGTGCTCTATTAGGACATCTAGTGGACAATAAAATGTAGTCCAATGGAGACGTGTCATACTGGTTCGTGCTTATATGGGACTTGATTTGCCATGCACATTCCTATTCGACTACATTACATGGACATGTGGTTTAAAGTTTATTATTAGAAAATTATAAACATAACAATAAAATAAATAATAAAGAACAAATGGGAATTGAACCATTGTTTCACTATCGAAAGGCCGGCGATTTCACAGTGTAACACGAACCTCATCCGTGATGCACCATTGTCGGTGGATCATTTTGATTACGTCACTACTACACTCTATGAACCTTTGCTAATTTACACTAATGTTTATGTTTCAGCGCTTGAACTGTTTTCATTTGCTCTTGGCATCATGGTTTAGTAGTGTTAGAGAATATTTGTACTGAATGCAACAGTGTCAAACCAAATCTCTCTTGACTCAGTCATTATTTGCTTCGAAGACTCATCTCATCTCTACCAAAGAGCGTAGACAACCAAACCAGTGACTGGGTTTCTGAATGAAGCAGTGAAATGGTTTATACGTCACAAAACACGTGATTTGTCCTAACCAAAACTATACACGCACTTCTGACTATATAATAATAATAATAATAATAATAATAATAATAATAATAATACATTTTATTTATAGGCGCCTTTCATGACACTCAAGGTCACCGTGACACTCAAGGTCACCGGTCACCTCAAGGTATATGTCTATATCTTATCTGTATCTCTCTCTCTCTCTCATCTATATATATATATTTAACGCTATTTAGAACTATCTATGTAACTATGTCTATCTAGCAATCTAGTGTTGTCTATGTCACTAACTGATACATTTTTCTCTGAATCTTAGTTGGAGTTAGTTGCCTATTTTATGGAGATCTCCACAAAATATGCAACTAACTCCAACTACAGCAACAAACCAACCTGCTATGCAAAGAAACATTCACATGAGCACCACTAAATAGGGATAGGATATCCAGGATATCCCTGAACACACTCGATCCCATAAAGTGATTCACATGACAAACCGAACCCCTGGGATGATTCGTTTGGCGCTGAAGCATTTGAAGCACTTGAACTGCTTCGAACGTCAATCAAGTGGTTCAAACGTCACTGGTCACTTGACCGAACCACGCAATTGCTTCATGAGCTATGGCACATGTGTCGGAGCCTTGGGTGTCAAGGGGCCATCACTACCCTCAGCTGCTCGGCTGCAGCTGGCTGCCAGGTAGTCTGCAAACAAAGAGCAACTACCCCGGGCCTGTCCTCCGTACAGCAGGGAAGCGAGATCCTGCTGAGGAATCTGCACCAGCTCTTTTAGCCCACAAACAGAAGATTTGCAGGCTGGTTTCCCTCCAACATCTGCCATCAGGAACACACAGCAAGGACTACAACTTTTCCCAGTTTGGCTTTCCATCAGGAACCGCCAGCTAAAGGAGCAACACACCAGAAATGGACTTTCCACCAACTGGTAGTATGACCTGGGTCTAGTTAAGCTAAGCTAAGCTATGCATAGAACTTAAACTTTGATTTGATGTGATATTCATTTTATTGAGTTGTTTAGTGTAGTGACTTGATGTTAGTTTAGTTTGTGCAACACACATACTCAGTGTCTCTTGCATGCTAAACTAGCCATCCTTTCTCTAACCTGGCACTAGTGATGGCCCTCTGACACCCGAGGCTCCGACACATGCGCCGTAGCTCATGAAGCAATTGTATCGAACCACTGTGCCGAAGCGTGGTTCGGTCACGTGACTAGTGACGTTTGAAGCACTTGAGTGACGTTCGAAGCAGTTCAAGTGCTTCAAATGCTTCAGCGGCAAACGAGTCATCCCGGTTTCGGTTTGTCATGTGAATCACCTGGTGGGATCGAGTGTGTTCAGGGATATCGCGGATATCTTATTCCTATTTAGTGGTGCTCATTTTAATGTTTCTTTGCATAGTAGGTTGGTCTCTTGCTGTAGTTGGAGTCATTTGCGTATTTCGTGGAGATAGATCTCCACAAAATACGCAACTAACTCCAACTAAGATTCAGAAAGAAATCGATCAATTAGTGACATAGTTAGACAACACTCGATTGATAGATAGATATAGTTACATAGTTGGTTAGGACAAATCACGTGTATGAACCATTTCACTGCTTCATTCGGAAACCCTGTAACTGGTTTGGTTGTCTCGGCTCTTCGGGAGAGATGAGATGAGTCTTCGAAGCAAATACTGAGTCAAGAAAGATTTGGTTTGACACTGTTGCATTCAATACAAATATTCTCTAACACTACGAAACCATGATACCAAGAGCAAATGAAAACAGTTGATGTAAGCGCTGAAACATAAACATTAGTGTAAATCAGCGAAGGTTCATAGAGTGTACTGACGTAATCAAAATGATCCACCGACAACAGTTGATCACTGATGAGGTTCGTGGTACACTGTGAAGTCACCGGTCTTTCTTTAGCGAAACAAGGGTTCGAGTCCCATTTGTACTTTATTTATTTTATTGTTATATGTAGCCTATATAATTTTCTTATAATAAACTTTAAACCACATATCCATGTAATGTAGGCGAATAGGAATGTGCATGGCAAATCAAGTCTCATACAAGCATGAACCAACACGTCTCCATTGCACTACATTTTATTGTCCACTAGATGTCCTAATAGAGCACTGTGTCATTGAAACTTCGAGTAATGAACCTTTTTTTGAATCACGTGTCGAGGCTTCAACAAAGCCTCGATTGCCCATCACTACCTGGCACCTCTTATCACATTGTCGTATGACATTCCACGACGGCATTCAGCCAGCATGTGGTACATTAGTGTCCCCACTCAGCAGCCATCTTGTTTCCTTTGTGTTCAAGGCCTCAAGGCCCCAGTGGCCATCTTGATGCACCCACAACCAGTAGCCATCTTGACACACCCACAACTAGTGGCCATTTTGACACACATACACTCACATACACACACACACACCTGTATAAAGTACTCTGTAGTTAGATTGTATGTTTACTTTTTATTCTTGTAATACATGTCTTTTAAACATACCAGTTGCCTGTTTAACGTTGCACAAGAGTGAATACTGCCAACCTCTACACTGCCAAGAACTCAAAATTCCTTCAACTTTAACTAGTTGTTAACATGGCAATTTCAGTTATAGTTATTAATTATTAATCAGAAATCCAATTGACAATTGAGTATACTCTATGAGATTGATTTGATTAATTGATAATTATTATTAGTGATAGTCAAACCCCAATATTGAGTGCCTTAGTACCCAGGCCCAACATAAATGGTGCCCCATGTGAGGGCAGCGAGTACTACTGGCAATTAGTCATAATTGTGCAATATTAATTTTAGCATTTTATTGCCAAAGCCACAAATATTTTTGAACAACTTTTAGACTTGCCAGAAGTCTTAATGTTCAATCCCACTAGTCTACCACAGGAGTAGATGTCCAGTTGTACTTATGAACAGGTGCAGTGTGGTGAGATGAGATGAGATTCATAAATTGATAAATTATTAATAATTCCTTATTAATAACTACCGTCTTAGGTCCCCATTGGGCTACATAAAGAGTTGCTTCTACTGCTAGCTAATACAAGTTGAACCTACTTTTCATAGTTGTAAGAATTTTAGCATTTGAATGCCACGTATTCAATGCAATCCAGTCAAGCTGTTTCCTGTACAGTTGAGTGCTCCCCTGGTGAATTAAACCACAGCGTGCCACCGGCCCTGTGTGAAAGAACTTGTGCCAGCTGTTACTGCCATGCATTTCAGCCTTAGTTAGAAAAGGAGTCTGAGATAGAGCCACAGTGTGCTACCAGCCCTGTGAAATATAAGTTATATACTTGGCTGCTACTAACACATGTTCCAGCCTAAGTTAACTTTAAGAATCACTTCTCTAACCATTACTGCCCTGCATTTCAGTTACTGTATGTTGAGATTATTACAAACGTTTGAGACATGTGTACTTCCAGTGCAAGAATGCTCCTCACCTGGTCTTCCAGGAGGCGTCACATGATGAGTGACTAGTCCACATGATGCTTAAAGAGTCATGGTGCAGCAATGAAGTCAACATTTAAGATAATAAATGATCTAGTTTAGGTGTTGGGTCATATTTTTATCTGTAAAATACTGTAAATACTGCACATTGAATATAATTTTAGTGTATTTTACATTTATATTGTTAAAATCTTAGTCTTGTTTTCTTGTACAAAATTAGTCCTCACAACATCTATTTTAATAGTAAATCTGTGTACTGTCCCATGTGTAAGTAAAGTCATGTACAACCTCGGCTCAAGCTGTAAATTCTCTACAAACTAACAGTCAAATAAATTTCTAGTAATGTTGGGGTGTAAAAGTGACAAACCAGCTGGGTCAGGTTAACAACGTCAGGACACATTCAGAAGGAATACAGAAGATAGTGTAATCAGTGTCCAGAGAGTGCATCTAAATTCTCTTTCACTACGTCTTCTTGCAGGAGGCAGTGATTTCACATTTTTTTTTAATCAGCTTACCCCTGTCCTGTACTTACAGAAGCTTCAGACGAGAGCAGCCACAAAATCAAACAGCACCATCTCTGACAAAGGCTTCTGTTATAATTTAAGTGCCTGTAGCACTTATAATAGAATACTATTATTAAATAATGCACAATAGATATGAGTAATAATAATATGCTAGGTGTCACACCGGGCAAGCAGGGAAAAGGATTTTCGGACCCAAACGCAGGACTTGAAAAGGAGGCGCAGGCAGGAGTTGGCAAAAAAAGTGTTTTAATAAAAAAAAAGCAAACAAAATCTAAAACACAAACAAGACGTGGCATAAAAATTTGGCATGGAACATGGAACAAAGAACGAGAAACATGTAACGAGTAAAGAGTAACGAGTATGACGAGACAAGGAACAAAGGGAAGAGCAGGGCTATATATACACACACGAGGAACAGAGTGACAAGACACAGGTGAAGCAAATCAAGAAACGAGACACAGGTGAAACCAATAATCTAATCAAAGGGGAACACGCAGACATGACAAACAGGAAGTCAAGGACTTGACAAAATAAAACAGGAAACAGAACCCAAGAACATGAAAACTAAACCATGACTAAGACAAAACCAAGAACTAAAGATCACAAAAACACAAGAAACTAAACCATGACAGAACTAACAGACTGTGAAAAAAGACAAGATGCTTTTAGGCTTGAGGCCTGCCAATGTGAGGGCTGGGTGAATCTTCTCAGATTCTGTCCAGTTCTTCTAAAGGGTAGCTCACCATCCATCCAAATTCTCTCGTTCCATAAAAGCCTGACCTGTTCAATCATCCTCATCATCAGTCCTTCCATGTTATGTCCAAGGAAGAAAAAGTCCAGTTTCCTTGATTATCCAGTCTCCTGCTTCCAGTTGGTTTATGGTGGAGGTTTTCCAGTACTGAGTGGTGTGGTGTGATCCTGGTATCATGTGGCTGCTCTGTGTGTGTCTAAATGAAGCTGGATTCACTTCAATCTAAAGAACAGGGTGGATACCAGGTGAGAAAGACTGCAAGTGATTGGCTCAGGTGATTGGCTGTTTCCTGTGATTCATGTTGTGATTCCTGTTGGCCAACAATGAACTATGGCAGAGTGATTAGGTTACCAGTGGAACATTTGATAAATATTAGTTGGTATCTTCACTGCTCCATCAATGACTGAAACTTTTCCACTTTAAAAAGACTGAATGATGAAGCTCAAAGAATCTGGTCTTTCTATCAGTGATCAGCTCTGCAGTTACACAGAAATAAAAGCAATATTTCACAGAGTTTAACAGTCGGCTTTGTGTTCATTCTAACAGGAAGTGAGGAGTTTTAATCAATGAATTCATGTGAAACAGTTGATGACACAGTGACAAGATTCATCATTAGAACAAGTAACTGGAAGAAAGTGAGAAATAAGTCAGAACCAAACATGGCTGAGGTTGAAAATATTTATTCTGAATGAGCTTGTTTTGAGAAATACAGATGCAGAGAAAGATGAATCCTTGTTGAAGTGAGACAGCACAGCACATCCTTTAACACCAGAGAATCAGACATTACACTTTGTTGAAGCTCTGTAGTTTGGACATGGTTGTAGTTCCCTCTCACTGCAGCAGAGGGCGACAACTTACAAGAAGTTGTGGATTTCTGCTCTAAGTTCATTCATTCATTCATTCATTCATCCCAGCTGTCTTTGGGGTGAGGGACAGGTCTCCAGTCTATCACAGAATTTCAGCTCTAAAGAGTTTTATTAATTTAAAGATTTAAAACTTTAACTTCATGAACACAATGTTTTTTTTTCTCATTTATTTTCCTCTTTCTCACTATTAGTCATTATAATGATGAAACTTGACACTCTGTAAATGAAGTGATTAGAACTTAGGTTTGGGAAGAAGACCACGCCCCATATCATTCTATGTCCAGCTCTTACCTATCCATAAAGGTGTGTCCTAAACCTCTCTCTGTCTTTGTTCTCAGAGTGTTAGTTAGCAGCTGGTCCTTGATCCATCATACAGCGGCCCGTTCAGCCTTTTATGTAGGGATGGCTGATCAGGCTTTGACGTTTCAAAAAATGGTTCATTGATCGAGGCTTCAGTGACACAGTGCTCGAGCAGGACATCTAGTGGTCAATAAAACGAAGTGCAACCAAGACCTGTCATTTATTGGTTCATGGATCGTTTGGGATTTGATTCTCCATGCACATTGCTGATGGACTACAGTACTACATGGTTGTATGGCTTCAAGATGACGGAGTAAAACAGTTCTAAGGAACTGGAGTGAAGTTGAGGTTTAAAATAGGAAACTCTGAGGGGAACTCATCAGAAGTTGACTTGTATCTTCATTTTAATTTTGTGAATAAGCTTCCAGAAGGTCCCTCTCTTCCTTGGTGGCCTCCAGGAACATCTCCACCTTCGCCGGTGGTCCCTAGCAGAGAACTCCAGAAAGTCTTGGACTTCAACCCTGGACTCCTGTCAGACTCTTGGAAGGTCTGGATCATCAGCCTCCTGGCCTACCTCCTCAGGGTCTTCCCCATCGTCACCGACCTCCAGACGAACCTCCTGCAAAGTCAGCGGACGGTCACCACCTTCCTCCAGAGGTTCACCACCTTTGTCTCCAGGCCAGACTCTAAAGCTCCTTTATCATCTGTGCCATGCCAGGCTCCTGAAGGGTTTGCAGCATCAGCCTCCTGATGAACCTCCTGATAGCCTCCACCTTTTCTGGAGTTTCACTTTTGACATTTATGCATTTCTTTTAATATACAGTATTTTTGTCGAATAATTTCTTCTGTTTCCGAGTTTTAACTCAACTTCCTGTGTTACTTTGAAGACCTCCTTGAGTCTTTCTCTTTGTTTTGCTTCCCACTCACAATTGTTTGCTCCACCCTCAGTGGTTTCACCTGTGTCTCATTTCCCATATGAAGACTTCTCTCTGCTCTGGTCCTTTGTGAGTTTGTTTCTGTTTCTACATGTTTCTAAGCGATGTTTCCACGTCTTGAATATTTTGCATCCAGTGTTATTCTCCTGATGTCTCCTTGTTCATCTTGTTTTTTATACCACTTCTTTTGTATTTGTTGTCCAGTAAAGCTGTTTTTCTATGTTATATTACTATTTTCGTAATGTTGTCAGTAACATTAAATTTACTTTGTTATTGCCATCAGTCCTGACTTTCTTTCTGTCTCTTATGGGTAAAGCTTGGGGATGAAAGTACGAGATTGTAGTTTGTAGATTGTACAATGTGTTGTGGATTTTTTCACAACTTCGAATCAAAAAGATCTCAAGACAAAGGTTTTGTCTTTGTGAGTTTTATTGCAAAAAACAAAGGTATACCCTTCATGAAGGGGGAGAGAATCATACACAGAACAACACAGGCCGTGAATGCTCCGAGGACTCTCTCCGCCCAGTATGGGTCTTACAAGATATTTTATACTTCAAATTAGGCGTTGTCAATTTGCATATGGTACAGTTACTTTCCATCCATTGGTTCTCGTTCCTCTCGTACGGTGTTTCATATCTATTAGCCTTCGCAACAACAATGGGACCTTGAGAAGGTCATCACAGAGACGGCTGAGCTGGTGCCAATGTGTTTTGTCTTGTGTGAGCAAAAGTATGACAATCAGTACTTAAGAATTTCTCCACTATAGGAGCGAACGGGGCATCGAGAAACCGCTTCCAAATAACACATTATCTGTTACAAAGGTTATTCATTTCGTCAACATTCTGTCATGCTAGCCAGCACTCAGAAAACTTCCACTACAAATGTTAAGCCTCTTGAGAGTAAAAATCCATGTTTTACACAAAAACACATGACTCTCATCACTTCACTACTATAATGTAAAATACAATTTTTATAATGATTTGTATGTTTAATAAGTAACAAGAAAACATGATGGCTTTTGACAGTGAAAATAACATTTGCAGCACAAACATTAACAAGGTTTTGTAGTTATTACTCTGTGCAGCAGACATGCTCTGGGTGATAAAGAGACCTGAAGAGGCCAACTATTAATCACCAGCCAAGTCATTTATTTAAGTAAAGGTTGCAGCTATTTCCTGGTAGGTTTTTAAAACTGGTATCAGTTAGATGAGCTCTGAAACAGTCACTGATTGATATGGAAACTATTTTCCATGTACATGTCCCTTGTAAACTGTGATGAGTCAGAGTTGTAATAACTTGAATAAGAAGAGGAATGTCTCTGGTTTCACAGCATCTACAGAAAGAAGACATTTGTTTTGTTTCTGATCTCTCTCTCTCTCATCTCTATAGCCTCCACAGGTTCATTTGGTTCAGTCACACAGCTGAAGGGTTTCTTCTTCCTGGATGGAAACCAAGAAATAAAACGATGAATAAATACAATTTAAAAGTAAAATGTCTGAATAGTAAAGTAAAAACTAAACAGATTTACCTCATACACAGAATCACAAGAAGCAGAGGAATCAGCATCAGCACCACCAAAGTTAACCTGATGACATTCACTATTACTGCTGATTTTCCTACAAATGGACAAACACTGATATGAGGTCTTTGTGTCTCACTAACAGGGTTGGTTGTTTAGGTCTATCTGCAGGATGATATAGTTAGTGAATCAGTCTGTCAGTGTGATCATCTTCTGACATGATGGAGGGTCGTCCTGACTGAGAATGACTGCAGAAGAAAAAGAACTGTCTAGAAAATCCTGACAGGACATGTTAGTGTTTTAGAATCACTGCTGGTTTTCTCTGTAGTGACTTGCTGATAATCTCTGGTGCAATAAACTGATATTTTAATCTTTCTTTACCTGCTACACCAATCAGATGTAAGGTGGAGTTATGACGTCCAATTCTGTTCTGGGCTTCACAGTAATAACTCCCACTGTGTTCAGCTTTGAAGTCAGTGATGGTGAAGATCTGTCCTGAAGCTCTTGGTGAGTCTTCATTCTCCTTGTACCAGGTGTAGTTAGCTGCTGGGTTAGCATCACTGCTACAGGTCAGAGTCACTGAACTACCCTCCACTATCTTTGTTGAAGGACTCACTGATACAGAAGGAAGCTTTGGAGGATCTGGAGGACAATACAGAGAGAATCTGCTCATTTTATCACAGTCTGAACTCCAACCGTATCATCTTCAACTTTTAAATCCAACTGACAACAGATCAGCTGATGTTTACTTACACTCGACATCTATGAATACAGACACAGGATGTTGATCCTCAGACTTGCAGTAGTAGATCCCTCTGTCCTCAGAGCTGATGGAGGTGAAATGATAAATACCTCCTGGTCCCAGAGGAAGTATTTGGTTCTCCTTGTACCAGGTGTAGTTAACTGCTGGGTTAGCATCACTGCTACAGGTCAGAGTCACTGAACTACCCTCCACTATCTCACCAGATGGACTCACTGATACAGAGGGAAGCTTTGAAGGATCTGGAGATTGATGGAGATTATTATGTTGTTATAAAGTGATGCTTTTCCTGCAGAGGAACATCAATTAAAGGGGAACCGACAAACATTAAAGCAAATGGGATGTCAGTTGTGAAGGGATACATTTCACCTTCTTCCTTTACATATATACATAAAGATCATCATCAACACCAAAAATAACTGTCCAGTATGATACACTGTCTAGTAGAGGTATGACAGCCAGAGTGAAGTAAACTCACAGACTGAAGGAGAGCGGTAATCCTCATGTCCACTGAAAGCACAGGAGACGGTGTCTCCAGGAGAAAAGTTGTCTGTCAAAGTAGAAGTTTGCTGTGTCCTGATTTTCTGTCCGTTCTTGAACCAGACGTAAAGACGACCAGCTGGACGGCAGCTGCTGAGACACTTGAGCTCTGCCTCAGTATGAGACTGATGGACTGATATTATTCTGGTCACCTGCACCTGCAGAGCTGCACATGACAACACAACAGTAATGTCACATCTGTTTAAATACTCAATGCACTAATACATCCACCTACACAGTTAGTGTTCATCAGTACCTGTGACAGTCAGAGTTGTTCCAGGTAAAACACTTCTCCATTCAAACCATTGTGTCTTGAATTTGAAGTGATACTCAGATGAATCAGTCTCTCTCAGGTTAGTGATTCTCAGAGTGGATCTTCCTGTCCATGGTTCAAGGACCTGAACACGACCTGAATACTGGGAGTCTTTCCTCAGGTCCTCAGGCTGTGAGGGAACCTTCCACTGACGACTACGATCACGACTGAACCAGAATCTTGACACAATATTATCATAATAATCATAATGACTGTATGTGGAGGAAATGTCCACTGATGAGCCTTTAGGAGCACAGATGCTTCTGACAGTGTAAGTCACTTTGTTACAGGTTTGATAAATGACACCTGAAACAAGAAGAAGAAGAAGAAAATGTTTTGAACAACATTTAAACCTAACCCTGCAGAGACCAAAGAAGAGAACAGGAAGAGAAAGTGTGGTTTTCTGAAACATAGACACTGATGGTTCATTCAGAGATGACACTGAGTTAGTGGAAGACTGAAATAAACTCACATTGTGGACGAGAGGGAAACTTCTCAAATCCTTTAACAGCACAGGAAACACTGTCTCCATATTCAAAGTATTGTTTAATTAAATAAGTGTCTTTGTTCATGTTCAGTCCATTCTGGTACCAGACGTAGGAATGATCAGATAGACGACACCTGCTCTGACACTTCACCTCTGCCCAATGAGGATACGTTTTTGGAGATGTTTTCTCAGCCTCTACATGGAGAACTGAAGTGAACAGAGAAATGTCATTTTAACTGTTATCACCCATTAAATAAACACATTCATCAATAGTCCAGTAACAGCAGTTCCATGTTTCACATTTGACATATCTGGAGGAGAAATTCTTACCTGAGACAGTCAGAGTGACTCCAGGTGAACCAGTATATTTCCCTCCTGGTTGGTTTGTTGTGAATCTGAACTTGTACTCAGCTGAGTCTCTCTCTCTCAGGTCTGAGATTCTCAGAGTGCACCTGTTCTCATCACAGTGATACTGAACACGACCTGAAAACTCTGCGTCTGTCATCAGATCCACAGGTTCACCACCTTCCATTTTAGTCAACCACACAGCTTCTTCAACCACAGTGACCTTCTCATTTATTCTGGATGGGTACGTGTAGCTGCAGCTTATTTCCACTGTTGATCCTTCTACAGCACAGATCTGAGTAGAAGTGTAAGTCACTCCATAATCACTCTGACCAAGTACCACTGGAACACAGAGAACATCAGAGACCACAATTAATTGTTCTGCTTTAAAAAGATGATTTCTACAGTTAATGTGTACGTGAGCTGAGGCAGGACGTCCCACTCTCTGAGGATGCAGTGAAGGAACAGTGATGTATTTAACATGAGAGACATGAGACAGTTGAAGTGAAGAGGAGAAACGGAAGAGGACAAGTTCTTAGAAAAAGAGAAGTGAAACAAAAAGAGAAGTAGTTTCTTATAGCTGTGTCAAGTACATTATGAACCTCTGCCACACAGTATAACTTATATTTATGTTATAATAAATGATAATTATAATAATACATTTCTAATATATACATGGCAGAGACATGTTGAATGACTGACGGTGATCTGAAGTTATTTTAATGACTTCATGATCATTAATAAATATTCTATAAAACATTTGAATCAATGAATTATCTTTCCAAAACGACACAGTGACTAAACTCATTGAGACTGTGGAACATTTGATAAATATTAGTTGGTATCTTCACTGCTCCATCAATGACTGAAACTTTTCCACTTTAAAAAGACTGAATGATGAAGCTCAAAGAATCTGGTCTTTCTATCAGTGATCAGCTCTGCAGTTACACAGAAATAAAAGCAATATTTCACAGAGTTTAACAGCCTGCTTTATGTTTGTGTCCATTCTAACAGGAAGTATTTATTAAGCACAACAAGCAGCTACAGCATCAGTGGAAATGTGAACAACACAAACTCAAAGTACCTGACCAAGAGAGAAGGAAGACGACAAATCCAGCTTCTGCTACTATAAACCTCATGTTGGTGGCTCCTCTCTCTGCTGTGTCTGCAGGTAAAACACATCAGCTGCTAAATAACATCCACAACGGTTACCTAACGTCTGAACTGAGCAACATGAATGTGCTCACAAACAAGGATGTGATCTGAAGGCACACTCTGTTCTTTATCATCTCACTGTGGTCAAGATGTGTTAATGGTTCAGCAGTTTCCTTCTTCTAAAAAAAGAAGTGTATGTGAACTGTCCTCTTATATGTTCAGGAATCCCCCTTGTAACCATAGCAACAGTTATTAAATTATCTTCTGCACATAAAGTCAAATATGTCAGTAATCAACATACACAGTCATGTTGTGGTGAGTTGATCTGTTTTGTTTGTGATCTCACTGTTTGTGTTGTTTTCTCTTGTTGTCAAGTTAAACTGAGGAGTTTTAATCAGTGAAGCAGTTGATGAGAAATACAGATGCAGAGAAAGATGAATCCTTGTTGAAGTGAGAGCAAAATACACAATAATAAAAATGTATAAAACAGTGAGGAAGTAGTTCGTGCAACATGAGGCAGGGTAAAAAGCAGATTAATTTGTGCAAATTACTAAAACGAAGCCACATCTAACGTGTGTGTTAATGTTGACTTAGGCTGGTGTTGTACAACCTGATGGCAGCTGCGGATGCTGGGATAAAGGACCTGTGGTAGCGTTCCTTCTTGCAGCGTGGATGCAGAAGTCTGCTGCTGAAGGAGCTGCTGAGGTCTGAAACAGTCTGATGCAGTGGGTGAGAGTTGTTGCCCATGATTGATGTCAACTTCATTGATGGCTAACATCCTCCTCTCACCCACCTCCTCCATGAAGTCCAGAGAGCAGTCCAGGACAGCAGAGGCGGTCCTGGCTAGATTTACGCCCTGGGCGAATCCCCTAAAAAACAAATACAGTCGTCTTCTGTGGCTAATAGCTACACATTAGCAAGAGGCTAATAAATAGCCTGTAGCCTACTGTCACTCACGTCAGTCATAGAAATCTGCATAGCTTTATCTTTTGCCTGTTTCTCCTCTTCTCCTCTAATTAGTTTTCTGAACTCGACATCATTAACTTTTGCATTACTTTTTGCCGACACCGTCCGGATCAACCGGAGTTACGTGAGTGACGTAGATGACTGCACAGATTTTATTTTTTTATTTTTTTGTGTGTCATTTTTCACATAACCCAATTAATTACATGTAGGTAGGCTATATGGTTCTATGCTAATTTTAGGAATGAAATAGAGGCCTACTACTGTATTTATTTGGAAGCAGTTTGTGTTGTGTGGACTGGGAAAAGTCCTCCTCTTTGCCAACCTCGGCAGTCGCAAATTGATCCCCCGTCCCCTTCTCCCAATTGCCTCTTACACACACACACACAACCCGTATGACTCTCAGCAGCAAGTTGATGTGACAATGAGGGCGCCCCATCGCCCAGTCCACTAACTTGACGTGGAAATGAGCGGTAGTCTAGAAAACTGGCGAGTTTTGTTTCCAGTTTTTTTTTTGTTTTGTTTTGTTTTTTTAGGGCGCTCGTGCGCCCTCACATTGTGCCCTGGGCGGTCGCCCACATTTCCCATAGCAAAAAAACGGCCCTGCAGGACAGAGCCGGCCCGTCTCACCAGCTTGTTGAGTCTCTTCTTGTCCCCCTTTGAGCTCCGACTGCTCCAGCAGACCACTGCATACAGGATGGTAGAAGCCACCACAGAGTCATAGACTCCTGAGAAGTACCTGTACCCCTAAGAACCTCAGTCGTCTCAGCAGGTAGCGACACCTTGGCCCTTCTTGTACAGGGCGTTTGTATTATGTGTCCAGTCCAGTTTATTGTTGAGGTTATCACTGATGAAAACCGGTTGTTTAGTGAGTAAGTGTGCTTCACTTTGTGTATAATATGTTTGATGTAAATATTGACTCTTAATTTCGCATGCGCTAACATTCACGTATGCCACAGTCAGTAAATGCTAATTCATGTACAATTACATGTTTAACATAAGTAGACTATTTCAGTTGTTACAGCTGACCAGTAGACAAAGACTATAGACAAATCCGCCGCGAACTCTATGGGCGCCGCCATCTTGCCTGCTGCCATTACTGCGTGCCAGCGAAGTGTGACGGTACAGTTGCCGGTCTACCCTCTAATGACATTTCAATGAAAGCGGAAACTTACCGATAAAGGTAATTTACTGACAATATAATGTATTAATGTAAAAATGCGTCAACCAAATGTAATGTAATGTAATTGAGACGTGTAGCTATAAGGCTAAGCTAATTGATGACAACAATAAAACCGAACGTCATTCTACACTAGTATTCTACGTGTTGCTAATATGTTCACAATTTGCAAATAACTGTTAGCCACGACCAGTTGTAGCAATAAAATGTCCTACATGTTGTTACAGATATTCAAGATTATTTTATTAATCATCTGGCATGCGATGAGCTTCAGAACCTAAAGTACAGGGCATTGATTGAAGGTCAGAATTACATGAGCTCCGGATGGATTGGCCGCATACTGCATACCATCGCAGATAAGGTTCGTGAATTTCACAAACAGTTTTATTCCAGGCCGGTAGTTTTGTGCTGTTGTTAAAACAGCCAACCACACAACACGATCTTCCAGGCATCACTGGACAGCATACGTACTGAAAAAAAAAAAAAACTAAAATGGCTAAAAAGTTCCTACAGCTATCTGCTACTGCCGCCTACGGGGACCAACACGCTACTTCCGCTATTTCCTTAGCAGCAAGGCACGCAGTAATGGCGGCGCTGCTTTACATCCGTGTTTCGCTGGATTTGTCTGTAACTGCGGTGGTGTTAACGTGCTTGCCGGTTAGCATTAAGTTTGACCCTAGCTAAATCATGTTAGGTTAGTGGGACCATCACAGTGCTGTTATACGGTAACAAAGAGAAAGAGTTCCAGTTGTCCTACAGGGAAATCTAGATAGATTATTTGAGAGCTTTCTGTCTTCTCTAAGTAAATAGTGGTAAAGTTCATATACCAACAAGACAGCGAGTTCAGAAATTCACCAAAAACAGAGAGGAAGAGGCAGAGCATGCGCATAAAGCTTGAGTGTTGCTTATGTGATGTGGCACAGGAAAAATGATATTTAGCACTAGTAACCAAAATAGGCTCAATATCTTCTCCAGCAGGAACACGAGCATGTAGTCCACCATTGTTGTTGTTATGAGACGTCTCGCAGGATATAAGAGGTGGAAGGCTGCTCGAGGGGCGTGGCCATGACATCATCGAAACGCATGTTTGTATGCATGAGTTTACAGGATTCATGTGGATTCATCGGCCAAAACGATGCAAAACGTCTGCGTTTAAACTAAAAAGCATTTCCATGTGGACGGCCCCTAACACTGGTTAGTGTTGAGAAGTGTTAAATTTTAACTCTAAAAAGAGTCAGTAATAACACTTTGGGAGTGTTAACATACACTTCAAAAAGAGTCAATACTCACACTCTGTGGTGTGAACCCATATGGACACGTTAAAAGTGCTGAGATTAACTCTGATGGTGTTGATGGGTATGCTGAATTTGCTGTGCAGGTACGTGTTTTCCTCCACAACTTCAGTGTCCCTGGATGTTCACTGGTGCAGTGAGTAGTGGTTTCCTGCTGAAGTTGATCACCACCTCCTTTGTCTTGCTGGCATTGATGTGCAGGTGGTTCAGAGCACACCAGTCTACAAAGTTGCCGATGACCTCCCTGTACTCCATATCGTTTCCCTGAGATACACACCCAACAATGGCTGTATCATCAGAAAACTTCTGGAGGTGGCAGCTGTCAGTGTTGTGTCTGAAGTCCGATGTATACAGGGTGAAGAGGAAAGGAGAGAGCACAGTACCCTGCATCGCCTTTGTTCTTCAGATCCATGAACCAATAAATGACAGGTCTCGGTTGCACTTCGTTTTATTGACCACTAGATGTCCTGCTCGAGCACTGTGTCATTGAAGCCTCGAGCAATGAACCATTTATTTAAACGTCAAAGCCTGATCAGCCATCCCTACATAAAAGGCTGAACGGGCCGCTGTATGATGGATCAAGGACCAGCTGCTAACTAACACTCTGAGAACAAAGACAGAGAGAGGTTTAGGACACACCTTTATGGATAGGTAAGAGCTGGACATAGAATGATATGGGGCGTGGTCTTCTTCCTTAACCTAAGTTCTAATCACTTCATTTACAGAGTGGCAAGTTTCATCATTATAATGACTAATAGTGAGAAAGAGGAAAATAAATGAGAACAAAACATTGTGTTCATGAAGTGAAAGTTTAAAATTTTAATTCTGATTAACAAAACTCTTTAGACCTGAAACTCAGCAATGTGATAGACTGGAGACCTGTCCAGGGTGGACCCCACCCCTCACACCCCAAAGACAGCTGGGATGAATGAATGAATGAATGAATGAATGAACTTAGAGTAGAAATCCACAACTTCTTGTAAATCGTCGCCCTCTGCTGCAGTGAGAGGGAACTACAACCATGTCCAAACTACAGAGCTTCAACAAAGTGTAATGTCTGATTCTCTGGTGTTAAAGGATGTGCTGTGCTGTCTCACTTCAACAAGGATTCATCTTTCTCTGCATCTGTGTTTCTCATCAACTGCTTCACTGATTAAAACTCCTCAGTTTAACTTGACAACAAGAGAAAACAACACAAACAGTGAGATCAACTCACCACAACATGACTGTGTATGTTGATTACTGATATATTTGACTTTATATGTAGAAGAAGAATGAGATCATACCTAACATTAAATGTTGCTATGGTTACAAGAGGTATAACTGAACATATGAAACAACAGTTCACACACATCTTTATTTAGAAGAAGGAACCCATTGAACCGCTACCACTTCTTGACCAAGGTGAGAGGATAAAGAACAGAGTCTGCCTTCAGATCACATCCTTGTTTGTGAGCACATTCATGTTGCTCAGTTCAGACGTCAGGTAACCGTTGTGAATGTTATTTAGCAGCTGATGTGTTTTACCTGCAGACACAGCAGAGAGAGGAGCCACCAACATGAGGTTTATAGTAGCAGAAGCTGGATTTGTCGTCTTACTTCTCTCTTGGTCAGGTACTTTGAGTTTGTGTTGTTCACATTTCCACTGATGCTGTAGCTGCTTGTTGTGCTTAATAAATACTTCCTGTTAGAATGGACACAAACATAAAGCAGGCTGTTAAACTCTGTGAAATATTGCTTTTATTTCTGTGTAACTGCAGAGCTGATCACTGATAGAAAGACCAGATTCTTTGAGCTTCATCATTCAGTCTTTTTAAAGTGGAAAAGTTTCAGTCATTGATGGAGCAGTGAAGATACCAACTAATATTTATCAAATGTTCCACAGTCTCAATGAGTTTAGTCACTGTGTCGTTTTGGAAAGATAATTCATTGATTCAAATGTTTTATAGAATATTTATTAATGATCATGAAGTCATTAAAATAACTTCAGATCACCGTCAGTCATTCAACATGTCTCTGCCATGTATATATTAGAAATGTATTATTATAATTATCATTTATTATAACATAAATATAAGTTATACTGTGTGGCAGAGGTTCATAATGTACTTGACACAGCTATAAAAAACTACTTCTCTTTTTGTTTCACTTCTCTTTTTCTAAGAACTTGTCCTCTTCCGTTTCTCCTCTTCACTTCAACTGTCTCATGTCTCTCATGTTAAATACATCACTGTTCCTTCACTGCATCCTCAGAGAGTGGGACGTCCTGCCTCAGCTCACGTACACATTAACTGTAGAAATCATCTTTTTAAAGCAGAACAATTAATTGTGGTCTCTGATGTTCTCTGTGTTCCAGTGGTACTTGGTCAGAGTGATTATGGAGTGACTTACACTTCTACTCAGATCTGTGCTGTAGAAGGATCAACAGTGGAAATAAGCTGCAGCTACACGTACCCATCCAGAATAAATGAGAAGGTCACTGTGGTTGAAGAAGCTGTGTGGTTGACTAAAATGGAAGGTGGTGAACCTGTGGATCTGATGACAGACGCAGAGTTTTCAGGTCGTGTTCAGTATCACTGTGATGAGAACAGGTGCACTCTGAGAATCTCAGACCTGAGAGAGAGAGACTCAGCTGAGTACAAGTTCAGATTCACAACAAACCAACCAGGAGGGAAATATACTGGTTCACCTGGAGTCACTCTGACTGTCTCAGGTAAGAATTTCTCCTCCAGATATGTCAAATGTGAAACATGGAACTGCTGTTACTGGACTATTGATGAATGTGTTTATTTAATGGGTGATAACAGTTAAAATGACATTTCTCTGTTCTCTTCAGTTCTCCATGTAGAGGCTGAGAAAACATATCCAATACTGTATCCTCATTGGGTAGAGGTGAAGTGTCAGAGCAGGTGTCGTCTATCTGATCATTCCTACGTCTGGTACCAGAATGGACTGAACATGAACAAAGACACTTATTTAATTAAACAATACTTTGATGATGGAGACAGTGTTTCCTGTGCTGTTAAAGGATTTGAGAAGTTTCCCTCTCCTCCACAATGTGAGTTTATTTCAGTCTTCCATTAACTCAGTGTCATCTCTGAATGAACCATCAGTGTCTATGTTTCAGAAAACCACACTTTCTCTTCCTGTTCTCTTCTTTGGTCTCTGCAGGGTTAGGTTTAAATGTTGTTCAAAACATTTTCTTCTTCTTCTTCTTCTTCTTCTTGTTTCAGGTGTCCTTAAACCAACCTGTAACAAAGTGACTTACACTGTCAGAAGCATCTGTGCTCCTAAAGGCTCATCAGTGGACATTTCCTCCACATACAGTCATTATGATTATTATGATAATATTGTGTCAAGATTCTGGTTCAGTCGTGATCGTAGTCGTCAGTGGAAGGTTCCCTCACAGCCTGAGGACCTGAGGAAAGACTCCCAGTATTCAGGTCGTGTTCAGGTCCTTGAACCATGGACAGGAAGATCCACTCTGAGAATCACTAACCTGAGAGAGACTGATTCATCTGAGTATCACTTCAAATTCAAGACACAATGGTTTGAATGGAGAAGTGTTTTACCTGGAACAACTCTGACTGTCACAGGTACTGATGAACACTAACTGTGTAGGTGGATGTATTAGTGCATTGAGTATTTAAACAGATGTGACATTACTGTTGTGTTGTCATGTGCAGCTCTGCAGGTGCAGGTGACCAGAATAATATCAGTCCATCAGTCTCATACTGAGGCAGAGCTCAAGTGTCTCAGCAGCTGCCGTCCAGCTGGTCGTCTTTACGTCTGGTTCAAGAACGGACAGAAAATCAGGACACAGCAAACTTCTACTTTGACAGACAACTTTTCTCCTGGAGACACCGTCTCCTGTGCTTTCAGTGGACATGAGGATTACCGCTCTCCTTCAGTCTGTGAGTTTACTTCACTCTGGCTGTCATACCTCTACTAGACAGTGTATCATACTGGACAGTTATTTTGGGGTTTTTTACTTCTGTGGAAGGAGGAATGGTTTCCTCTCCCCAAATATGTGTTTACAGAAGCTCCACCCGACAATAGGAGGAGCGCAGGTTTTTCATGTATCAGTAGTCTTCTATGTGTAGCTGAGACCGTCTCTAACTGATTTTTACAAGGTGAAATAAGAGTGTGGTGCATTTTATCTAGTGAGCAAAGCTGCAGCAAAATGGTAAACAACCCTGTATCTTGTACGATAGAAGAAGAACTCTTCCTTCTGTTCTGTGGCCTCACATACCAGTTTAATATCCAACAAATCCCCCTGTTGGTGTGACTTAAGGGCACGCCCCCCCTTAACATAGCCTGTCACATAAAAATGGATGTAAATGGATGCAACGTAACCTATACGTGTAACATTGTGTACCGCAAGCAGCAGAGCAAAACAGTATTCTAACAATGTGAGATCAGTTATTGTAGTACCCTAACTCATACTATATCCTCCAGATCAGGCTCATCATGGTCAGTTCCTTCATCTAGATCAGTGATCCTCACTATTTTTTTTCACAAGAGCCACATTGGCAGTGCAAAAATCAAAAGGCGAGCCACTTTTACGACAACATACTAAGTCACCCAGGCCAGCTGACAGTCTTGCATGGGCCCTGGACGAGATAATCTTTTATGCTAACCGGACATTTTGAGCGTTTGGAACTTCCAATCAAACAGCAACATCAAATTCTGGTCAGTGGCCAAACCATTTTTGTGTTGGGGATTGGGGGGGTTCTTGACCACTATTTCAAGGACAATTAGGAAGAAAACAAATAAAAAGCTTTTATGTAACTCAAATATTCCTATTTCATTATCATTTTTTTTTAATTATTCCATAATTTAATGAGGGCCCAGTTCTGGGGCCCCCCTAGCCTGGGCTAGAGGAGAGCAGACCCGTTTGCCCTCCCCCCATCGGCAGGCTGGAAGTCACCTTTGTGCATTTCTACATATAAATTGGACATCCCACAAAAAATAAATAACACGGCCAATACATTTTCATTTAAGATAAGATTTACTTTAATGAGCTCGTTTGTGTCTCTTTTTTATTAAAAACCGGTCCATTTTGTGTTTTACGCTAGCTAGCGGAGCTTACGTCATCTGCCTGCAAACGTGTGCTGCGGTCAAGTTTTGTAAACAATGCCACATGGCCACTTTCATACGCGCTTTCCGTGATTCAGTTGCGTGAAATGTATTACAACTTATCGCCATGAGATGGCAGTTTAAGCAGCATTGACGGTAAATTGTGGATTGCAATTTGCAATTAAAGG
>SRSE01000839.1:0-288126 GCA_005024645.1 Planiliza haematocheilus | reverse complement strand
TATTGTATCATATTGCATCATATCGTATCATATTGTATCATATTGCATCATATCGTATCATATCATATTGTATCATATTGCATCATATCGTATCATATTGTATTTGTATCGTATCATATTGCATCATATCGTATCATATTGTATCATATTGCATCATATCGTATCATATTGTATCATATTGCATCATATCGTATCATATCATATTGTATCATATTGCATCATATCGTATCATATTGTATTTGTATCGTATCATATTGCATTGTATCGTATCGTATCATATTGTATCATATTGCATCGTATCGTATCATATTGTATTTGTATCGTATCATATTGTATCGTATCGTATTGTATTTGTATCGTATCATATTGCATCGTATCGTATCATATTCTATCGTATCGTATTGTATTTGTATCGTATCATATTGCATCGTATCGTATCATATTGTATCGTATCATATTGTATTTGTATCGTATCATATTGTATCGTATCGTATTGTATTTGTATCGTATCATATCACATCATATCATAACGTATCGTGTCCTAACATATTCTATCGTATCGTATTGTATTTGTATCGTATCATATTGTATCGTATTGCATTGTATCATATCGTATCGTATCATATCATATTGTATTTGTATCATATCATATTGTATTTGTATCGTATCCTATCGCATCATATCATAACGTATCGTGTCCTAACATATTCTATCGTATCGTGTCGTATCACATTGTTTTGAAACATCAAGCACAGATCTTTCATATTCATGTTGACAGGCGGCGCAGTAACACCTCCTACCTGATAGGTGGCGGTAGCATCGCTGCCAGCATCAGTTCCCAGATTGGTGAGTTTCTCCTTGATCTGTGGTGCGAGCGGGTGGCGCAGGCAGTAGACCACGCTGGAGGCCAGCAGCACGCGACGATTGCAGAGGATGGACACGACGGTGAGGACGAGGAACTTGGTCGACTCCGCCTGGCTGTACTTGGTGGGGATCTGGTTGATCTGGCTTCCCTGTGGGCCACAAGAGAGCAGACGGAGAGGGTTAAGGACGTGTTCCTGTTATTATTTTCATCCTGTGCAGGTCGGCAGGTAGAGCCCTGATTCATGCGCCGCGCTGAAAATGTCTGCAGCAAAGAAGCTGCAGGAGTGTGCACATATGTTGATAGAAATCATCAGGCGTCCGAGTGTTTGATTGGAACAAGCCTGCAGGCTCTGAGAGCTTCATGACACACACGCAGGAAAAAGTTAAATCCACTATTTGACAAGTTAATCTATCTGAACCGCATTAATTAGAGATTGACTTAAAAACGTTTGATTCTGAACGTGCAGATGAAAGTGTAAACCACACGCTCATCTTTTTTTTTGTGGAAACACATGAACACGCATTTCGCCGTGCTCGATGAAAAGCATAATCACGAGCGTTTGTTCCGCCATCTGTGCCCATGAATGCATAAAATCCTGTTTAGCAAAGCATTCTGGATGTCTCCGGACGGCTCTGCAGCGCGGCGCGCTATGACCCGGAGGCGTTCTCCAGATCCCGAGAATGGGGGAGGCGGCGGACGCTCCTCGAGAAAGCGCCGAAACCAGATCCCTTCAGCAAACAACCGGAGATTAAAGATCCCCCTTTGGAATCCGGCCGGCCGCTTACGACGGCACGGCTGTCAGGACAAAAACTGCTCCAGGAGGGCGTGAAAAGCAACCGCTGGAATCATCAGAGTCTTATTGAAGCGTTCGCCTCCAGCCTCCAGCGAGCTCCTGATAATGGCCCTGGTGCATTTTACCTGACTGCTAAGAGTTAACAATAGGCAACATCATTCCCCCATTATTACACAGCGCATAATGATCTTGACAACAAAGAGGGAGACAAGAACCGAAAAGAGGAGAGCTGCAAATTGCAGTGCCTACGACGAGGCCTGTAATTCCTCCTGACAAAGAATTATCAGATAGAATCAATAGCAAAAGAAGCTTTTTTTTTTTTTTTTTTGAGCTGGTTTCTCTTTTTTTTTAGCAGCAAACTAAAGATTAATGTCTCCCAAATATTCAAAGCCTTGCTGGAGCCCGTCATTAGTGTGGACTGCTTGTAGTTTTGCATGTTATTGTTTGCCTCCAGAGACGAAGGCGGCCGTCTTGTCTTGAGGGTAAGAAAAAAAGAAATCCCTCAGTGGTAGAGGTCACAGAGATTAGGCGATGTGTGGCGTGGTGAGTTAATGGAAAGGAGGCTTTGAAAGCGGCGGGGTGGGGGTGGGGGGGGGCTCGGCCCTGTCGACTCCCTCCTGCCCGCCTGTCAGAGCGGAGGAAACCCTGGGAGGTGGGAGGAGGACTGATCTGCCCCGCACACGGATTGTCCTGGAATTCTTGTGAGTTTTTTTTTTTGTTTTTGCCACCGCCACTTGATAACGCCCCCCCCCCACCCCCGTTGCTCTCCCTATGATTTCATTCATCGCTTCTTCTGCTGCTGCATTCAGCACCTGATAAAGAGTGGCTGCAGAAAGAGCCACAATGGTGGTGGTTTTTTTTGGTGGGGGGGAGGGGGGGCAACAGTTGTCCGATGCTTTGTGGGGCGTCCAATTTGCTCGGGGAGCTCTGAGCCGTACTGTAAAAGCTGGCTGCATAGTAATGTGACGGCCCTGAAAGAAGAACTGGGAGCGTCTCTCTGTGACTGAGAGAAGTTTCTCACTGCTGAGAACAAAAAAAAGAAAAGAAATATAATAATAAAGCAGAATTCAGCTGTGACGTACAGAGCGTCTAAAAGATTTATCTACTGGTCACGTTACTGTGGATGCTTCTTAACGTTTCTATTCATTAATGCGTTTTAAACGTGAAAGACGGCGGCAGAGCTGAGGAAGTAAATAAAAGTAGCCGAGCAGCAGCAGCAGCAGCAGCAGTGTCGGCGGCGTGGACGCGTTCCGCGCTCGGTGAAGGCCATTAATAATGCATCACTACTGCTTCCACATGCATCCACCGCTGCAATCATCTCCTGCAAAACGCTTCTGTTTTTTTGTTTTTTTACCTCTCTTCTCCTCCCCTTCTCCTCCCCCTCCCTCCCCCACTCTCACCACGGATCAAATAACTTCATTTGTCATTCTGCTCCTCGAGTCATCTCATTGTTTTGTCAAATTAAGTTTCATGGAGAGGGATTGCATCTTGCTCGGCCCAGTAATGGCCCATGATTCAAGGCTCTAACTGGAACAGCTCAGTCATCTTTCGCGGGACAGACGCCGGCGTTTTCCAAAGCGCTCCCCTTCCCCTTCCCCTTCCCCTCCTCACACTCACACACGCTGATCCCCTCCTCCTCCTCACCCTCCTCCTCCTCCCCCCCATTGGTCTCTTTATCATGGCTGCCAAGCATGTCTGTCTATTGATTCAAACAAATGTAGCCTGACCCCACCTGCTTAATCAAGTTTGGTTGCAGTTGTTAGGAACAGTAAAGGAGGAGGAGTGTGTGCTGTAGTGGAGGTGGTGGTGGTGGTGGGGGCTTGACGGTGTACGACTTGTTAGTCGCTGGCTATGAGAAACGAGCAGCCGCTCTCGGCGCCGCCGCAGAGGCCGACGTCGCAGAAATCTGCAATGATTGGAAATCAAATGTTTGCTCAGGACGGGACGTGGAACAGCCGCACAGGTGCAACTCCCGCCTGTGTTTCCAGTGATGAGGGGTTACACTCGCGGCCTTGCAGTTCCACGCCCCCCCCCCCCCCACACACAAACACCCGAGGCTTAACACTTTCTCCGAGATTACATTCTGATCGACGCAGACGTGAAGGCGGAGGGAAGCGAAAGGAAACGTAACTTTGGGTAAATGTTACGAAAAAAAAATCTAATCTGCATCAATTCTAGCACAGATGTTATTCTCTCCTCTCAACGCAGGAATAAATTTAAAACAGCAACAAAGAGAATCCCGTTTGTTTCTGGAGGAGAATCGGACGAAAAGGTAAAAAACTGAAAGGAAAAAAAATACACGTATCGTCTCCCCCAAAGGCAAAGAGGAGAACCAAGGGAGTTCCTTTCATGCTTCCGTCCTCTATTGTCCATCTGCTCCCGCAAAATCGATTGTACTTGTAAATTTATTTATTTATTTTTTTCCATTCCACACGGGCGAGCGTGGTTTTGACACACAGCGCCCGGCTCCTCCTGACTGAGCGTTTCTGAAAAGCGTTAACATCCAGCCGTCAGGGATGCAGGCTGCATGTCAGGCTCGGTGTACGCCGCTGCTGCTGCTGCTGGGTTCGTCCCTTTTCAGCAAATATCAAGCAAAATATCAAGCAAATACTCCCCACAGACACACACATGCACAGAAATAAAAGCTGTGAGAAGAGACGGAGGGAAAGGAAATGCATCGGTGCAGAAAAACTCTTTAGTTATTTTTCTTCTGCAGATATTTTAGATTTGAATTAAAATCGCTCCAAAAATAAGGAGAAATCTGCAGCGAGCACAGATGCATGTGTGCCTAGATTTTGGATTACAGATGGAGGCTTGGTGGAGGGGTCTCCTGGTTGGTGTGACAGGGTGTATATGTGTGTGTGTGTGTGTGCAGGAGGGGGGGTGGATTAGCCAAGCTTCCATAGACAAAAGGCAGATGGATTTGCACGGCCCTGGCTCATTCAGAGTGGGTGAAAAAAGGTCAGAGGGAGAGCGGCGGCCGGCTATTGTTTCCACGTATCCCCCCCACCACCACCACCACCACCTCCATCCATCCCGCCCCGCGATGACTGTGCCGTAGGAAACAAAGATCCGTCCCTCACCTCTGATTCATCCCGGGGCCTTTGAAAAAGTTCAGCCGGGTTTTTTTTTTTTGAGAAGCACGGAGGAGCGCGTTCGCGGATGTTAAGCGCCGTAAATGAAATCTGGCTCTGGAGGTGTTTGACACACCTGTGAAGTTGCACAGATTGGTCTCTGGTGTTAAAGCTACGGCAAATATGCAAAAATCTAACAGAGAGACAGAGACAGAGAGACTGCCTCCTCAAACACACACATTTATGAATCACTTTCTCTGATACATATGCATAACTGGGATGCTTCCTACCAACAAAAAAATGCATCTACATTTATCATACACGCCTCCATTTGCAGCAATAATACAGAGAGAAACAATAAAAAGCAAAACGCGATTAAAAGTTTGCACTCCTGCAGCAGCTGGAGAAAACCAGAGCAGTCCGATTCAAAGCGAGCGTCGAGCTGCAGCTGCGTGGAGCCCCCGCGACGAGGCTGAGCCAGCGTCTAAACTCCACGGATACTCCCAAACGCGCGTTCACGTGCTACGATTAAAGAGATAAATAAATAAGAAATGAAAACTACTTTTGACGTGAACGCCCGTGCACGTAAAACGACTCCTTCAGGAGGAGAAGAAGAAGAAGCACGGACTCGTCATCTTTTTTTTTTTGGTAAAAGACTGAAGGAGCAGAGATTTTCAGCGGCGGCGGCTGCAGGTGACGACAGAAATCAAGGGACATTATGAAGAAAAGCAACTGTTAATGAAAATCCTACCAAAGATCCACGGTGAGGTGATGCAACAGACACCTCCTCCTGCGTCTAGTCCCCATTCCACGCCGGGCTGCACCGACACCACAGCCTCAGAGACGGCAGCGCACCGACCGACGGCGGCGGCGGAGGAGGAGGAGGAGGAGGAGGAGTGGAAAGTGAGTGGGAGAGAGAGAGAGGGAGTTTCATCTCCTCCCATCGTCCACTCCTTTTGGAAAAAATAATGAAATAAAAAAAAGAAAGTTCCCGGCTTTTTATCTCCTCCTCTTCTTCCTTCTTCCGTTTGGATGATCCCAAAAAAGAATAAAAAAGAAACGCACCAACAGATTTATCTTTCCGTTTTCTTCCCTCGATGCAGCTCGGCATATGTTCGGAGAGGAGAGGAGTGTGAGGACGACTTCCACAGGGAGGAATGAGATGCTATTTTATTTATTTCTTTTTTTTAGAGAGAGAGAGAGAGAGAGAGACTACAAAGTGCGCCGTGGGGCTCCTCCTTATATTCCTCCCATCCCTCCCTCCATCCCCTGCCTGCCTGCCTGCCTGTCTACAGCACATGTCACCTCCCCTCGTTGCCATGGCGACGGCTCCACATGTTGCCGACAGGAGGAAGAGGAAGGAGGAGAGGAGGAAGAGGAGTTGAGGACAAGAGAGTAACGCGCGCAGGAGGGAGGGAGGGAGGAAGAGGAGGAAGGAGGAGAGGAACGTACGGGATGGAGGAGAGAAAAAAAAAGAGGGTGGGGGGAGCGGTGGTGAAAAACATTTTCTCTTTACAACTCATTCAGACTCACGCTGAGCCTTAAAATCTCGTTTTCCTTCCAACGTTTTCGAGTTACCCTGCAGACGCGGCGGCGCTCGCTTGTTTTCTGGAAGTCTCTCCAGGCTGATGAGTCCAACGCTGCTGCTGCTGCTGGAGTCGAGACCATCCATGCACGTCTCAGAAGGATCTCCACTGGCGCTCACGTTGGTTTTAATAAGGTTTTAGGACTCTATTAACAGTGGAGTGGGTACGTTGTGCACGGCTTTGAGAAAAATGGGTTTAACTCAACTGAAAGGACGTTTAATGTCAAATAAAATACTTTTTTAAAAATGCTTATATTCCAACTGGTCAATCGGTTTGACAAAAAAATTAAAAATGTCTTCTATTTGGGACGAGCGCTCGGTAAAATGTGAATAAACTTCAGAGCGTGCACTGATATCTGATTTCTGCACCGAGCTGCCCCCACCGTGCACGCAAACGGACCGTGGTCACCCCTAGGCCTAATCAGCAAACCAGGCTAATGAGTTATTAGCGGCGCGGAGGGGAGAAGGAGGCGGAGAAGGAGGAGGAGAAGGAGAAGGAGAAGGAGAAGGAGGCGCTGGGACCAGTGGAGGACAAGCAGCTGCAGCAACGACGTGAGGATGAAGTAAGGAAGGGCGCGCGTTTGCGTATTTGTGCGAGAGAAAAGGGCGTTTGCACTTTAGCGTTGACATACAGTAGAGTCGTGTGTGGTTTAGTGTGTGTGTGTGTGTGTGTGTGTGTGTGTGTGTGCGTCTCATCCACTGTTTGCGTTTGTGCTTAGAGAAGAAAGTGAAGAGATGCTGCCTGATGCAGATGACAAGGTCCTTCCTGTGGAGTGGATGGGGTTTATCTTTCTATTCAACCCCCCCCCCCCACCGCCCGCCTTCCTTCCAACTCCTTCACAGACACCCCCACACAACCTTTTGTCCCCCTTGGCGACAGCTGGAGGTGGCAGGCAGCGAGGACCTTGCTCTGCTTCTGAGTGCTTCTGAGTGGGGACGGGAGGGAGGGATGGGGGGGGGGGGTTTGCTTGGTTGTTGGAGGGGATTTAAGCGGGGGTGACCAGTGGCTTTCAGTTTGCAGCCCCCCCTCCACTGCTCTTAATACCTCTCTCGACCCCCACCACCTAGCCAGCCCTCAGTGTTCGGAGCGCTAGCTAATAGAAGTGGAGGAGAGACGGTGAAGGGAGGTTTGGGCGCCAATATTTCATTTCCCGTCTCTTTCAGCGACACAAGAATCGTTTTCCTTTAGCCTCAAGTTCTTTACAGTTTCTCTAAAGCAAGACACACGACGCGCTCAAAATCTTTCTTCGTTGGTAACAACAACTAAAAAAAAAAAGCAGGAAGTCCGATCACCTCACTCGCCTCCGTCTCTAAAATGCAATCAGTTCATCTCTGAGTCTAAGAAGATGTAAATAAATTATTGGAGGTTAGCATAGCGCTAGCATAGCACAGACTGTGGAAGGAGCGCAACTCCACGCTACTGGAAAGTCCTCCAACCAATCAGAGCCACATTCTTGTCAACTAATATAACAAGCTTATAATAACTTATAATAAGCCCCGCCCCCAAACGATCTGATTGGCCCAGCAGATATTTGCTGGAGCACAATCAGTTCCCAACAGAGGTCTGGCTACCAGGATACCCTAGCTACGGAAAATACTACGACAAGACACTTCCTGTCAACAGTTTAGTACAACAAGGTAAATGTTTAAAGAAGCGCTAATCGATATTTCTTAAATGATAGTTTCCTCAGTAGGCGGTGGAGATCAAATCAGAGCTAAAAGGAGAATATGAAGATAAGCAAGTGGCAACAAAGACAACCAAAAATGAACGGCATGTGTGTACATTAGGGATGTGCGATATTTCATCATTTACGATATATCGTGAAAAACATTCCCCACGGTAAGAATATGTCATCCCGCGATAAAAACGCTAAATCTCCATTGATGACGTATATATGTGCGTGACACACTCTCAGCCCAGCACGTGTGGAATAATGCAAGTTTATCTAAAATGATGTTTATTTATCGTAAATTTTATCGTTATCGTGATGAATAGCAGAAATGATCGGGATAAATCTTTTAGTCCATATCGCTCATCTCTAGTGTACATAGACATATCTTTGCTAACACAATAGCCACGGTAATCACGTAGCATGACAATGGTTAAAAATCAAACCGTCGCTAACCCACGCTAACGGTTTGCCCGCCTCATCGCTTGCCCAGTGGTACCACGCTGTTCCATCGCTCCGCTCACAACCAATGTTAAGGTGAATTTACAAGCTCCTTCTACTCTCCATTCACTGATTTCATTCCCATCTCAAGGACGACAGCTCCACAGTATGACCTGAACAAATAAGGCTGAAATGGCTGCGTACATAACGTGCTGCACATTTCTCTGCGAGTGGAGTGGGAGGTTAGCGGATACTATACCTTACAAGCATCTGATGGAAACAGATTCGTGTGAAAGGAAGCATTGTGCTCACGCTGAATGGCCTTGCTGCATGCTAGTCCCTATCTGCGAGCACGATCTCTCACGTCGCCTTTGTTGGGTTTCTCCCGCCACGCGGTTCTTTGCTACTTGAAACGTTCGGAAGATGGTATCGGAGGTTGGCGATTAACGTGGGAGAAGTCTGAGACAGAGGAATACAAACCATTCTGGTACAAAAAACTGTCATGTTGCCTTAAATCTGAACATGTTATAATCCTTTTAGCTTGTCCAGCGTCCTTTAAAACTAGTCCATATTTAGAAGATAACACCTCTAACGTGTTTTTTTTAATGATAAGCAATTAAATTTCAACCAATTATCAAAGCATTAACTGATATTTTGCCATCATCTCTCTCTCTCTCACACACAAATCTAACCACTTGAGCTTTAAGCTAATATCAGGAGATATTTTAGTCCCTCAGAACGATCCAGATCCCAGTTTTGGCTGAGAACCGACGCATCAGTTTTGCAAAAACAACCAACAAAAACATGGACTGATGAAACAGTTTCACGTCTGAATCCCCTTTGAATATTTTCCAATTAATCTATCACAGGAATGTATTTTGACGCTGTTTTCAGATGGCGGGTGCATATAGGAGGAGGGGCGGGGTGATTATTCGTCAGAAATAGTCCTTAAAAAACAAGCTGCATGCACTGGAAGAGCAACATCCTGCAGTTTGGATTGTGCACAGAACTTTAACGCTAATATACGACAATGAAAAGCTTTTGGTTCGTCACAAGTACTTTGAATTATCTCTTATATCTCACATAGAGATGCTATTTTTGTTGTTTTGTTGATGTGTAAATGTGCAGATTGATTGACGTCTTCTCTGCCACTTGAAGCCTCACAGAACCCGGAGTTACAAAAGCCTCTACCGTCGTTAACTGTGGACGAACGGAGGCTTTTCAGACCAACAGTCTCCACGTAATGAGCTCAGAACGCACCCCTCATCCCGCAACCTTAAACACAGTCCGTCACGTCGCCCTTTGTCTGGCGGCTTCAGAGCGACGCGGGCATCAACTCCGCCGTCAGCTCTGTCAGATGGAAACGACATCAGAGGCCGCCATCGCCCGGACGCTCACAAACAGCTTGTGTGATATTCATAACGGTCACCAGTGGATGTTTTTCAGGCCCGGATGACAGCTCATTCAGCCCGGGACCACCAAACCGTTCGGCCCTTTGTGTGGCGCGAGATATTTTGGATTCCAGCGACCCGCCATCCTGCCCCCGCTCGCCTTGTCTTCGAGGATGGCACCCAAGACAAAAGAGCCATCACCCGCATGATACGGTAGCCCCTCAGCCCTGACGCCCCCTGGGACATAAATCTTCAACATACAGTAAGCAAGCATAACATCTGGTCCGACTGACAAACGGACAAAGTATTTTGGGTGGTTTGAACCGTAGCGGAGAAACAGAAGAGTCTGCAGAGAAGTGACAAAAATAAATGAACTGTTTTCTATGAATTTTAGTCATTATTGCTAAAAAAACTTGCAGAATTGTGAGAAAAATAGTTGAATTTTTGCGTGCAACACTTAGAGCTATCAAGCAGAGGCTAATCAGGTGCAGCCACGCCCAGCTGTCGTCTGCTAGCTAGCATCAAAGCTAGCCAAAATCAAAGAAGAAGAAGAACCAAAATCACCGTCTGCTCGTGCTAAGGCTGCGGTGAAACAACAACACTGAATCCAAAAATGGTTCAAAAAAGGCAACTGGACTTGTAGAGTTTCTTTGAGAAGACGTTTCACCACTCATCCAAGTAGCTTTTTCAGTTCTAGGGGCAATGTGGGAAGTCTGAGGTTTAAACAGGAACTCCTCCTGAAACTTGCTTGTTATGCTAATGACCAGAAACCAGTGCAGCTAATTAGCGGTGAAACGTCTTCTCAATAAACTCCACAAGTCCAGTTGCTTTTTTTGAACATTTTTTGGATATACCATGACCTGAATGATTGAGAACCTTCACAGACAACAAACACTGAACGTTTAGAAGAACAGAAATGTTTCCTGGAGACACGGTGCACATGTGATCTAGGAGAATACGAGGACGATCGGATTGGTACTCGGACCAGAGGGTACAGAAACACTTGACTGGGACATCCAATAATTTGAGCTGTGCAGCATTTTGACCTATCAAACCAAACAGAGGCTTGGATGCACACATTTAAACCATTTAGCTAGCCAGGAGCAAGCCCAGCTAGCCTTCAGCTACAAAACCAGCAAAACTGGAGTAGAACCCGTGAAAATCGTTCACATGATGGAGTTTTTTCTGTCTCTGCTATCCTTCCTCATCACTGATTCATTCCAAACAGCAAAGGACGCTCTCTCTCACACACACACACACAGAGTGTTGTATCTGTAGCTAAGCTGTAGAAATGTCCTGACAGTGGAGGCCCCTGTAACTGTCTTCCCTCTGCGGTCAGAGAGACGAGCATGAAACGATTCTCCTGACAGCCTCCGCCAGAGCTGCATCGCATGTCCAAGTCTGCAAGCTCCGTTTCACCAGTCCGATCGCGGCCCGAGAGCAGACGGACGCCGTGTCCTGACTGTCCTCCCCCAACGGTGAGTGAAAGGAGCTGTCCTACCGGCCGTTTGTTCCTCTGGGGGCCTCGTTGTCCCCAGAGGAGACCTTGTGCAAACGGGCTAATGGTCACATTTGGGTTTGGGTTGTTTTTGGAGGAAAATGAATAATCTATTTTGTCATTTTAGTGGGAACCAGGTGGTAAAATGTGGTTGTCTACTCGTCTTCTTGTGCAGCTTAGCACGGAAACTTTTAAAACCACCATTTGTCTCCTTGTCTCCCCTAACAAGTGACACAAGACTCATTTCTGGTACGAATCAGCTGCCGACTGGACATGGAGTTCTGAGCATATCCCATCAGATTCTGACAAACAGCATCACGGCCACACGTCTAATCTTCAGACGATACGACTGCAGCAGATCTTATTTCAGACACAGCTCAGTCAGTCGGACCAGTTCAGGCCTGAGTGTTTCTCCCACCTGGCTGGAGAAGCAATGACATTTTCAAAGAGCTGGCTTCTGTCTCCAAGCAGAAAATATAAATCTGTTTCTCTGCCTCCTCAAAAGTCAAATGGTGTGTTTTTCTGCAGCAGAGGGAGGGAGGGAAGAATGGATGGATCCCCTTCAACCATCACCTTTATCAAGCGTCTGAGGAGGATGCCTCAGAGCTCTGCGAAATAAATTGAGGGTTATTTTCTTTTGAGATGGAGACTGAGGGGAAGGTGATAACAATGACTTTTCTCATTAAAGCCGTTTTTACATCTGCTTGTGGCTCCCTGTGGATTGTTTTCTTCCCTCAATCTGACAAATAAATATCTGATAGATGTGCGGCACTGCCACACAACGCTGTGGTGTGTGTGTGTGGCGGCAGGCCTGCAGCCAACGTGGAAGGTTACTGTCATGGTGGTGGATGTGCTTTAGAGGAGCTTTCACAGGAGAACGTTCAGGCTGGCTAGTCGTCTTCACCTGGATCCTGCTCCAACGTCACATATAAACCAGACACGCACCTCTCCAGAAACATACTAAGGCTGTGATTGGTCCGAAAAGCATTTCCTTGTTCCACAACGAGCAGAGAAAGTCTATTTAGACGTCTTCTCTATGTTCTGTGCTGCAGTGAATTGAGGGAACGTTGATCCACATTTATTAACTTCAGCTCCGTAGTCAGCAGAGATAAGAGACGACATGTCGGAAAGGGCGCAGGGAGGAAACAAACGATTTGTCTTTTTCACCTGAAGAATCATCGTTGGTCGAACTCCAGGCGCCGCTGGGTGAAGCACAGAGGGAAACTCAACCCATATGAGTCGCCGCCGTCCAGACGTTTAATGGAGTAAATGGTATAATCACACATCTGACAACTAACCGTGTTTATTCTAAGCTACATGCAAAAGCAGCCCACTCCTAAACACAGTAGTAATACACCTAAAGACTTATTAATGTTAAGTTTGATTTATACTCCTGTAACTGATGGGCTGGAGCTATGCTCGTCAAAACCTTTATACCTGTGCTGCGCTGGTGAGTCTGTAATTAAGTCACTAAAACACTAAGTGACTCACAGAGTGGAACTGACTGCTGGAGTTGAACTTAATAAATGAGGATCAGCGGTTACATTCTCTGAAATCACGTCTGGGTTGAACGAGGCGAACAGTCAGGAACCTGTCACAGGTTAGCCAGCTAGCTTACAACTATCCACAGACATGATTCCAATGGAGGAACTACAACTAAGAGCATCATTTTGCTTTGCTCTGGTCGCATACAAGTCTAGTAAAGGTTGGACGGATCAACGATGAGTCTTCTTATGGTGTAGAACCTCCTGAGGTTTGGTTTGGTACGCATTTTTAATTTCTCCAAGGTGTCTGGGATCAGTAGGAGCTAAGAAGTATACGAAGTAAGCATCATCTTTGAACAGGAAGTGTTTTTTTAAAGTGTCCTCATATGTGGACATCGGGATTATTTCATTGTATATTATAATAAAATCAGATTCACAAAGTCAGAATTGCAAACAATTAAATCCCAACGCCCTCAAACGTGTACTTGCTAATTAGTGACGTTGTAGCTTATTACTATTGATCAGATTTGTTAAATTTGCAGGTCATATCAAACTAGAAATCTACCACTAGAGGTTTAAATGAAGCAGAACGCAGAATAAGCTGCCACAAAACCAAAAGTTAATGTCCCCACAGGAGGACGCATTGTCTCAGGAGTTAAAGACTGGTGCAGGAGTTTATTGGGAACCTGAAACTTTGTTTGTTAGCGAATCAGTTGAGGTGACGATTGCTTCAACGATGCTACAACAAACTCCAACTGCCTGTGTTTTTAGATAAACCAGGCATGAATCGAAAGCCAAGCAGCGAGTTGCAGCTCACACTCCTGAGAGACGCCGTCTCTAACTGTCACTTTGCTTTTGACTGATAGAAAACTGTCCAATTTGGCTGAAATGTCCCCGTCACTTCAGCTGAGATCACCAAGAGAGTGAGACCCCGCAAGAGACAGAAACTAACCGGATTTCTTCTTGAGAAAATTACATTTTGGAGGAGTCATTTTTACGTTTATATCTGTAGGAGAGACCGGTGGATTTACACCTTTATCAGCATATATTTTTAATGGGATGTCAGCTGATCGAAGAAATAAATAAATAACCTACAGTAACATTTCAGATGAAACTGAAGGAACTGTGTCAGAGCGACCCTCCTTCATACTATTTCGGTAAAGTTGTGTGAATGTGTGCGTGCTGTTACAGTGTGCTGCCGTCGACGCTCTGCCCGGATTAGCTTGTTAAAATAGAGCAGCAGCGTTAGCATGCGCCGCGCTCCGAAGCCGAGAAAAGGCTGTTGATCAAGGTGAATGCTACGCTTGTCGTCCTGCCTCTCCCTCACATTCAATCACCCACACGTCCTCCTGCTGCCTGCCTGGCTTGGTAAGTGTGTCCTAGTGTGTGTGTGTGTTTCGAACAAGTGCTAGTTTGCCTGTTCATGTGTGCAAGGGTTAGGAGTAGATCGGTGTGGGTTGGGGAGTCTGTTTGAGCTTGACTGGACATTTTCCATGTCGGCATGGGAGATGTCGTGCTTCCTGCACACATTCTTCTTTTCAACACCGAGTCTCGGTTCTTTAAGGCAGCGTTTGAGAGATCTGTCTGCACAAAGGAAGCAAAACCCTGAGGTTAAATGAGCAGCAGGGAGGACGACTGTTCACGGCTTCACATGAAGCAGCTGGGAAACATCTGGACCCGGCATTCATTGGTGTGGATGTTACTTAGACATGTAGCACCCACCTAGACCAGACCAGGCACCCCCACCCCATAGCAATGACACTCCTTGATGGCAGCAGAGAAATCAGTTCATGAACAACCCAAAAACCTGATCAAGTATCTGTGGGATGATCCACAGGACACCCTCAGAAGGACCATGTCCATTCTCTGATGAGTCACAAGGGAGATCTACACGATATTAGGTCATAATGTTATGGCTGATCGGTGTAAATTCCGACCGTTTGGCCTTCAGGTTTTAGATCGCCTTCATTATCCGTCTGATTACAATCCAAACGTGGGCTCTCTGTTTGGGTTAATACTCGCTAACTACAAGCTCCTTCCTGTAATGTGCGCTTTTATTCGCCAGCTGAGGCCGACGCCGGCATTAATGTACCGCGCGCGAGCTAGCATGGTGCCATTAGCCGCACTTGGCAAGGCTGCAAACAGCCAGCCGTGGAATATTAAATACATATGACCCAGAGAGCACATTTTACAGGATGGCAGCGACCCTGCCTGAGGGGGGAGTGTTGTTTCTACAGCGAACAGGATTCTCTGCAACAACCGTTTAGTCTCCATTCATCAAAGTCGTTTCTTGTTTTCCTAAGCACCAGGAAATCAGGGGCGAGGTCACAATTTTCACAACAGGGGAAAGGGGGGAAAAAGAACAATATATTAAAAACAAAAAAAAAACCTTGCATAATTATTCATCATTAGCTGCACCCCATCAGTCCAGAGCCTTGTCATCGCCATGACAACGACCCCCCGGGCCAGAATCCTCCCTTTACACCTCCCACTGCATCCCACCCGCCCCTCGAATGTGCCACTCCAGCGGGACGGCCTCTTGACTAAACATGGCCGTCGGGCATTTCTCTGCTTGAGACTCATTCGTCCTCCGGGACTGGCACAGAAATACCCGAAGTCGGGCCTCGCTCCCGTCGGCCATGTTCCTTACACTCTGGCTGTGACCCAGCGAGTCGGTGTGGGAGCAGTCTGAATATAGACCAGCGGCCATCCATCATTTCTGTCCACTCCTTAAACAGATGATAACAACTAGTGGCGGCAGTAAATGACTGATGTACAGTAGAGCTGGTGCTTCCGTGCAGCGTTTCTGCGTTTCGACCAATGATGATTCTTCAGGTGACATAGACAAATGGTTTGATTCCACCCTGCGCCTCTTATCTCTACTGACAAACTGTCCTATAAAAGGCCACAAAATGTACTTACTGTGTAAAAGCGACTGAGTGAGTGAACCAAAATAAGCTCTTTGACAGTGGACAGTTATAGTGAATACCAACCACAGGTCCATTAACTTCCACTGTTGTTGGCTGACAGGCACACCGACCTTTGAACAGACCCCAAACAAGGGATAGAAACAGAGAAGCATTTAGGATTTTTCTCTGTTAAAAGCTTATTTCTAGAGGGTGAGAATGAGGACTTAGCATTCTATTAGTGGGGTTTAGATGTCATTTTTTAATCTATGTGCTTTGTTTTTACCATTGATCTCCTCTCTTTTGGTTCAGTGACAGGATACATGATAATATACTCAACTCGTACTTTTAGGTGTTTGCTGGTATATTTGTACATGGTTGTATGTGATTGGTTGGGTTGATTCCACAAGATCTAGCACACCTTGCAGATGCTCCATTTGGCTTATATGTATCTGTGCATGTACATTATTATTATTAGTAGTAGTACTTTATAAATTATTTTAAATGTCATATTTGCAGTGTGTTTCTTGATGAGCCTGATTCTTGAGTATGAGTAGAGTATGATAAAAGCGCTGTTGGAGTCTTAGACCAACGTTTCTGCAACAAACCTCAAACAAACGTCCTGACAAACGTTTGACAAAACAAAAGTTTTGGAGGAACTGCATCGTGATGCAACAGGTCAATTACAACTACTGACAGTTAACTGTAGTCAAAGAAAGTTATTGAATTTTCAGTTGATTGTTTTTGGTGGTAGTACCGTGCATCTACATGAAAAGCCTAAGGCATGTTTATGTATTTAGCCTTACGTTCCACCAGGAACACAGAGGATTAAGTAGAAGTAATGTAGATGCATGATTGTGATTGGTTTGCCTGATGCCACACAATCAACACAACTTAAATATGTGCCATGAGTTTTTGCCAGTGAAGATTCAGTTATATCCAAAAAGCATTAAGAAAGGAAACTGGACATGCAGAGTTTTTTGAGAAGACATCCATCCAGTTGACTTTCTTAGACGGTTTTTGGATAAACCATGACCTGGATGACTGAGACGTGATTCAGTTGTGCAGTCAGCTGATGTGGACTGGCCTCCATGACCTGTCTGAAATTCAGCTAATTAGCTTCCTTGAACGTCTTGGTTCCATGAGTGTGTGTGCTTTCGTGTGCAGTTTTTTTTCATGCAATTTACCTGAAGAAAGGCTGTGCTTGTACATGAATGTGAAGCGAAATGTATCTGAGAAGAGTCTCTGTCTTCCAGGTCATTGGATACACCATTAGCCTTTAATAGGCTAGGGTAACAAACATAGAGTATATACAGACGCAGGTATCTAATCAAACGTCCCTGATTACCTCCAGATTAAGAGGCAGCCGTAAAACATGTTCACAAAGAGAACGTGCCGTAAGAAGTGGGCCAATAAACAAAGCTGCAGGTGAGACAAACAAATAAAACCTGAGGCAGGTGCAGGCGGCTAGCGCAAAAACAACAAAATGCATCAAAAACCAAGGACGGCACATAAAAGCAAACGTGTGTTCAAAGAGAATTCACTGGGGGACGTTATAGCTTCTGCAGCGAGGTGATGTGCTGGATGCTGAAATATAGTTTGTTACACAGTAATTGCATCATGAAGCAGAGATGTGCCAGTACATGCTGGACGGATGAGAAGCGTGGCAATGAAACGAGATAATAAAAAAAAAGGACAAACAAACAGCCAATCAATTGACTAATTGCAACATTAGCGCCTCTAAATGCTGCCTTTAAACCAACAGTTTGTTTGTCTGATAACGAACGTGAGGACCATTGATTTTGAGTAGCCAGAGACAATTGGCTGCGCTCCACTGGAATCACTTGATGAATAAAACCTTCGTTTGTTTGGGATGTTTTCAGATATTCTAGTATTCCTGAGCAACGTGACAGAATTAGACTGAAATATGATCAATGGACATTAATAGAAATCATAAATTCATAGATTATCTATAATTTATTTAATGAAGGCCAAACAAGTCAGACCAATCTTCAGCAGCGACCAAGAGAATTTAAATTTACTCTTCACTGCACTGGAAGGTTCTTTATCATGCTTGATGAATTAAGTTAATGATGGAACTCTTTAAGTCAACACTACCAAGCACCCAGGTCTGAAATGTCCATACTTGGTATTGACAAACCCCCAAATTCGACTGCATTGAGTTCAGATGACGTGTTTGACTGTTACTCATCTGTTCATCACCACATAAAGCCCGTCCAAACATTTTTTATATCAGCCTGGAGCATGATCAGTTTCCAGCAGAGCGACTCCAGACCAGCGTTCAGCCATGAAACAACTTGCAGGTGAAGAAGTTGATCTGGCTTCCAGACTAGACTAGACAGACTGGCAAAAATCTTCTTTAACTGACATGAGCCTATGATATTCATATTTGGAAACGTTTCCAAATGTTTTAAAAGTTTAAAAGTTTTGCCAACTCAAATTGATCTTCATTTAAAAGATCTGGTCTGAATTAATAAAACTCTCCAATTATTTAACCACATTCCTATACGAACAACATTAAATTGGTGTAAATCTTCCTCGTAAGTAAAATTGTTTTTTCGAAACATAATTATCTCTTAAGACTAACTAGCCCCATCACCACCACCAGCAGCATCAACACACACATGCACTCCCGTACGGCTACAAACTCTCAAACTCTGCACGAGATGGACACTTGCACGATGCACCCTCAACTATTTGTACAGTTCTTATGAATATATTAATGATATTTGACACGCCATGCATCCCTTTACCCATTCTAGTCCAATTAAAACTCATCCTGAGAGCACGTCAATAAGGATGTTGACTCTCGTTAAATCTTGTCCCTACAGTTTCCTGCGTTTTTATTAAGATATTGAGGAAGTGACAATAAACAAGATGTGAATCTTGAATCTAAATGAAGCCATAATGAATCAGGACCTTGTGAACTGGAAGAAAATTGATTAAAGACAGAACTAGTTCCTAATAAATGCTCCTCTGAGACTTTCTAACGTCTAGATACCAGTCACTTGGTCTTGGTCTGAGTATTTCATAAACTAAACGTCATCTAGGACCAGGCTACTCGCTGGGAATCCCTCTTTCATGAACTGGTCTGTTTATCTGAAAGCAGAGGGGAGGACCTGTGGCAGAGAGCCAGGCTGCCAGGCTTGCCCTTCTACCCCCCCCCCCCCACCCCCAGCGTCCTGCCCCGGCGCTGTCACCAAGCTCACAGTGTCCTCACCGTGTCCTGACTTAAGGTAACGGCTCCAATTTCACAGTTTAATTATGGCTAATCTGAGGAAACCGAGCCAATGCTAATGAGACGGCGCGTGCTGCCAGCCGGCGCTCGCTGGGAGGAAAGTGTCTGGACAAGGTGCTGAGGATTTACTGCCCCATTCTGTGGTGTGATCCCGGGCCGGAGAGGGGTGAGGGCGGAGAGAGAGGAGCCGTGGATTCGTTGTGAATGTATGAACAAAAACCAACAACCAGCTCTGATGATCTAAGCATTGCATATCGGTCTGGATCCTCACCTGTCTCCTCTGGTTAGTGCACTAATGATCAACGCGAAGCCTTTCATTTTGAAATAACTTGTTTTTGGAAGCGGCGAGGAAATGACTGATCTTTTTTTTTCCCCCTTTTTTAAATAGATTAACGAATTATTGCAATTTCCTCCAACGTGCTGGGTTGTCTGTCTGCTCCAGTGACATCTCTCTCCTCTGGCAAACATCTTTGTTCAATCACTCATTAAACTCACACTTTCTGACACTTCTGCGTCAGGTTTGGATGAAACTGACGGATGGAGGCCATTAATCTTAGTATTAAAACGCTTAAATTATACATCATACAACATACACTGACAATTATCTTGTCTAATGTTAGACTTAAAACCTGGACGTCTAGCTAAGACCATGACTCCTCTGTGTTTTAGTGTAGATTTTGTTTTGCTTCTTTTGTGCAAACTATTCTTTCGTCAAGTTTCAAAGTTAGTTTGAGAGGGATGACTCAGTTTCAATTATTTATTTACTTGTTTTTCCATTTGTCAGTTTTAGCCTGTGATCCTCCAGCGTTCACTCTAATGGATGATCTGACAGAATCCTTTAACGTACCCGCTGCATCTCTACACTTAAGCTATGTGTTTCTACTGAATGTTATTGAATTCATGGGGAGTTTGTACCTCTGGTTCAACTTTGACTGTGTTTGTGTGATGTGCATCCATTTCAGATAAACCCTGAGCAGACTGTGTTTCTATTATATGGCTGGTATGTGTTGAAGGCCTCAGACTCCAAATAATCTCATAGCTAATGGATTCACTTGTCATGATACCAAAATGAGTAACTACGATACTATATCAGACAAAGTATCACGGTTCTGGGTATTATCACAATACTGCAGCCTTTTATTATCATTAATTTTATGAACTGCAATATATTTGTGCAAGTTATAAATACTTATTATTTACTTATACTGTTTAGTGACGACGCCGCCGGGGCAGACTCACCGCTCGGGATCGGTGCTTCTGCCGTGGTGACTGCTCGTGTTTGTTACTGTAAGCCGTGCAATGTCTGGGCGACAGAGAACTTTAGCTTGTTGTTTGTTCTGAAGCGAATTTTTGTCGAAGCCGAGCTGTCTTCATGGAGTTCATTCTTGCCGTCAGAAACACACAAACAGCCAATCAGCTAACAGACGGGCGGAAACAGCCTATCATATCGTCGCCATTAACAGGCAAACAGCCAATCATTCAGCAGCTGTGTAGTTGGGTTGCAGTAGTTGCCATGTGGGTTTGTTTACAAGGGAGTAGCATGCAGTGAGAAGCCAGGAGAGTAGAGATGGCCGCTATGTAGCGGAAACTGGCACCGGTAGTATAGTAAACCACGGTAGTATAGTAAACCACGGTAGTACCATCGTGTAGAATTTCTAGTATAGTAGGAAACGTTGCAATTTGGCACCGTGGGGCACCGTGCAACTCTACAGGTCAATGTCTTTTATCAAGATGATAAGGGAATGATTTTACAAAATGTCACTAAACAAACGTGTAAAATGTTTGTTGAGAACATGTTTCTCAACACATATATATCAACAGTGAGCGGTTCAGTTCAAGCTTTGGAAAGGCTGTGGTCACTGTGTGCAGGTCTGTCATCTACCCAGAGCACCTCCACACTGATGATTGTTATTAATTACTATAGAAAGGAGACAGGTCAGAGGTCATCTCCATCGTAACCAAGACAATATCAGAGAAGCTCGTTGCAGGAAACTTGCTTCCTAACATTCGTCTAATTGTGTGAAAGGTTCCGTTTTAACAGAAATCTTTTCTTTGTGTCTTGACCAAACCAAGTCATGTAGCTGCCAAAATACAAACAGTCCCTTTGGATGGAAGTCTGATTTAAGGCTCGTGTAAGCTCCACCCAAACACTAGTCGATGCTGTGTTTGCCAACTGGTTTAATTTCTACTTCCTGCTTCACTTTGAACAATGGAGACTGTAACTTTCGCAGAACGTTTCCCGAATATGAGTCGTACAAATATTTGTATCTCCGAACCTCAGAGTTGGAGAATCAGCCGGAGATACTAACGTGGTAAAAACCAAACCTCTGGGGAGGTGCACGTCAGGCTACGGAGTTAGGATATTGTGCTGTTGACGTAGTTATGGCATCAAATGTTACAGCATCTTATGCCACACTCCTCACCTTTGTCTCACTTTAATTCTACATTTCAATCATGTTATTTCTTTAGAACATCATACATGTCAGACTGTATTTACTGTGTGTGTGAAATGTGAGTATGCAGACTTGCTGCAGATATTTCCTCTCATGCAGACGCCTTCACTCCAGTCACTACAAATGTACATCTGCTCACACCTTTGCTTTGACTTTGTATGAAATCACTCCGCCTTTACGGTTCACTGTGCTATCAGTCTAAAGAAAAACTTTAAAGGGTGCACGTGCTGATGTTTGAGGCTTTTTAGTTGTTCAACTTGATTGCACTTTGAACCCAGTGATTTCAAAAACACCTGCCAATCACAGGATGGGTACTCACTTTAATCACGACAAAGGGAAAAATGTGTCAAGGTTTTCAAAAAGAAAAGAATCTAAACCTTTTTCTGTCGGCTCATTTAAAAGTATCACAAACACATCAATGTTAAAAACTGTATTTTTACGGCGGTATAGTAACAGATAAACAAGAAGCGTCTCCAGAAGCTTCCACTGCTGTGAGCGCTCTAATCAACCTTCCATCGTGGCATTCTCTCATTGATTGGCAATCAGCGGCTTGTGACAGACACCTAGCAGACAGGTATTCATCCATTAAACTCAGCGTCTCTCTCATTTCATGGTGGGTGCATGTTAGACACTGAGTGACTGTTTAAGTTTTATCAAAACCACAGACAGTTTAATCAAGAAACGTCCCGTCATCTAGAAAGCGAAGGGGGAAACTGTCTGGGCCTTCAAAAGGTTGGACGCACCTCAAATGTCCTTCAAGAGATAACAGATAAAACATCTTTTTTTTTTTTCTAAACCTGTATGAAATTATCAATTTGCTGAAATCTACAATCATGTGTTATCTTTTTTATTTTAGCTTTAAGGTAGAGAGGGTCGCAGTGATTGGGGGGGTCTGGCTAAAAAGCACTGCTGGTATCGGTCTGGAAAACAATGCAATCTTTTGAAAGTATTCATCACCTGATAAAAGCAGCCAAGGTCAGAACCTGTGGGAGATCGAAAACATTATTTGTGCACGGGGGGCTGTTTGTCTGGAGAGCACTTTCAGAGGAGCAAAACAGCTCGGCGAACAGCGGTGGAGGCAGCTGAGAGTGCAATAATGTCTGGTACATTAAACTTTCTTTAAGAAATTGCGCCATTATGAGTTGTCATGATGGCTTAGCGGGCCGAGAAGACCGTGAAAACAGAGCCCTCGTTTCTTTTCTTCTCCCGGCGCTTTGTGGCGCGCAATCTAACGAAGGGAGAAAAGCGGTACGGAGACGATAATGCATATGTTTGGAACAACAAAGCAGGAGAACTGGCGACCGGGTCTCAGGTCACGTTGGAGCTCGACAGTCTTTCTGGAAACACGTGTTTTGAAGTAGAAGCTGGATTTTAGTCTTTTCTTGTTGCAGTGCATATGTTACTTAATGAGGTTAACCCTCTGGAGTCGACAGATGCGCCAGTGCGTCCAAATCACATGACCAGTTTAAGACGATGTTGCAGCAAGACGGAGTCTCACTGCGTTTTCGTTTCAGTTTGTATAGAAAGTTCTAACTTCAAACTATATACCAGTTTTTAAATTGTGTTGATAGGCCAAGTAAAACTGGACTGATTAAAACTAATATACGGCCTTTTTCCTGAATATTGTCGTTGTGTTTGGTGCAGGATGATATGGTGAAATGGAAAAAGCTAGCAAGTGGAGATCGCTAGCCGGCTTCAGGTGATTGAAAGCAAACAAAACAAAAACATGAAACCCTCTTTCCTATTGGTGGAAAAATGCATCACATCAGCCAATCAGAACATGGTATGGTAATGGTTGCTAAGGAAGAGGGAAAATGGGTTGGAGTGACGCTATATACGATCTATGGACGGATGACGATGAAGAGAGAGAAACGAGTTCTGAGATTTGAGGCATTTGAGACCTTATGTATTTACTTACCTTACTCATTAGACGTTACTTATTAGACGTTACTTATTGTGACGCCTGATAGTTTTGCAAATGGTTGTAAATGTAAAAAACTCCTGATGCATTTCCTGTATTTCAATGTAAATAGTTGTAAATAACTTTGTTGTTTGCTAAATTTTTATATAAGCTTTTGAAGTTTACAGTTTAGATTTGCGTTCTAAGTTATAAAAATGGTTCTTTAAATATGTTTGTGGTTTTCACAGTGAAAAATGTAGGTTTTTCCTACTCGGATTTTATGTGTTTTTAGTTGGTTTTAGGTCCACTGTGTTAATACAGTATGTCAGAATGAACAAATAACTTTAGAATCACACATGTGAGGTTGTGCTGAAAAGGATGATACCCAACAAGGCAAGGTAAACTGATTTTAAGATGAAATATAAAGATAAAACCAAAAGTAGTCAAAAACAGCCAATTACACTAAAGACCTCAGAGGGTTCATATATTTGTAAACAGGCTTAAAAACTGCTGGAAACTAGAGTTAAAATGAGTTACCTTGATAGCCACGTAGCTACCAGCAACCAATCTCTGGGAAGGATCCATACCTCCATTCAAACCTTACCTCCTCCGACAAGCTGCCACACTGCCTTACAACAATCCCTGCGTATAAACGTGCTTCTCTAAAGACAGTCCATGTGGTTTCTTTCAAACGCAAACATTTATTCAAGACGCTGCGTTCTCTAATTTGCAGATCTATTTCCGACGCTGGAAAATCCCTTCAAGTGAAGCCTCGCAGTGTTGCTCTCGCCTTCTATTTTAACTTTCTAATACCTGTAAGAGTGGATCAAACTAGACCCACCGGGGCGAGCTGCTCCACTCATCATCATCAGCATAGAAACCCACTCCCTACTGTTTGTGATCAGCACAGAAACATGGGAGCTAAGCCGAGAGCTAATCCGCGCTAATTGCTCACCACGCTGATCATGCTGTGATTCAGAACGGCTGCATTAGCCGACTGGTATACCACAAACAACGGTAATATGAATTAAGTAGCCCATTATATGCGCACGAGACGACCCGCCGGTGAGTGGCAACACAACGAGAGAGGAGTCAGGTTTGACTGTGCGTCTGAGGCAAAGGGAAATGAAATCTGAAGCTTTACAACTGCCTAAATCACCAATCTGAACTCAAAGATCTGTCATGAACACCAAACATCTTGAAGAATCTTGAAGGAACAACAGGAACGTGATAGGAAGTTGAACCCAACACATGGCTCCACCTTGGAAGAAGCGCTTAAACCTGTAGATGTCTGATGAATATGACGCAACTGGAAACGGTTGCTTCTCGTTTTGAGATCAGACAAAAGCTCGTTGGAGTTACACACGGACTCTGCTCTGCTCCTCTGGTCTTTCCAACCTTTCCGGAGGGTAACCACTGCAATAGCTGAATTCCCATAATCCTTTAATCTGTGCAGACCGAGAGCTAAGCAAACAGACGTCAAATCTAAACCATAAATCGGGCTTCAGGCGTTCTCAACCCGATCCATTTAGCAGCAGCCTCCCTCGACAAAGCATGTGATACAGTTGGGTTAATACACGGACCTCGAGTTTGGGGCTGCAAGTCAAAACATGTTTTTCAAACGCGACTTAAATCCTGCGCTTGACTTGTCGTCATTTGGCTGCTATGGATGAAATTAATGAAGTTCCTGAGCTGTTGCTTCAACAAATCCCTCTGGAGAAAACATCTGGACGCAGTTTATCTCTGCTATGTCCAGTAACCTCCTGCAGCTTTCCAATTAGAGTCACTTTCCTTTTTAGCCGTTGCTCAAACTCTCACCTCAGGTTTCGACTTTTCTTTTCATGCTTATCGTTTCACTTTAACAAACACAATCTGCGCTTCGCGTTCGGTTTCTGTGGCACAAGTCAAACTGCTTGTTTACCGGCTGCAGGCGACAAAAGCCTCAGCGCACACGCGGTGACGAGAGGGAAAGCAGACAAGCCGAACAGTATGATACTGTCGGTGACCTTTGCAACCAAGGCGGCTCCCAGCGGGCTTTTTTCTGGAGCTGCGCTGGAGTTCAAATCGCCTCCCATGCCGGGGCGGCCACGTAATGCTAAGGCATCTGGGAGCTGTCACCTTTTCTGCTGTTGCAGAAACCGACTGAACCGCCTCAGAGCCGGCCGTCTACGATCGTACTGATTGCTTTATGTTGCTGCAGAGTGAAGTCGGTCTGGAGTAGTCGCTCTGTTGGGAACTGATTAAGCTTTGGAGACGATCTGAGATAACAGATCTGATTGGTTCTGGGACAATGTATAGAGGTGAAATCCAAATTCTGTGTTTAGACTCATATTCTGATAAAAATGCTAGTCTCCACCTACTTTTTCTCCACGAACATTAAAATAAAGAAAGCAGCTGCCAGCAAACTAACAAAAGATGCACCACTTGTGTTTTTTCCAAGGTGACAGAAAATACCCTGAAAAGAACCGGAGCGCCGTGTTATTCCGTGGAATAGTGGATTCTCGGTTAAGCAGCGGGTGAAGTTTGTATCCTCCGGCGCTCCCACGCTGCCTGACATTCGCCTTTGACTGTTCCTGTCGGACAAAGACCGCACTTCTCTGTGAGGATATACGTGTCTTTGAATGTGCTGCATTCAGCTTCTGTCAGATTCTGACACAGACTCCAGCAGCTCGGAGGCTGAGCCTTAAAGGACGAAGGCTTGTGACTGAAATACACTGTACATGTACATCGTGTTTACTCGCTGGATTCATTCCCACCGGAGCAGAGCTGCTACTGCTGAAGAGCTAAACGTAACGTCCTGGTTTCTATGAAATTAGAACTTGTTTGTCATTTTTTTGGATGTTTCAGCCGCTCTTCCATGCATCCATTATCCATTACCACTTATCCTGTGGTGGTGTACTTGGCGGTGTACCCATGGTGTACTTATATTTGTCCCATGAGATAATATCAACTGCCTATTAGAGCTGGCATGCTGGTGCCAATACTATAAATCTCAGAATGACCAGGAAGCGTCCCCTCCTCCTCTGTTGACATTCATCATCTACCAGACACTTAAGGCAAATTTAAGCCACCCCTCCCCCCAACAAAAGGCCAAACCAAAGATGGGGAACAGGAGCTTTAAAGACGGGAGGGAGGCAGAGCCGACAAGGCTGTAACGAAAAAATACAACATAAGAAGAGACTATGAAATGAAACACCACGACAAGTATTAAAGTTGGCATGACCTGCCCTAGAGAGTCAAAGGTGGCTGGAGCTAACCCAGCTGTGACTGGGTGAGACATGGGGGACACTCAGGTCCATCACATGGCTGAGACAGAGAGACATATAAGCATTCACTCTCACAATTTGAAGCTGGAGCAGGCACAGGGCGAACGAGGAGACTCTGCAGAGAAAGGCTGGTTCAAAGCCATAAATGTTTTCTTGTCCACTACCGCGCTCTTAAAGGTACGACATGGAACACTTCAGCATAAAATGTATTAAAAAATAAAGGTACAGGCACAATGAACAGACTTCAAAGAACTACCAGCAACAAAACATATACCGATTACACCGATGCACATGTTAAAGCTCGGCTACGTCTACGCGGCTAACGGCTAACAGCACTTCAACCCTACGATGCCATCTAAGAGCTGTAAGCGCTAGCAGTCCCGGTCCGACTACGCAACATTGACTGTAATTTTTTTTTTTTTTTTTTTTTAACCATTTAAAGTCAACACTGTTCTGAAAAGTACTTAAAGTTAATGAAAATTAAATGCTATTGAATACGTCAAAATAGATTACGACATCCTGTCAGTCAAAAAGTCAGACAACGAAAAAGTCTAGTCTATCTACTTATCAGGTAGAGGTTAGATGCTGCTAAACATTCATTTTTACCTGCCAAACTTGGTGCAAATAACCAAATCATATTGTTTAGGTTAGCTTAGCATCAATCAGCTATTTCTCTATCACTATTACCTTTATAGATGCTAGCCTATAGGCAGGATTAAAACAAAAGTACATTTCGTTGCCCTGTATTTTCTGGAACCGTGCAGCAGCTTGTGATGCTACGCTGACTTTTCGTAGCTCCCTGTTTGTTGGGATTTTACCGGGCGGTGCTGCAAATGTTTCCGATTCATCCCATTCCTTGACGTCTGCATCCCTGACATCCCTGCTTGAGTGCAAGATGACAGAAAAAAGATTTGCGGTGTTTTGTTTGGTGCATATTTTATCTAATCAGCAATCCGCTGTACGAAGCACAAAATATGAAGCGGAGAAAAGGCAGCTTATCTTCATGTTTGACAGACTTGAACCAGACTACGCCTGGTGTTTTCGCTACATGAATAGCTCTTTAATGAATCCATCGTAAACACGTCAACTGGTTGAATTTGATTAATCTCCTAGCTGTTTCGTCGGTACGGCGTATTCGCTGCTTGTTTACGGAGTGTGTATACTCCTTTTGCAGGTTTGTATTTCTGCACACGCTCCTGAAAGCTGTGTGAAGTGTATGCAATTATAAACATAGATGCATTCTGCATTCCCACAGGCACCTCTGTGCACGCCGCCTGCGCACACACCCACACTGCAGCTGTATAAACAGATCAGTCCACCATCGCACATTAGCTCTGTCAGCTGCAGGAGTGCAGCGTACATCAGCCAGGCGTCTGATGCTTTCTGCTAACCCCATGGAGGGAGGGAGGTATTCTGGGGAGCTTGTAATGGCTGCTGTGGTGGGTGGGGGTAATTACGGCCGAGCCTCCGGGCCCTGACAGACCTCTCTGCGCCCACCTGGGGAGCCCTAGCGCCTGGCGTCTCCGAGCCTGCCTGTCAGTGTCCGGTAAGGCCCCGCAGACGAGAAGCCAGCCCTCCCAGCTAACGGAAACCTTTAGCTGCAGATGCCACGCAGTGTGAGGCGCCGCTGTTGCTACCGGCAGGAGAGGAGATTTAGGGGAAGGCAGATGTTGAGAGTCAGAAGGACACAACGTTAACGCACGAGTAACAGCTAATATATTTACATAAAAATATGCATCACGTGTGCATTTTCTTTTTTTCTATGCATAGTTTTTTATTTTTCTGCAAGGATGTGTTATTATTTTACAAAAAAAGGTGTGTTTTTACCCTCAGAATTAACAAAAAGCTAATTTAATTCACACACAAGTATCTGTAGGGCTGGAAGAATGGCGCTATGAGACGTTTATTATCGTATATTTCAACGGAGGATCTGTATTTGATAAAATAACAGAGGTAACAGATTGTTGTCAAGAATAAATGTCGTGATGTGAGATCTCGTTGTCATACGTTTCATTTCAGAATAGCTCCAAATTTAGACTGACATCTTAGGAAAACATTTGATCCGTGTTGAATTAAACGTCAGAGTTTGGCTTTATTCTTTTTTTTTTTTTTTTTTTTTTAACACTCAACCATCACATGTTGGGATTTACATCAACAGCCTGAACCTCTAGTTGATTTATTTAGTCTTACTTTAAAAAGAATGTAAAGAAGGCGTTCTGTCGTGGTGAAGCTTTGTCAGGTTTGGCATCTTGTCGCGGTTTCTCCGGCCGTAGATTTGTCGCCCGTGCGTACGCCCCGATCTTCCTCTGCGTTCTCCGATACAGTTTAAATTAACAAGCGATTGGGCAACAACTCACCGCGCCTCCCGCGCTACCGAGATGCCACGGGCTAATCAGGCGCGAGACGCAGTTAATGAGACGGGCTTTTTCAGAAGCCATTTGCCCAACGACGCGTACAGACAACAGTGATGCTGTGTGTTGTCCAGTCTAAATTACACCTCTGCATTCAGGACATTAGACCGAACCCACAGGTGTGTAACACCAGGCTGCTGTCATTACGCGCCTTGTTTGCTTGATCGCGTCCTCTCTGGAGTCTATTTCGTCCAAAAGATCCAGCCTGTCGGGGCGGACTGATATTCTGGGCTTCCATTTTCCTACCTTTTTATTTATTTATTTATTTATTTTTTCCTGAATGACCTGAACTGTACCTAACAGTCCATTTAGCACCTGGGGAAAATAGGAGTGGGGGTGTGAGCATTGCATGCCAGCTGTCTGTTGAGCCATGCTGTTTGCCAGAAAGCCCAGCGGGTGTCTGCCAGCCCCTGTAAGCAGCCTGCCGGTCTGTTGAAGTGTAGCTCACAGTCAGAACAACGTGTGCTGTATGTACAGAGTAGAACCACAACCGGGTACGAGGCAGGCCGGGCTGCTCCTGACTTCACCTGCTACACCTTCAGCTTTGGTATTTGAGGTACTGCACGAATGTTCATGCAACCAAGCAAACAAGAAGAAAACTACCTTCAGGATCTAAACATAAAGGAGACGGTGGATGCGTTTACATGTTACTGTTTTAATCAGATTAGGCTGAGCGGGGTGGCGTAAGCCTTTGATAATCTGTTCAGTTGTTTTCATGGTTATTAGTAGAGTTGCACGATACCCACAGTGCCAAATCGAACGGTACTACCGTGGTTTACTATACTACCGGTGCCAGTTTCTGAATGGGTAAACAGCTGCACATGGGCTAAACATCAGGTTTTCAGGAGGGAAGGAAAACAAGATGTGTTTGAAAAGATGAACCTGGACAGAAACATTGGAGACGTCTGGATCATCTTCATCCCGTGAATGAATTCAGTGCTGTCAGTAAAGTTGGGCGTAATTCAACGCTCAAAGCAGGAACAACCATTTCCTCAACAAAGTTCCGTAGCGGTTGATGTTCTGGGGCGTGGAAGCTCATACAAAGCATCTTAAAAGTATTTGTGCAAGTTGTTTTCAAGGCCAAATTAGAGTCCATCTGTTCAGAAGCGTTTCCAATCAATGTGATGAGACCCAGGAGTCGTTCAGTGGCCAGATTTTAGGGATTTGTCTCGGTCTGATCTTCACAACACATGTTTGTGGCGGCGCATGATGGCACGGGCAACGGGAAAAAGAGTTCCTGTTGCTCATCAGGCTGGAAAAGGTTATAAACCCATCTCTGATGTGTGGTAGATAGAGCAGATCAGTTGCAGGTATAGTTACTGGGTAGGACTAGGAGTAACAACTAAGACAGAAACATTTTAGGTGGCACTGTACATCTGATCAGATCAGTTTATGACAGACACAGATGTCAATTCCCATCCTCGTCAATTAAGACAAGCACAGATATTATTTAGTGTTTATCATAGTGTCTAGCTTCCTGCCATGTGACAGTTCTTTCCAGTAGCTCTGAGCTCAGCTAATAACATTAAAAATCTTGGCAGCTAAGAGACTGTACAGGTCAGGTAGGATTATGACCACCTTAATAATATTGTATAGGTCTCCCTTGTGTCCTGTGGTGTCTGGCAACACAATGTTGTTAGTGGGGGAGGGGCCTCTGTGGATCATCCCACAGATACTTGATCAGTTTGGGATCTAGTGAATTTAGAGGCCAGGTCAACACCTTGAGATGTTCTTCATGTTTTTTGGAGATTTTTTGTGGCTGCATCCTGCTGGGGATGTCTGCTGCCATCAAGGAGTGTCATTGCTATGGGGTGGGGGTGCCTGGTCTGGTCTAGGTGGGTGCTACATGTCTAAGTAACATCCACACCAATGAATGAATGCAGGTCCAGAAGTTTCCCAGCAGAACACTGAACTGTCACAAAATGCTCTATGTTATTTACTTCTCCTGTCAGTGGTCATAATGTTGTGGCTGATTGGTGTACATACACAGTTATGGGCTGCTACACAGGAGGCAAGCAAGTGATGTACTACGTTATAAAATATATATATATATATATATGTGTGTTTTCTATGTCAGAGATGTTCAGAAAGCATACTGTCTACAGTTAGCAGGTAAGCCCACACACTCTGACAGACACCTGGGATACGTCCCAGCATGCATCTGGCCCTTAGAGCCCCCGCGGTGAGCTGTCATTTCCATATCAAAGACCATTTGGGCACCGCGTCACGGCCAGAGAGAGAAAAAAAAAAAAAGAGGCAGCACTTCAACAGCCTCTCGATTCAATATTTCACATGAAGCCATTTGAATATCTATGGCAGGAGATGCAGATGGAGCGCACGCACACATGCAGCTATACTATATATGTGCACCAGCTCGCCATTGTTTTGATTTTTTCTAGGATTTGTAATAAAATAAATAAATAAATTGCAGGTGGAACACGTCGCCGTGGAGACAAGACAACCTTGATCCGGTGGGTGAGCGTGTGTCTCTGCTTCATGAATATTCTCATTCAGATCCAGCTCTGCTTTCAGGCACCTGGACGGGCGGCTGACAACAATGCTGCGCGCCGCTGCGACCGATCCTATCGCTTTTCATCTCCGCTGTCGCCTGGCTGCGTTGGAGAAAAGAAAAAGGTCGTCGTCTCCTAAGACAACCTGCGACTCCTTCGTGTTTCTTTCGTCCTAGCTTTTGCTAAAGGCGCCGTTTTTTTAAAGAACATCGATCGTTCAAAAGCTCACAAGCCCACAACGCCATCGAATGACAGTTGAACCGCACATCTGAACGGTTCCTCGAGCATTTCCCAGAGAGAGATATTTGAAAAGTAGAAAAGTTGCCTAACGAGCATCTGATTTGACCGATAAAGCTGGAGGAACCGCCCACATCTGTGTGTTAGCATCAAGCTAACCCGTGCGACTGGTTACGTGAAGTAGAAAGGCCTGTCTAGTCGTTCTTTCAGACAGACTGGAAGCGCCTTGACTTGCGGTGAAGAAAGCGACCTAGCTGGGGTGGAAGGAGGTGGAGGGAGGGGATTAGTGCCACTCCAGGACAATTATAATCTGGTTGCTGCCACGGCAACCTTATCTTCCACCTCCCCTCCCAACAAACATTACACTCTCTTAATTGGACGCACGTCTCGGCGCGGAGACAACGGAGCCGAGCTCTCCGTGGCCTTGGTGATTCAGCGGTGATTCAGTCCTGAAGCCGCGTGAGGTAACGGCGGTCAGGGCGGAGGATAATGGAGAGGAGCCGTTTAACGAGCGGCGGCGCGCCGTACGAAGCTTTAGAAAGAAATTAAATGTGGGTGTTTGAGATTTTAGTAAAGGGTTGTGATGTGTCAAAACCTGCCTGAAGAAAAGAAAAAGAAAAAACACGAACCAACAAAAGCAGAAGGATCTTCTAACGTCGGTGAAGGACACATTCAGAAAAACAGCTTCAATGGCAGATTACAGCTCGACTCGTCATAGTAGGATCGCAAAGGTGTGATTTCCTGATTTGATTCATTATCAACTGATTTAGACATTCTTTCCAGGGATTTGTGGTATTTCAAGAATACTTTACCTCTAGTTTCACATCTTGCATGTCTTTACTCTTGTGTAGCTCTACTCTGCCGTCATACTTTTTAAATCCAGTCATCTCTCCGGCTTGGATGACGCTTTCTAAGTTGGAGCTTCAAACGTGTTTTGAGCTCTTGGACGCATGAGGCTGCAGCGAGATGTCTTATCAAACAATGTAGGAAATGGTCCAAGGACTTTATGAACATTTCAAATGAAGATCAATTTGAAACGGAAAAGTTCAAATTTTCACTTGACGGTGGTTCCAAAAACAAGCAGAGGTGGCAAAAGACCAGTAGTTCTCAAATAGTGGGCTCAGGTGGACTTTCAGTATTAATGTCTCTATTGATGCTTGAACGATAAACAGTAGAAGAAGAACACAGGAAGCGCATCGTAGACTTTCATTCTCTAGTCCGATGCTCTGGTCATGTCTGATCATGTCACGTCTTTTACGTCTTGTCATACGTGGACGAGACTGTTTTTCCAATGTAAGGAGTAGAAAGTACAGATATTTGTGTAGAAATGTAGGGAGTAAAGGTAAAAAGTCATCAGAAAAAGAAATACTCAAGCAAAGTACAGATACCTGAAAAACTCTACTTGAGTTCAGTAACGATGTAGTTGTACTTTGTTACTTGCCATCTTTGAAAACAAGTCCCCAAAGACCTCAATTTTTTACAGCAGTTCATTTTTATAGTCTTTTAGTGACAGGTGGGTACCAGCACAGGTTGCTAGCTGACTGCAGACCCTCAGCTCCACTTACACTGCCTTATTCTCGAATTAGTCAGGACTGCCAAGATGGCGGCGACCGAATGCACCATGCTGAGCTTCAAACAAGTCTTCAAGTAATCAAGAAAGATGGAGTCCATCTTTATAGTCCACACTGTCACGGCTCGTGAGTCATCGTTAATAGAGATGCACAGCTTCCCTGCTACGACAGATCAAGATGGCCGACCTGAAAAACAACTGGTCCATTGGCTGCTGGTCAAACAAAATGACTGCGCCCCACGCCATCATCTCACGTCTGAAGGTGGAACTGATTATTATTATTTTTTTAATACAACCACAAAAAGTATTGCGTCTTTCATCCACAGCCAGAATAACTGGCTAACAAACTCTGCATTGTAACCAGACCTTGATAACAGCCATGGTAGAAAATGTTGCTTTCATCAAGTTTTAAGAACTGATTGCTTTTCTTTAAACACACTCTTTTCTCTCAGAAAAACAGATTAAACCCCAACTTCAAGGTTTGAGGACAAAAAATATTTCACAATGAAGCAGGAGAACGAAAGAGCAGGAGGAAGAGTATCTACGAAGGAAAAGCAGGCCGCGTTTTAAAGACCTTCTGTTTGCATTTAAGCGGACACACCTCCTGCATACTTTCCACGCAGTTCCGACTCATTGGCTGGACTTAACATGCTTGACTCTCAGGTGCATAAACTTAAACAGCCCCATAATCATTTACGACCTGCGTTACCGTTCCATTGTTCTGCCTTTATTGGTTTTATTGCGTGCTACTTTCCTCATTACCTTTTACGCCGCGACAATAAATTTTCATGTTATCTCCATTTCAAATACACAGCGCCACGGATCGGGAGGGGTGAAATGAGAATTCATCCCTCTGCCTGCCAAATAAACTCAAACCTGCAGGCCTGTTCAAGTCGGGCTTGCGACAAAACAAATTGTCTCCTCGGCACTCAGAAAGTAACTTTTCTTTTTGTGTGTGTTTTAACCTGTCATCTGTGATGTAGTATGCTAATATTCTTATTTTACAGTGTATGATAAAACTATAATAAACACCGTATGGAGTGATGATGGATGCTTTGTTGCAGGCTGGGACTTTTCTTTTTTTTTTGCTTTGCCTCGGTTCGACAGTGTGAGATGGAGGGATTTTCTCTGCTTCTCTGCAGAGGTTCGATTGGTCATAATTGGCTCCTGTTTGCAGCTAGGTATTGATCACCTCGATAGACCCTCCATTCCAGCCTCCCAGCTTCTCCCTCTCTCCCTCTTTCTCATCATCTCTCACAGCCCTCCTCCCCTTATTTTCCGAGCGTTCCTCTCTGTCTCCCTCTCTCAGGCCTCGCTCCTGCCACTTTGATAAGCATGGTGAATGGCGTGCCGTCATCGGTGCAGACTAACTCTTGAATCAATAGGCGAGTGCAGATGCTCAGCAGTCTATTTACCTCAGAGATGGTGGAGAATAGCAATGCTAAGAGATGAAAGCCAAGAGGGAGAAGGGCTGAGAGCGGCGGCGGCAGTGGTGGGGATGGAGTAGGCACCAAACATTCAGATTATTGTTGGATCCCATTGTTAAGGTGCTGCTTATTTATTTTATTTCTTACTTTGTTTTTTTATTGATTTACTCGAGTGCAATTATAAAGACAGCACTGCATATAGTTAGTGACAAAAAAAGTAAGAAAAAAACAAAACAAAGAAAAAGCTTTGAAACTCAAACAACAAAGTGTCTGTCCTGAAATGACTGAGCTGAATAATGTCATGGTTTTCTACCGAGCATAAAAACAGTGAGGAAGGAGAGACAATAGCAGCGAGCATCATATTCTCAGGTGTTTCACGGCTTCGTTCAGTCCTTGTACTAACTTCCTTCCTGGGCAATCCGATCTCAAGTGCCTCCACATGTGTCCCCAGCCGCAACTTGAGATCTGATCTCATTTTCTCAGTGTGCAACACCGACTTTATTTGGTGCCGCGGTCTCAGATGCGTCTCTGACTACCACTGTTTTATAATCACAAGCAGAAAAATCTCTGGTACTAAAGGTAGATTACTGAGGAAATAAGGAACTACAATACTTAACCACACGCTGATACGTTTTGTAATGACAGACTCACACAGTGTACTCATATTCAGTATTTTTAGTGAATTCTTGTTTAGATATATGTATTATTTAGGTTGTGCCATGACGCCTTAAGCAGGAAGTCGACTAGTCGCCGATCACCTGACAATAACAACACGGACGCTTCAGAGAAGACATGTGATTAACCCAGTGGGTCGTTGCAGCAAACTAGCAGCGGTTCATCAAGTGTGTGGAAATACTTCACTAAAGATGAAGCCCATACTACCATTACATGTCAGTCCTGAAATACAACTGAAGTACTACTGCAATGCATCTGAAAAGGCTAACGCTAGCAGAGGAAAGGTCCAAACCCTCTCAACAACACTCAATTAACTTCACCAAACGTCCTCCGGTGCCATACAAGGAAAAGGCTTTGTTTGTCCCGGCTACATTATCCTGTCATTATCTAACTATTAAACACTATTTACGTGCCCATTTATATAGGCTACACGTATTTGTGGCGCCCAGTATTGATACGTTTGTGTGTTTATGTTCAGTTCTGTTGTGCTCTATGGATTTTATGTGTTGTTACTGTGGTTGTAGAGCGTGTTTTGTTTGTCCTTGATGTCAGTGAATGCACCGTGCGGCAGGCAGTTGTCATTGTAGAGCTGAGAGTTTGCAGAGTGAGAGCCGCATACTACAAAGTGTCAGTCTGACGGCGTTGATGTGGGCTAAGGCTTCAATTACCTTGAAGCTTGATCTAGTCGACGTTGACTCGACTTTCACCACACATTATAAGGATCTCATTACTAATGACCAGATACCACTTATGGTGCTTTTTCTTTGCTGGTGATCTTTTTTTTTCTTTTTCTGAATGAATGAGGCAAAACTCCACTTACACAATATCACCCCTGTTGAGTAGATGGTCTTTAATGTGACCCAGAACTCATTACGTGTTCACACTACCAAAGAAATGATGGTCAAATGCGTCCCAGACCACCTCCACATGTGGTCAATGGGTCCTGGGTGTCTCCTCACTCCTGCCACCACTGAGGTGGTCCACATGAGGTGATTTGCCGCAAATCCTCCAAGATTTTGATTTAGATTCGAGACAGAAAAAGTCAGAAAGTAAGAAGTGTACTCACGTCGGTGACCCCAGCCTCCAGGATGCTGACTTTGGCTTCCGTCTCCAGTGCCGCCTTCTGATGGACTGCAGGGAGAAAAGCACAGAGACAAAAGAAAAGCTCGATCATAAATTACCTGAAACAATGCAAAACATGGATTTTTTCTTTCTTACAGGTTTTACAAAAAATAATAATTTTCTCAGCCTGTTTGTGTAAAAAAACAAAAGGCCAGTTTATGAAGCTAAATCAGCCGTGAGATATTGACCGTAATAACAATGAGTTGATTATAATAACAGGAGATAGGAACAATGACTTTCACAATGATGTGCAAAATACTTCCGTGTGTGGAGTCGCTAATTATTGATCAGCGGCACAAATTATTTCAAACAAGCTTTTAAACTCCGGACAAGAACGAGAGGAAATCCATGGTTTCCTCCTGAGCATCAACAAAAGGCAGGAAAGCAGAACCTCGTTTAAAACACAGATAAATAAATTGAACATAAAATCCTAACTTTATCATTTCTACTGTTTTTAGGTTTTTGCTCCCACCGTCCAAAGACATGCTGGTTAGGTTCATTGGTGATTCTAAACTGGGCGTAGGTGTAACTGTCTCTCAGCGTCAGCCCTGCGATAGACTGGAGACCTGTCCAAGGTGTACCCCGCCTCTCGCCCAATGACAGCTTTGGATAACCTCCCGTGACCCTCCAGAGGACAAGTGTTTACAGAAAATACATGAAGGATGGTTGTTCTGAATTCAGCAACAACAACACAACATTGGTAAAAAAGTAAAGCTGAAGCCGAAGGGAGCACCAGAGGTCAGCTGAAGTTATGAAGGTCTGAGGTGTTTTTGTCCAACATGTTGTGTTCAGGAAAACACCTGCCAGGACTTCCAGTTTTCAGAAAACCGTTGGACATTTTACTTGCAACTAAGTTTTTTTTATTTATTGCGTTATTGTTATAATAGCATACTTTGGAGAGCAGGAGAAACAGTCTGCTTTACGTTTTCCTGTTGCTACCATGTAGTTCTTCACATGACCACACCTGTAATGACTCTGAGGGACGATCCAACACCCGCACATTAAAGCCCAGCTCCCCACCAGTCGTTTAGAGCTGAAGACATCGATGAAGCGAGATAGCGAAGAGACTCTAAGACCAGTTGCTCTTGTTTTTATCAGACAGGTGAAATAATTTTTGTGTTTGGTTTTGATTTTCATGTGAACAAATATAATCCACAGATATCAAATATTCAGAGACGACAACCTCTGGCTTGTGCCGTAGCGAGCAGGGAGCCCAGAAATCAGACTTCCAAAGTTTGGTCTGAAGGCGCTCTGTTGGAAAGTGACTGTGCTCCGACCAGTCGACTCGTTACAGAAGAGATGCTACACATCTGAACGCCGTGAAGTTGACTCTTTAATTTGTTTAGAACAAGACGGTAGCCGCCGGAGACGTGAGACGTCTCTGACACACTGAGAAAACCTTTGCTCTGATTGGTTGGGGGCTGTCTAGATACGTGCAGAGATTTCTATTTACTTTGTCAGTATCGGTTGATACTGATAATGAAATCAAAATGTTGTGTTACCAGACTTCTGTTCTGAGTTTGGCTAAACCAGGCTAATGTGAGGCTATTCTCATGTAACATCATGAGCTATATCTTGTGTTCATGTCACCATCCGATTCTACATTTACACTTTAATCAGATGTATGTATCTATGACAGATTTATGTTCATCTCGTTCTATCTTCTCTCTTTTCTGTCTTTACCAGGCCGGCCTTAAGCAGATGGGCCTAAGGATATGAGCTTACGGTTCTGCTCAAGGTTTCTTCCTGTTCTTGCCAGCGTCTCCTTCATGCTCGCTCAGGAGATTTCAGATTTTATTTTATAAAGCGTCTCAAGACAATTTGTTACTGACGCTATATATTGAATTAAATACTTTATTCTGAAGCCTTGGTGGACGTTCATTGAGGAAGACCCTGCTGCTCCTGTTTCTCTATCGCTGCCTTAGGACTAAAGCGAGCTCCTAGCCTAACACTGTGATAAGGAGGTGATAAGGAGGTGATGGTACCGAGGCGAGCTCCTCCCAGACACACACATTCGCCTACAACACCTCCACGGGGCTCGACAATAAATTCTTCCGTTCCAGATCCAAATGAGCTATTACTGTAGCATATCTTCACTTTATGAAATATGAATTTTTAACCTGACCTGCCGCCAGGCAAATATTAAAACAAATTTCCACACAAATAGAATTAAACGCCACATACAGCTCTCTCTCTCTCTCTCTTTTTATTTTTTTATTTTTCTTTCATCCGCTTGAAGAGAAACAAATGGCGGCCGGCTATTGAAATTCACGGCGGAGCGCATATTAAAGCCAGAACAAAATGTTATGAGAAAAAAAAAAAAGAAAGGATACATAATTACATTCACTTTGCTTTGCATTTGAATACACCGGTGTGGAGACAGAGAGCGAGAGCCTTTGTTGACACACCAGGCAGATGAAGGATATGCAAATATGGCAAAGCGAGCCTTGACTCTGCCATGGTCCTCCAAATTCACCAACAGCTTTAATAATTAGTCTTTCAATCTGTCAGAGCATAATTTACTGGTCAATTTATGCCATATGTTGTGTAACCACAGACCTCGACCGTGAACGCCATTGTCTCATTTCACAGATGGGAACAGAAAACTCACATCTCTGCACAACAGAAATAACAATAGCTGAAGTGCTTGTGCCGATGGTTCAGTCATGACTCTGTGACTGTGTGGAACCTTTAAAGTGTTATGTGACGGCGGAGGCTCGTTTAGTATGAACAATGTACCCATCTCGGTTTCTTATGGTGTAATAAAACCACGGCGAAGCGTCGGAGCGTCGGCTGACTGGTCTGCATCCAGGCCCCAGACGAAGACGTATGAACACCTCGTCTGCGACGGCCAAGTGTGCCGACATGTCTTAATAGTGCTGTCAGCGGGCAGCGTCTGCAGCCTCCCTTCAGCGGGAAATAGAAGCTGAAGTGGCTCAATTGGTTTGTCAGCGTCGCCTGTTCTTCTGCTACTGAATAGACTTCTGGTCCTGGTGCTACGAGTGTCTGACGGAGACGTTGGCTTATTCTGGTTCAAACTCTCCGGGTGTTTTTCATCCCGTGTCAAAGGTAAAACACTTGTCGTGACGTGAGGATTAAATGGGCCGAGGGTTGAGGTGCGACATGCTTGAAGTCCAGCAGCTGAATGGTTAACTGTTGGTTTCTTCTTCAAACCCAAATACCTAAATGACCTGAGGAAACAACTCTTCACGTGGGACCCAACAACCCTTCTCTCTTACATTTAATATGCTGCCATTTGAACTGGAGGTAGGCGTATCTCACATTCTGTGGATGAAGACCCAGAGTTGGGTAACGTTTGGCTCAGTGTCCAGTTTCACCAGAAAGTAGGACATAAACCATCCGTATGACCCCTGTTATATTATTTAGTTTGTGACCAAATAAAAAGTCTCTCAGCACTTTGTCTCATGGAAGATGAGAAAAGTTGTGTGACTCTGCTCTAAAGAGTTCATATTTCAGCTTTTCAGTCCAGAAGCTCTGAACCCTGGAGCTAAATAACAATAGCATCATTGCTTCTATATTACAGATAAAACCAGTTTCCTTTGATTCAACCCGATACCGTCAATCATTTTGTCGCTGCCTCTTCTCTCTGTGGCTCGCTGTGAAGGCGACGCATCGATTAGTTGAGTTTAAATGAAACAGAGGCGGAGCTAGTAAACAGCAGACAGGAACACCAGGACCAGTGAATCAACAAGAGTTTGTCGCCTAAAGTGACTCTGGTAATTGGTGAGGCAAAACCTTGGTGAAGCAAAACCTTGGTGAAGCAAAACCTCTGTGAGGCAAAACCTTGGTGAAGCAAAACCTCGGTGAAGCAAAACCTCGGTGAGGCAAAACCTCGGTGAAGCAAAACCTCGGTGAGGAGGCAAAACCCTGGTGAGGCGGCAAAACCTCGGTGAGGAGGCAAAACCTCAGTGAGGAGGCAAAACCTCGGTGAAGCAAAACCTCGGTGAGGCAAAACCTCGGTGAAGCAAAACCTCGGTGAGGAGGCAAAACCTCAGTGAGGAGGCAAAACCTCGGTGAGGCAAAACCTTGGTGAGGCAAAACCTCGGTGAAGCAAAACCTCGGTGAGGCAAAACCTCGGTGAAGCAAAACCTTGGTGAGGAGGCAAAACCCTGGTGAGGCGGCAAAACCTCGGTGAGGAGGCAAAACCTCAGTGAGGAGGCAAAACCTCGGTGAAGCAAAACCTCGGTGAGGCAAAACCTCGGTGAAGCAAAACCTCGGTGAGGAGGCAAAACCTCAGTGAGGAGGCAAAACCTCGGTGAGGCAAAACCTTGGTGAGGCAAAACCTCGGTGAGGCAAAACCATGGTGAGGCAAAACCTTGGTGAGGAGGCAAAACCTCGGTGAGGAGGCAAAACCTCGGTGAGGCAAAACCTCGGTGAAGCAAAACCTTGGTGAGGAGGCAAAACCTTGGTGAGGAGGCAAAAATCTGGTGAGGCAAAACCTTGGTGAGGAGGCAAAACCTCGGTGAGGAGGCAAAACCTCGGTGAGGCAAAACCTCGGTGAAGCAAAACCTTGGTGAGGAGGCAAAACCTTGGTGAGGAGGCAACACCTTGGTGAGGCAAAACCCTGGTGAGGCAAAACCTTGGTGAGGCAAAACCTTGGTGAAGCAAAACCTTGGTGAAGCAAAACCTTGGTGAAGCAAAACCTTGGTGAGGCAAAACCTTGATGAAGCAAAACCTTGGTGAGGCAAAACCTTGGTGAGTCAAAACCTCGGTGAGGCAACCACCCTGCCCCCACTTTGAGTCGTATCTGCAGGAAAAACTAATTAACACACACACACACACTCTTGATGAAGGGTAAAAAGGCAGAGATACACAACCAAACATGAAAGGCCTCAACATGATTTAAACAGAAAACTCTAAAGCAACATGGCCGCCGGTTAGTTCCCCAGAGCGAGTTGCGTTGCGGCCAGCGAGCGTGACTACATCACAGGCATCGGGCTCCCTCTAATTAGCCAAAAAGTCTTTGGACATCCCAACAACACGGCACCGTGACCTTCCCGAAACGCAGCCAGGAGTTACCCGGACCGTCCTCTCCTTGTCTCCTCTCCTCTCCTGCCGACTACAAATCAGTCCAAGTCGGAGGAGAGCCGTGCCCGTGAACAGGCAAGCCGAGGTGCCTCATTTGTACCCCAGCGAGCTGTCTCTCCGAAACCCAAATTGGATCCATTTTTAAGAAGCTGCAGTGGGCCAGGTGTCGTGATCAGACCGACTGCCGACTTTTCTTTCAGGCTGACAGGCAGCGCGGCGTGAAAATAAGCCGTAATGTGACAAAATGGGAACGAAGCAGCGATGGACTGCGCACTGAAAGAAAGCTGAAGGGAAATGATCTATGCTCAGATTATTTCCTCTTTTTTTTCACCCATTTCAAGAATATTCCATCTTCTATTGTGCCTCTCAGATACATTTGGACTACAGGGGGAAAAATTGGGCCTGAAGGAAGTAACATGGACCAAATCTCATTTCTACAAAAAGGGGCCCCTTTATTTTCCCTCCAAAACACACGGAGGCGCTTCATTTGTCACCGGTGCCGCCCCCGTCCTGAATTTTGCTTTATGTTAACTCAATGTATCTGAGGCGCCTTGAGGGAAACACAGCGAGTGCCGGGGATTCAGAAATGCTTCATTTTTCACCGCTGACAAAGGGAAAAAGGGCCCAGGCTGGCTCCACGAGTCCTGGACCGACAGAATGGATGCTTTTCGCAGCACCGAGGGGTCGTTATTTCAACCAGTAACAACCACCACCCCCCCCCCCCAACCACCCAACCTCCACACCTCTCACTCACCCTCCCGGGTACATTTCAGGAGCCGTATAATGAGAAGAAAACAACAGCCATCCTTCAAAAGCAAAGGCACGGAGAGCAGTGCAGTGCCGTCGCCGCGGTGACACAGTACAGGGGTGTAATCACATTAGCTGATCACGAGAGCAGCGATCCCAAGGCAGATTAAAATATATCGTAGGGTTTTTTGTTTTTTGTTCTTTCTGGTGGCCCTTGTAAGATCTGGTCCGATGCTCCCAAGCATCACTTTATGTCTTGGAGATAATAAAAAAAAGTCGACAGGGGAAAAGAAAATGTTGCAGCTAATAAAAAAAGTAAGCAGAAAAAAAATATATTGCAGAAAAAAATGAGTGTAAAGGTACAATTTTTTTTATTGTAAGTGAAGTTTAACTCAATTGTTTAAAAAAAAAGCTGTAAGAAAATAATCATGAAAATATGTTTAATATTTTTTAGGGAAAAGGCCCAGAAACGTATATACTTATAAACTAAATATGTAAAAGTGATATAACGGTGCTTTAAATGCGTCTAGACTTAACCCTAACCTTTGGGTTTAAGTAAAATAAATGTGATATACTGAAAAGGAGATATAATAAATTAAAAAGAAGCCCTTTAAAAAAGGAATAAGGGTTGAACTGTGTGAGGTTTCATTTCATTCCTGCACATTTACAGCCTCTAAGAAAACAGCAAGATCACATCTGCTGCCGCCAAAGTGCAGATATTGACGTTGGCTGCAGGTCATTGTCTCCATGTATAAAAGAGACGTTTAAGCATCATAAAACAAAAACGAGACACACAGAGATGCTTTTTGGTCTAAATTCAGATGTTTTGCATCGTTTTGGCCGCTCGTCCACATGAATCCTGTAAACACGTCGCCTTAAAACGATTCTGAAACCTGGTCCCAGGATGAAAAAAATTAAAAAACGCAGCTCGAGTGGACGAGGAAACGCATACTTGTGTTTCGATGACGTCATGGCCACACCCCTGGAGCAGCCTTCCACCGTTTATATCCCGCGAGACGTCTCCTAACAACATCAACAACAATGCTGGACTACATGCTCGTGTTCCTGCTGGAGAAGATATTGAGCCTATTATGGTTACTAGGGCTAAATATCATTTCTCCTTGAGTTTGGTTTCTTCTAAAGCTGATTTGTAAACAGCGCTCAAGCTTTATGCGCATGCTCCGCCTCTTCCTCTCTGAAACTGAAACAGCGCCACCTATAGGCCTGGAATATGAAGTAGAGTTTTGAGTCGTGTTGAGACGGATCCGTGTGGACGCAGATATTCTTGAAACGATGGCAGGGAAAACGGAGGAGGAGGAAAAGATGGTTTTCTTACGTGTGGACGAGGCCTAAATGCAGCTAGCGCACAGGGGTGAACACATAAACGACTAAACACATAAAACTGTATCAACCCCACAAAGCTCCGATGCGACAGACGAACTCAAACGCTGATAAATATCTCTGCCTTGCTCATAACTAATGTGTATTTTTTTGCTTATTTCGCTGCACAGCTCCACGCCGTGCGTCTGCAGCGCTGCGGATACGAGCGCCGCTTCTCACCGTCAGCGATACGAGTCTCGAGTATTTCTGTCAAGAGGGATTTGCCCGTCGTTTCCTCACAGGCGTCTTAATTAGATATGGTTTCACTCTCACTTGCATTAATCTGATTTCCGATATCAACTTTTCAGCCTTCAATCTGTTCCTTGTTGATCGCCACCTCCCCGCTCCCCCAACTCCGGGTGTTATTGCCTGCAGTGATCTGGGCTGTGGTACGAACCGGCAGCAGTGTGAATGTGTGTGTGTGTCGTTGGGTGGGGTGGGGTGGGGAGGAAGCTGAGGGGAGGAGGGGAGGGGGGGGCACCACCACGAAAACAATGCCACGTGTAATTAAATTCAAAAGCAGGGGGCCGAAATGGCATCCAGGGCCACCTGGGGGACGAGAGACCATTAAGGGAGGAGAGAAAAGACAAGAGAGATGTGTAGACCGAGAGACGGGAGAGGAGAGAGGGTGACAGACAGATGGGGGAGACAAAACGAGAGGTGGGAGAGAGAGAGTGAAAGAGGCGAATAAAGAGCGGGTGAGGGACGAGGAGGCCGCGGAGAAAGAAAGAATGAAAGAAAGAAAAAAAATGAGTGTAGATGTTGTGAAGGAAGGGAGCGAGAGGAGCTGATTGGAGGAGGAGTGAAAGTGAGACGGAGAAAGAGGAGACACAAAAGACACGAGAGGGAAGAAAAGTGGAGTAAACGCTGCAGTCGAATGGGTTCCTGTGGCATTCACGACCTCTGAACACAGCGTTTTTAGAAATGCTTGACTGTTTTATTGTTCATAGATTTTGTAATTTCATAAATATTCCCAGCGTCCTCATCGTTTCATTAGCGTCTCCTACGTGAATCTACCGGTGGTTAGCGCAATAAACTGACGCTTCCTCGTGTCATAACCATGAGGTCACGAGTTCTATTTGGGAAAAATGAGTCTGGAGAACCTTTAAAGGAACAAACTAGATGAAACTAGACGCTGCCTGCTCTATTCTAGGTAGGAGAGCTGCTTTTTACATTGGGCATTTTAAATTACAATTTTTTTATGTCTTCCTCTTTGTCTCTGTGTTTATTGTGTCCAGCTCTTTAACACGCCTTTATATATAAAAAAATAACTGACTGAGCCAGCTTGAGGTCAACACGTCTTCCTTATGTAATCGTTTGAGTAATCGTAATGAGATTCATTCGAAGGGTGCTAAAAAAGAAGTACTAATATGTTAGATCTGTTGTTCTTAAAGCAAAAAGCACCTATTACTATGATGCAATGATGAAGAAAAAACGACAAGATCAGATCTCACATCATCAAACGTCGGTGTGTGATCTTCACTGATTGATTTCTTTTGTGCCAAACCAGCTACAAAAAGACAACGCCCTGCTGCCGTATCATGTTGTTGTTCAGGGGTTTACACAAACTTGCGTCACTCAGAGCTGTAGCTATGACGGACGGCGGCGCAAGTGGACGGACACCAAGTTGAATGAACCTTCACTGTTTGGGCGCCGCGGCTCAGGAAACAGCCTCCACCTGGATTTAACTAATCAAACAGGTAGGAGCCTCCTATTGGATAATTACTGCATGGGTGATTATCTTTCAGCTGGAAACAAGTTATTTAACGCCAACTGATGCAATGAGTAGCTTCTCATTTCTTAAACATCCATGTCTAAAGACACAAAAGATGTTAGTCTGTTTGAGAAGGGTCAAATCATTGGCATCAAGCAGAGAAAACCTCTAAGGAGATTGAAGAAACTATTAAAACTGGAAGGATAGTGAAGAACCATCATCTTTGAGGAATAAATGTGGTTGGAAAAAATGGTGATCACTTAAACGTTTGGTGAAATCAAATGGAAGAAAACCAATGTAACAACTCAGGGCTATGATTAATAGTGAAAGTAAGAACATTTCCACACGTACAATGTGAAGGGAACTCAAGGGATTGGGACTGAACAGCTGTGTAGCCTTAAGAAAACCACTAATCAGTGAGGATAACTGGAAATAAAGGCTTCAGTTTGCTAGGGAGCATAAAGATTGGACTCTGGAGCAATGGAAGAAGGTCATGTGGTCTGATGAGTCCAGATTTCCCCTGTTCCAGAGTGATGGGGGCATCAGGGTAAGAAGAGAGGCAGATGAAGTGATGCAGCCATCATGCCTAGTGTCTACTGTACAAGCCTGTGCTATGGGGCAGTGCTATGATCTGGGTCTAGGTTCATTAGCTGACTACCTGAATATACTGAATGAGCAGCTTATTCCATCAATGGATCATATTCCAAGATGACAATGTCAGGATTCATGGGGCTCAGATTGTCAAAGAGTGGTTCAGGGAGCATGAGATGGATTGTTCCACCACAGAGTCCAGACCTTAACCCCATTGAGAATCTTTGGGATGAGCTGGAGAAGCTTTGAGCAGTGGTCAGAGTCTCCATCATCAATACAATGAATGAAACACTGGATGGAGACAAATCTGGAGACGTTGGAGAAGATTAGATTTGAGACAATGATAGAGAATGTGTGGTGTAATCAAAGCTAAAGTAGGTCCAACTAAATATTAGGGTGAGTGACCTTTTGTATTTAGTAAAGCAGTGAACCAAGGCAACCAGAGCCTGGAACATCCACTAACGCCAAACTTTGGGATGTAGAAAACTGACTGGAGGAGAATCTTTGGCAAGTTTGGACATTTGAGCAACTTTTCAAAAAGAAAAAAGAAAAAAAAATGGAAATAAAATGTTTACTATGATCTAAGTTTATGTCCTACAACGTCCATGGTCTTCAACTTAACTCCAGGTCTACTGAGCCTACACATACACTGACTGTTTGACTGAACTCAGACATTATCCAGATACACAACAACCGTAATGTGTTTGTGTCTCTCGCGGCGCCGAACACCGTTCACCGCTTTAATTGATGACATTTAGCTCTTCGCGCTTCGCCTGCGTTTGATTCATTCACGTTTTAAAAGGCAGGTATTAAACACCTCTGGTAGTTTACATAAACAATTCATTAAGCTGATATGACACTGGGGACCCCGGCAGGAAAAACATATCCCCACCGCCCACAACAATTAATGATCTCGCGTCAGCCAACGCCTCGCTGCACCGAGACAGGAAACTGTATTCCAATAACAAGCGTTCATTAGCGGACCACCACCACCACTGCAGCAGCGGCGTGAAGAGCGCCATAAACCCACATGAACCGGCCGCTCTCTGCACGGCGTCACTGGAGCGGCTGAGGAGTTTGTGAAAGAGGTTTTCTTCCTGTGAGGGAATTGTCATAAAAACTAATATTCCCAAAGTGGAGGTGACCTTTGAGAAATTGAGTCTTGAGTCATAAAACCCAATTCTCCACAAATGGAAGTGACCTCCAGCATGTGGGAGGAAAAAAAAATAAAAAATGGAATAAAATTCTGTTCTGGCTCCAGAAATAATGTGACGAGAAACTGGATTCGGGCAAATTGAGCCTCTGTTCTCTGTCCTTTTTTCTACCTCCACTCTTCTACATTGCCTCTTTCGTCTCCTTTCCCTCACCCCTTTGATTCAGAGTCTCCTTTTTTCTCACTTCAGTTCTTCAATAAGCCTCTAACTTTTAGGAAAAATTCAACCCTAAGCTTCTAAACCATCTCCTCCACACACTTTATTACGCTGAACAGCTCAAACTCAAACATTTGTAAACCCAGTCCTTTACTTCCCAACAGTCGTTTAACTACAAAGCTTCAAGTGAATTTCTGAATATATTTCTCGAGTAACAATAACTTAACATTTAAAATCCGGTAGCACCGTAACCAAATTACAAGCCGCAGACTCAATCATCAGATCTTGTCAATGTGAACGTCGTTTTCTTTTCCAGACAGCAGCATGAAAGAGACGACCGTCATCATGAAAGCGTCTGCACGGACTCCAACAATGCTCCCATCAATGAGCATTAATCGCCCTTGACCTCAGCTAGACCCTGGCCACTGCAGACCTCCAGCCATCGCAATTTTGCACATTAGGCTCCTTTGTATTCAGCAATTTCGCGGTAATAGCTTTTTATCAACGCAACTAGCACTATCCAAACGTGTATTTGTCTCCGGAGCTGGGGTGTCAAAGCCTTTGGTGTCAAATGTGTTCCAAACACAAATCCTGCAAAAGGTGTGATCCAACTGGGACACACAAGCCCAGCTGTGACTCCCAGGGACAAGAAACACGAAAAAGTCAAAGCTCCAAAAATTTGCAGTGAAAGTTTGTCGTTTATCAGGTGAAAACGAGCGAAATATTATTAACCACTTCCATGAAACACTGTGTAAATATATAAACTGTTATCCTCGTATTTCAGCTATAACATAACCTTTTTGTCCTTGTCTTTAACTTTTTGAGAGTAGACGTTCAAACCATCAAACCATGCGCTTGGTATGAACTTATTTTAGCCCGACGTAGCCAGACTCAGTTCAGACTCGGGTGAAAGTCAGATTGGATTTTGTTATGGGTCGTTTCAACTGATACAGAGAAGATAAATTCATCTGATCAAATCTGCCATTTTTGTTGTGAACAAATAAAACTCCACGGCGCCCCGGTGACATGTAGTCACTCTACTGTCCGTCACCACATAAAGCCCCGCCCAAATGATTTGATTGGCCCGGCAGATCTTTAATCAGTTCTCAACGGAGAGACTCTGAGAGACTCGTTAATTCCTTTTGTTGCAATTCAAGATTATTCGCACTTCTTCTTTAAAAGTGTCTTAATAAAAGTTATGACGCTATCCCAACTATTATTTTTTTAAGGTATATAAAAAACACTAAAACTGTAAACTGTAACTGTAAAATGTCTGCACATAAAATAGGAGCATGTGTTTTTATCGATCCGTCTTTAAATTACCGCAATAACGCGGATATTGGATATAGCGACAAATTTAGCGACAAACTTTGCTAGCTAGCGCTTATTCAGTTAAGCTAGTTAACGTTACGTCTGGAGCGTGTTCCTCCGGGGTTTTGACCAACTCTCTTTAAATAATTGTAAATTTTCATGGTCTAAAACCTCAAAAGCACAAATGTCGAGTTTTAAAAAGTTTTTTGTCGGTGAACGACACAAATAACTTCAGGTGCTACGTGAGTTGTCCGAGTCGTTTTCTCCTTCAGGTTAAAACCAGTATGAAACAGGTGAGTGACCGATGGGTGAGGTGGCTTTAAGGAGGAAGGGGAAATGCTTTCAGGAGCAATTGGAAAAACAACATCAGCACAATATTATATATTTCCGATTATGAGACCATGACGGAGTAACTTAGACCCTGCCTTCCTGTCTTTAACTTCCTCCTTCCTTCCGCCCTCCCATCTCTCACCTTCCTCTTTCCTCATTGCTCACATCTGTCTTCTTGCCACTCCTTCCTTTCCCTCCTCTCCTCCCTCTGGAGCACAGTGTTTGTGGTGGTGGTGGAGGTGGTGGGGTGTTTATAAGGCTGATAAGTGGCAGATGACGATCGCCTGGCGGGGCCGGAGATAAGGCTGCCAGAGCCGGCCCTGCCATCTATCAAACCTCCCACAGCCGAGCCAGGCTTCACCCAGCCGGCAGAGAGAGGGGGGAGGAAAGGAGGGAGGGAGGGAGGGAGGGAGGGAGGGAGGGGAGTATAGCTGCTGTAAATAAAGCTTAGTGTTTGATTTAGTTGCAGACACTTGCTGCATCAGGATGATTCAGGTCTGCTAGGACAATGAGAGCAGACGTATCCTTGTTTTATTATGTGATTAAAAGGTCAAGAGAAAGTGCTTTACTGTTCCCTGTGGTGTTTACTGGTCATAGGTTAAATGAGAAACAGGTCTTTTCCTCACATAAAATCATCTGAGTGACACAAATTTATACTCAGGGTACTAGTAGCCGAACTGCAAGCAGAGAAAGTGCCGTCCCTAATAATGTTTCAGCACTGCAGCAACTAGTCCATGTGAAGGCAGCAACCAGTCCACAGCACAGACTGTTCAGAATTGTAATGAGTCCGACTTTTAGCGATGCCATTTTCAAAAAGGTACACCCGATGAACCCAGAAGAAGAGGTGAAGCCTTACCCTACGAGCAGCAAATGAACTGAGGACGCTGCTTTGACGAAAGGTCTTCCAGAAGCTCCGCAAGTTAAGTCGCCCTTGTCTTGTTTCGGCTTCCCATTGGCCGTCACCTCACCTCAAAGCTCAGATTAGTTCCGCTTGGTTCCCGCCCACCGCAGGTTGGTGTAAAACTCAGTATCGGTTGGAAAAAAAAGAGTGATTTGAAACTATTACAAGCTAAGTACGCACGCACTAACTTATCATTTTAAATGAAATCTCATTGGCGCTGCTTACCAGCGGCTACACAACAACCCTCTCGCCTGTAATCGCGTTATTCTTCCATGTAATACTTTGCACCACTGTTTCATTCTCAGTAATTACATTGCAGCCTGTTCAAAATTCAAAACCACGGAGAATATTGTGCTACTTAAAACCCAAATGTTAATAGCCTGAAGAGGAACTCTTTGGCGTTATCTCAGCGGCCGTCCCGCCGCCGAAGGAGAGATTGCAGAGTAAAAGCAAGAAGAGGAAGAAGAGGAGGACGAGGACGAGGAAGAGAGGCTCCACTTAGTGCTCCTGACAGAAAAATTGACATGGAAAGGCAACACTTAACGCCTCCCTCCTCCATCACTCTCTCCCTCCTCCGTCTCTCTCTCCGTCGCTCTGATAGATGACCTTTACAGTACATATGACTCATCTTCAGGGCTGACGGGGTGAGGGAGCGCGTTAGAGATTGAGAGGGAGAGAGCAGACGGCCCAGGCAGCCACTTGCTTTCCCCCCAGCGGTCTGATCACCGGGTGCCGGTTCAGACAGAGCAGTGACACATCACAAAGTAGGAGAGGGAGACGTTTGGTGGTAAAACATAAAACGTATAATCAGCTGTGACTGCGGCTCCTCTTCACCAGGCGTTTCTTCCTCGTTTTCACTTGGAATCCTTTGCAGAATTTCAACTTTTAACTGCGTCGCCATTAAAACTTATTTCAGACCTCCAGTGAACCAGGAGCTCAGGTCATCCTCGCTGCGTTGGCGGCTGCGTTCTGCGTGATTTCTATCCATTTTTATGTGACCATCAGGGTGGAAGACGTTGTCCTGGAGAGACAACTGGCAGACAGATCACCTCACAAATGTTTCTGAAGCCTGAGCCAAGACACAGCGTCTGGCACCTTGATCTAATTTAATGCCTGTTAGTCTGAAATAAAATAATTGTATCCGTCCGTTTTTTTCATGTGTAAGTACACCAATCAGCCACAACATTATGACCGGACAGGAGAAGTTAATAGCATTGACCATCTTGTGACGATTCAATGTTCTGCTGGGAAACTTCTGGACCTGGTATTCATTCATTCATTCATTCATTGGTGTGGATGTTACTTAGACATGTAGCACCCACCTAGACCAGACCAGGCACCCCCACCCCATAGCAATGACACTCCTTGATGGCAGCAGAGAAATCAGTTCATAAACAACTCAAAAAAACATGAAGGACATCTCAAGGTGTTGACCTGGCTTCCAAATCCACTAGATCCCACTAACAACACTGTGTTACCAGACACCACAGGACACCCTCAGAAGGCTCATGTCCATTCTCTGATGAGTCACCACAAAGGTAGACCTGTACAGTATTAGGAATTTTGTAAATGCTCACATACATGACTTTGGCGTGTGTTTTATATTCACGCAGCCCACCGGCGTGGCTCAGCAGCCAAGGCCAGTCGGCTCGGCGGGGGCTTCTCCTCCGCTGAAATTCCACTTAAGAGGAAATATCCTCCATTATCGCTGGAGAGACGACAAGCGGTCAGAGCGCTAGAGGAGAAAACCTTGAGCTTTCAACTGTTTCTTGTTCCGCCTCCTCATCTCGCCCCGGTGTAACAATCTATTTGTGAGTCCGTGGACGCTCGAGGTTGTTCTTCTTGGATGTGCCACGACCAAAAAAAAAACAAAAACTAAATGTGTTGCTCTGGTTTTCGTTGTGAATTATCAGTAAAAAAATAGATGCAGCTGATACAACAGAACAAGGGAGCAGTTACTGATTTCTGTTTCCACCAAGTGTGAAGCCAGAATCTGAGAATAGTAACAAAACTAGTGCTGGAGCGAGGACTCCATCAAGAATTCAATCAAAGTTTGGGAATTTAATACGTGCACTTGTTTCCAAATTTATTTCACCTTTGAGACATTTTAATATTTCAAAACCAGCTGCATTATGAATTAAAATCCTTCAGAGTCCTCTAAAGTTGGTACTTCAATGGTAGAACATATTTTTAGCTTGATAAAGAACTAACTGAGAATTTAAGGGTGACTCCTGAGTAATATAACATGTGCTGAATATGGAATAACTTAATTTGACCGTAATCTGAGTCACCAAGTTTCCTTCCTTCATCCATTCACCACAGAGTAGCAGGTGTATTAGGTCCTGTGTTTGTTGTCTGTGAAGGTTCTCAGTCATCCAGGTCATGGTGTTTCCAAAGAAAGGTTCTAAAAAGGCTTGTGGAGTTTTTTGAGAAGACGTTTCATCCCTCATTCCAATAAGCTTCTTCAGTTCTTCAGAGCTTTAAGATCTCAGATGTTGTTCCTGGACTTGCTCCAAGTGTTCTGTCACCACAGGGACCACAGTTGCCTTCCCCTTCCACATATACTCAGCCCCCCCGCTATCTCTCGAGCTTCTTGTCTTATTTCTTCCTGATGTTGCTATCATTCTTGGTTGCTAAATCCACCGCTATGACTCTCATCTGCTGTTTAACCGGTAAGTCAACCATCACCACAGGATCTGGGCTCGGTCGTCCACTCCTGTTCTGACCTCGGGACTTCCGGTCTACAGTGGTGAGCAAGACACCAACTTATAAACCAAATCGGTTTTTGAACCAGGCTATAAAAACGGCCTATTTACCGTTATTTTTTTTACAACCTGGACCTCATTTCTGGCATTTAATATGATCGTTTACTCACCCATATTTAGATACATGTTTATCTATATAGTGGGAGTGAATGGGGCACCAAAACGCAGCGTCTAAATAACACATCATCAGCCACAAAACTCATTAATTTCACCAATAATTTGAGTCCAGAGTTGACGTCCTTTACATTTGAATTTGGCGCCACCCTCAAGTGGAACTGCACTTTGTGTCAGCTTTGTTTTTCAATCCTACACGTTACACTCAGATGTAGGGTATAAACATTTGGACATCATTTGAATTCATGATTATGCCAAATACTTCAACCTCAAAAATGACAGCATGAGATCTGGAAACGCTTGACCTGTGATTTCACCACCTGTCCTTTCAGTCATTGGCACTGTCACTGCCGATCAACACTAAAGCAAAAACCAAGAGTCACAACATTTACGGGGTCTCTTAGCGAGCGAGAGTGACCGTCTAGTCTAAATTACATCCTGAAAGCAAAACAAAGCGGACACAGATCAGAAGTCTGCTGTGTTCACATCAGTTAGGAAGCACTTTCATCTGAAGTGACACACGGCCGGTGGAGCGTGTAGGCATCTTTACAGCCGGAGCCCAGAGAGAGAGGGGCCTGACCTCACAGATACTGAAGTCCCGGCTCCACAAAGTGCACAATGTACGTTCAGTGTATTAACTTTCACTTCACTTGGCTCAACATAGTTGTCTAGCGAGCGTGAGGGCAGTGGATCTAACACGCAGGGGAGGAGAACTTTTTATTTCGTTTTTTTTTTTTGTGGGTGGTAGCTGTAGTTTCATCTCATCTCAGTGTTTAATAACCAAAGGCATTTTTTTTTTTTTGCTTGACACCAGATACACCAGATAGAGGAAAGAAATGACTTTGGTCACTTTTCACTTCTGCAAACACATCTGCCTCCTGCAGCCAGCCTTTCACTGCAGTGACCACATCAGACAAACCGCAGACTGGTACCAACACAGCCTCCGGGCACAGCGGCCTGATGGGTAAATCCACGATAAGACAGGCTTCCACATCAAGACGTTATCCCCGGCAGAGGAGACATCCTGTCCTACGGCTCCTAATTACAACCCAGGCGATAAAATTTGAAGAAATGACAGCAAGACCTGAAATCTGAGGGTATCAGGAGGTTACTTCTACTGTACGTCTGCTACCAGTAATAATTACGTTCACAGCATTAATAGTGAGAGGGAGGGAGGGCGGATCGTTTGCTCATTTGGAGAAGCGCCAGATGACTTTGAAGAGGAAGAGGAGAGGAGGGAGACTGAACACCAACAGTCCACGGCAGGAGTTTAGATTGTAAATGAACGGCAGCCTTAGGCTTTAAAAAAAGCAAAAATATGAAATAACAGAATAAATAAAGCAAAGTACACTGGTGGGTAAAGCGGCGTTAGGCTGCCAGCGCCCACTCAGGAGCTACATCTGCAGGACAGATTCAAAGCATAGAAGGGGGAGATATCCCTTCTCCCGGAGGTTACGCCGTATCCAAGGCTTGGATTTTACCGAGCGATATCAGACGCACTGAGAGTCAGGTACGGAGATGAAGGAGCTCACTATCACTGACGCCTTTTCCACGCTGAAGGAAGAACTTTGCATTAACATCTGTCCCGGCCAATCCGACGTACCTGCTTTCACACCGGGTTTTGAAATGCCCCAGATCCAGGCTCTGTCATGCAAATGAACACAGACATCATTTGAGGGAGCATGTGATATCGTAACAGCTGCCGTCTCTAATGATGCGCTATCGCTATTTCAGAAGCATGAGCAGCTGTTAGTCGTGTGCGCGCGTCATGACTTGGGGAGATGATACTTATTCTGGAACAAGCTGTAGAGTTTTAAATGATTTACTGAAAACGTCCATGTGTTGAGTTATTTATCAGCTTCACCAGGTGAAGAGGTGATAAAGGAAGATGAAGACACTGGTTATTATTGAGGAAATGTGCAACTTAAACTCTGTATTCAGAGTTATTTCATTAGTTAGTTATTGTTACATAGGGATGGGAGATATGGACTAAAACATTTATCTCGATAATTTCTGGTATTTATCACGGTAACGATAAAAATGGCGATGAATAAACAACAATTCAGCCTAATCTAGTCGTAGCTAGCTAGTTAACGAACGCAACAGACGTGAAAATAAAAGATGGGCTTTCTGAGACTCCGACATGCGGCCAGACGTCTGCATTTGATTTAAACCCAAGTTAAGATGTACAGCTGTTCACATCAGTCAGCCAGAGGTGAATGAATCAATAATCAAAAATCTAATCAAATAATAACAAAAATCTAATTCAGAAGAAAAAACAGATGAAGTTCTCACAGTTAATGAAATATTTATGAACAATCAAAACGTTTGACTGAGCACAAACTAAAGTCTAGTCTTTAGGGGCTGGTGAAATGCATTCTGGGACAAAAACTGAAGCTGAAGCTGAAGCAGGTGATGTGGAAAAGTCAAATACATCTTCATAAATAAATTCTGATTCACAATTAATATCGAATTTCACTAAAAAGACAAAACAGACAAAACATTCCGAACTTCAAATGTATGTGGCTGTTGGGAAACATAAATAATTATTAATTAAAAGTCCAATCACTGCTGAATCTTTGGTATTTTACTGACTATCTGAAAAATCAGGCACTGTAAATTTAGAGCAGTTATAAAAATCCAAAACCCACAATCAATTCGTTCTGATTTTTCTGCGTGTACCCGAGCTTTGACCTTAGACTGCGTCCTCAAAACGTCAGCGCTACTCGTCGCGAGGCTGCGTACGAGGAGCGCAAAGTCAAGAAGGTGAGCCAACAAAACACAATCACTGCGCCGGTAATTCCGTCGTTTCCAATCACGGCGGTAAACTTTCTCCCGAGTGTCTCATCATTCAGACGACAACCTTCATTCCTGCGGGGTTCGCTTCAGACCTGAGGGAAGACGTGCACGAAGGAGTCTTGGCGTTGAAGCGTTAACGTGACATAGACACGTAAGCGGATTCGTTTGCCTCTTTCTTGTCATTTTCCAGCATCTTTTTCTCAGTAGTGTGTACATACAGTATCTGTGGGGATCAGATCTGAAGCCGGACGCAGACCTGGAGCCCAAGGTGACCTCATTACCGCCGTTTGTTCCGCTTGTCGCTGCGAATCACACGCCGCGCCCGTCAGGACCGCAGCGGCCGGTAACTCGCCCGTGTCCGCGGCGGAGCCCGGGTGCCTCCTGATATGTGACCCTGGAGAGAATCGGCAATGCCGAGACTCCTCTGCGAAACCCCCGCGGACGTCTCCGTGCGGCTGGACGAGGGCGACGGGAACCTGGAGCTGACCTCATTTGGCGGCTTTCATCTCGGGGCGCTGGAGGGACGGTTGTGTAGGCAGTTCCGGCCCGACCCGCCGACCTCTAAAACGTTTGCCGGGCAGAATATCGATGCGACCTGTACAGCGACGCGATTGTGTCTTCAGAGGTGTCAGCGTTAAAGCGCCTGAAACCAGAATGATAACTCAGCCTGATAACTGCAGCTGGAAATGTAACTTCACCTCCACGGCCCCTTGCAGACAGCGCTGCTCATACAAAATAATCACAGAGAACAACTCAGACAACACACAAGAAACTAAAGAACATTTAGTTTCAGCTAAATGTGTCATAACCCTGGATCAGTCATGGTATTAAGTTTGTAAAGCCTCTTCCTTGGTGTCCCTGTCTCAGCTAATATATGACTGGTTTCTTCTTGTGTGTTCCTCAGTAGCCTCACCTGTGCCTCCTGAGTCTTTGTGTCCATATATTTAGTCCTGCCTTTTCTGTCTCTGCGTCTTCATGGAAGTGTCTTCACGTTACTGCTTTGATCATCCAATCCTCGCCACCTCTACTTTGTGAGAAGGCTAAGGTCCTTCAGGGTGTGCAGGATGATGCTGAGGATGATCTATGAGTCTGCGCTGGACGGAGCTAGCTTATTTTTTTTATTCTGCTGTTGAGTTGAGTTCTGGGGCAGCAGGTTGAAGGTAGCTGATGCCAACACACTGAACAAACTCAATCTGCTCTCTGACAGACTGAGAAGTACTTTGAGTCACAGACTTATTCCATTAAGGTTTTCCACAGAACGCTATACAAAATCGTTCTTACCTGTAGAACATCAGACTTCACAGTTCCTCCCGTTTCTGTTTTCTGAGCAATAATTACAGAACATATCTGTACAGTGATAAGTTTAACTCATATTGTATATATTGGTCTTATTCTTCCTCTAGTAGTCGACGTCATATTGGCAGGAAAGCACACTTTTTGAATAAATATTTAGTTGACAACTGCAAGCAACTAACTTGTACCAGTTACATCCAGATATGGTTGACACCTGTTGTGAACCAGGATGCCAGAATAGTCTGGGACTAGCAAAGGAAGGGAAATGGTTTCATAGGATTCCCAAAGATCCTGCAAAGACGTCAGTATTACTGCGATAAAACGCTCAAGAAAACAAAGTGCTGGGATCCCTCAAGAAACGGGTTTGTCTTGTGCAGCGATCACTTTATATCCGGTGCAGAATTCAGCGTTTTCCAAGTGTAATGTCTTGTTTATTTAGTTTTTAACACCACGTCCAATCTCTTCTAATGTTTATAACGTGGATTACAAAGGGCTGCTGCTCATTCAGCACTAAAACTACTCACAATGAGAAAGAGATTCAGGATTAAACAGTTACTAGTTATTGTAGTTGTGTTACTGTCATGAACCTCCTCAGATAAATTCTTCAACGTATGATTTCAGAGACTCTCTGGAGTAGGAGGAAGGAAAGTTAATGAGGTAGTTATATATATCTGGATGCTGCAGGTCAGGAACATCGTCTATGTTGGCTGTTTCAAAGAAATGACACCTGGGGCATGATAAGGGTTTTTGATATCTAATCTGTAGAGCTGTGCCTTGTGCTGGTCAGTTTCTATCTGTTTAAAGTGTCAGTAAACTCTGACAGCCTGAAATCAGAGCTGGCACATTTTTACCAATATGGCAGCGTCAACGAAAGAAGTCACGTGACGCCCAGATCTGATGCTAACACTTCCTCGCAACAGAAAGCAAATACGTGCTTCGATCCAAGACTTGGTCTGATAACCCCTCATCATTCTAGTCTGCTGTAACCAGGCTCAGATTCTGGCTTTTGGACAGTCCAACAACCAATCAGAGCAATCTAGTTATGAACAAAGAGTGTTTATCTATACCACCGTCAACTTCAGGCTCGTTCCGCTGCAGCAGAGCCAATCCCCACCTCTCCCTGTGCATGTATATGTGTGTGTGTGTGGTTGGTGATGGCAGCAGCCAGTTAACTGGTGAACAGATCTGTCTTGGCAGAGCCATTATGCAGGACTTGGTCCCATGCCAGCCGGTGAGAGCACAGCGAGAGTGTGTGTGTATGTGTGTGTGCCCTCCTACACGTTTGCATCGAGCTAGCGAAAAGACAGGAAGCCACAAATGGGATGGTGAAAGTGTGTGCAGGCAGCCATCTCTCAGCAGCTGGTCGTCAGGGATGCGATGGCCTGGCTACGCGTCTGGAGGAATGTGGCGTCGGTGAAGGATCCAAGAATCTGTCTCTCTCTCTCTTTCTCACACACACACATATAAATATATATACTCTTGCCGCCTACTTGCTCCAGCTGATGCGTTCGCTGTCTGGAGGCTGAGGATCCCTTTGTTTTTTCTGCTCCGTCTGCTTTCGGATTGATCACCGAGAGATTACATGCGCAGCAACCCGGGTTAAAACCGACAAAAGTTTGTCAGTTTAAATCCCACCTAAGACTCGACGACACCCTGCTTTCCTTTCCCCACTTTCTGCTCCACCCACGTCAACAATCAAACACCGAATGTCTTGTTCAGTTGGGAAGCCTCCTATCTAACCTTGCACCGAGGTCTTGGAAGCGTTTAAGAAGTTGTTGCTTTAATCAGCTCGTCTTCCTCGATGAAGGCCGGTGCGGGGGGGGGGGGGGGGGGGGTGATAGCGCGCGGCTAACGCGTAAGAAAGACTCGAGCATTTAAAATAAACTAAAAACACAATGTGAGTCTGGGCCAGCGTTGAAGCTTTTAACTGGCAGACACGCTGACTCACCCACCTACACATCAATCCTTCAGCTTGTTACATTTTAATGGATTTAGATTTTTTATTTTTTTTTAAATAAATCCTGATAATTGCTTGTCATCCAATGAGTAATACCACCTTATATAATGAATATAAACGCTCTGCCATTGTTTGTTGGAGTTCTACAAAGTAATTTACAGCGTCGCTTTCTCACTGACCCACTCACTCACACATCAAGACTCTTGCTGGCAAAAAAATCTGAGTGTTGCCCAAAGACACTTAGAGGCATCTGGATGGGCTGGAAGGGATCAAATCCTGCAATTAATAGACACCCACTTTACCAACTGAGCCACAGCTGCTCAAAAATTAAAAACTTACAGCCACACTTGAAGGCCTGGAAGGAGAGTTGTACCCCAGTAAATGGTTGGACGGATAAAAAAAAAAATGCTTTGACTTTGACATTTTTAGGCTAGACTGAGAACACGTTAGCAGTTCAAGCTAAACTACTGGTATGCTAACGCTGATGCTAGCATTGATCACATGCTCATGGTAAACACGCTTTTGGTCGCTAACGTTCGGTAGCTTTTTTGGACGTTGTTGTTAGACAGATAAGACAGAACCGTTCATCTTCCCAATTTCTAGCCTTATGCATTACAGCTAATGTTGTCTCACCTACTCAACCCATGTATATTCTTATAATTTGGGGTATTTGGGGTATTAGGAGTTTGTGGAGAAACCTGTTGCTGCCCTTAGATGAGACTCATTTTAGGGCAGAGGGAACAAAGCTGCCTTGTTTGCTAGTTGGGCTCAACAAAACCATTTTGCTGTTTATCAAAATAACCAAAGACGATCTGAAATTGGAACAGCAGCTTATCTGACGTCCACTAAATGCATTCTGGGATACTTAGCTCTCCAGATTCCACACACGTTACCACCTGATGCATCCCTGATGAAATGGGCGGGGCAAGAACGCATCTGGGCATTTGGACCGTGCAGATGTTTGCTAGCTTCCAAGCTACCTACACAACTTTACACTACAACTGAGGCAATTCCCTCTACTTCTCTTTACACTTGTGTCGCTAATGTTATAAACTACTGAGACTTGGCAGCTTTCTGTCTAGTGCAGCTTCTACCAGAGATCAGTGTCAGTGAGTTTGGTTCACACCAACTGTGACCTCTGTTATTACAGTCAGGAAGTCAATGAACACCAAGCTACATGACCAAATGATCATCAATCGATCATGATTAGTTGATAAAAACAGTCGTCTCTGTTGAATTTACTCGGTTTTGATTCTACTTATTAGGTGAAAAGAGGAAACGCACGATGTTTGTTTTAGACTACGAGGTAGGCATGTGGGAAACCAAAGTCCACATCAAAACTACTGAAAGTTGGCGTGGTATCATGTGGATGTAACTTACACACCCACCTAGAAGTTGTTACTGACCAGGCATCCCCACTCTACACTCCTTCCCCACTAGGGCAATGAAACGGCTCAAAAAACATGAAAAACAGCCCAAGGTGTTCACACAGACCTTCTCCAATTCCAAACTGAAACTGGAACAAGCCTGATTTACAGTGGCCCCTCCCCCAAACATATAAAACCCAAATGACTACCAGTACTACAAACATACTGGTTAACAAGTTAGACCTACAGAATATTAAGCTGGTGGAAGCATGCTACACTGCTAACGTTAGCACATTTTATGCTACGTTTTGAGTCATCTTGACATTAAGGGTTTGGACAAACATTTGTGGTGCTTCACGTCTCATTACTGCAGCTGACTCCTTAAACAAATCCCCCGACGCGTGCTCAGACATTACATTTCCTCTGAGACCTATTAGCAAGTGACAATAAACCGTACAGACACATGATTGATCAAACCGTTGCACCTAACACACAAAACTATAACCGCCGTCTGTAATTGGTGTAATTTGGTAAATGTCGCAGTAATCTCCTGTTCAATAAAAGTCACATGAGTCATGTCCTAATTTCGCGTCACACGGCCAGTGATACACAACAAAGCGCTGTGAATGAGCCACAGCGGCTCCACGTGATGCGGACGGCATCCAGAGCCTCAAACCCGTCATCGCGTCAGAGTAATCTGTACAAAATGAGCCGAATCTCAAGCAAAGTCATGATTCTATTCAATATTCACGCCCAGAAACAAGGCAGCGGCCTATTAAAGCGGGCTTCAAACGAAGCCGCTTATCTTTTTAATTAGGCCGCAGGTTGAGAGCGAGCGATATTGCACTCTGAGCTGATGTATATGTAATGTGGAACAGTATTGATTGTGGGGAGGAGACGACGAGGGGGCCCATTCAAGGTTCCAGCTCCGTGAACTGTTCAATACCGGCGCTAATAAATAATATCAAAGGCAAAACCTGGCTAAAGGTGGATGAGATGAAATCTCTTTATAATAAAAAACCCAGAGGGATGAAGAGAGAGGGGAGGAGGGGAGGGGCAGGTAGAGGAGGGATGGCAGATATTTCTTTTTGCAGGCAGCCAGGGCGACAGGATATTGCACAGCGTGTGCAGCTGAAGAAACAAATAACACGTCTTTCATCAATAGCAGATTAAAACACAGACAGAGAGAGGGATAGAAAGAGAAAAAAAAAAAAAACACTCCTAATTATATTCTCTGGAGTTGGTGTTTCTTTCTGACTGTTTTGACACGGCTAATATGCTTTTCTGAGAATCCCCTCCAACCCACACACACTCACAGCGACACCATCACCCTCCACCCCGGCAGGTTATCTGGGTCTAATAGGCAATATAAGAAGCTATTTACACTTCAAGGTGCTAATGCAACACTTTCCTCAATCTTATTACCGTCGAAGTGATTTTCTCACCTGTGTGTTGACAAGTGGAATTAGACAGTGTTTGGACAGAAACATTCCCGACATCAAACACACACACACACACACACACGCCTCGCTCCCAAACTCCGGTTTCTAAGGAAGTTAGCACCCTGACCTTTGCCGGTCTATTACATTGTTGACTTTACTGCAGGAAGCTGCATGTCAGAAACGTAATTTAAGAGATGCAAATCAGTCTGTCGTGCTCGGTGAAGCGCCGGCTTATCTAACAGGAGCAGCGTTTTTTTTTTTTTTTTACACTTTAAATAAAGAATTTTAATAAGCAAGACGATACAATACCCAAAGAACAAGCTAAGACAAGGGCAACGGGACGTGTAGAGATTCTTGAAGACGTTTCAGCCGAGTAGCTTCTTGTGTTATAAAAAGACTGTTAGGGTGAGTTAGGGTTTAAACAGGAACGTCTATGTGTGTTGTCCACCTGAAACTCCCATGACCGGGGTCTGCTAATGAGCAGCTACTCCTAAAGCAAGCCATCTATGTCGAATTGGAAAAAAACTAATTGGAAACACCTCCATACACACCTTGAGACGAGAGTTTCTGGCTGATAATGGGTCATTAGAGCAGCATTCACTGAGAAAAGAAAACAGGATCAAAACCGATTCCTCCAACTATCTGGTTCATCTGGTTGAAAATTTCTGATGGGCGACACTCACAGTTGTTCCTATTTAAACTCCCCACCACTACTTTAGGAACTTAACATGCAACTTGGATAAAATGTCTTCAAGAAACCCTACAAGTGGAAATACCATGACCTGGATGACTGGAAACCCTTTACAGTTACATGCCAGTAGGGATGTGCGATATTTCATCGTTTACGATATATCGTCAAAAACATTCACCACGGTAAGAATATGTCATCCCGCGATGGTTTGGTTTTAACCCCTTAACGCCTGAATTAATTTTTCAGTATATAAAGAAATTAAATATTTGTATTTTTGTTACCACTCCAGCCGGTCCTACCAGAAACTAGTGCTTGCTAAAGGTTCCTAGGATTTTTTTTGAATGTGCACAAACTGACATTAGAGTATTACATGCGTTATTTCAGCTGCAGTCTGAACGGAAACAGTACGTCGCAAATTAGCGACACTAGGCATGAGTGAAATATTTCTAGCTTCGATACGGGATGGTGAGATTTTAAAGTTTTCATCCAAAGAGTCCGGGAAAAAAACTCAGATAAAACTTGATGCATTAGAGTCAAAAAGATTAGACTGAACTGGTGTTTATTTATCCTCATAAACAGAAATTATTGGGATAGATATTTTAGTCCATATCGCCCACCTTTATCTTAACTTTAACTATACCTACATTATTTGTCCAAACATCTTCACTGACACAATGTGGAACTAATCCCCATCAACATATGAAGCAGTTTCCTTGTCTTCATTCTCTTTCAAAAGGAAATACTGCTTCATCTGCATCCCCCTGACACTCAAGAAGCATCACTGTGGACTTGGTGGAAGGTACCAGAACTGTGGACACTTTTTCTATAGAGTTAAAGTCTGAGGAACTCTGTGTTTAATTAACCGTATCACACAGTCACGTCGTTCACCGGCTGAATGGCATTGCCTCAACTTGGTCTCCTTCCACTTTGTGTCGCCAGTGATCCTTTGCCAGTTTGTCTGTTCATGTTTCACTGCTAGTCACTTTCTGTGTGTGCATCTCTTAAGGACCTGCCCTGTGATGAAAAACAAACCTATAACACATATTTTGAATCAAATTTCATTTGAATCCGGATGCCGAAGCATCTTTAGGCCCCAAATATTTCGTGAGATGAGCCACAAGTTTGTTATCAAAAGAAACCCCATAAAGAACTCGTTCAGCCTTGGACACATCTCCCGTTTGTTCTGAATCTTCCTGCTTGTGCAAAAATAATGTCGCTGACTATTATTGGAGTGCGTTACTGTGACACAAAACCCATGTGGCCAGAGTTTGACGTCTCCAAATTTGTTGGACACTTTTTATTTCTGCCTTGGCAGCTCGTCACAGTTGGAGTATGTTTGAACTGGTTTAATTTGCGCTCCCTGTTCTCCGTCAACGGCTTTTTAAAGCCTCCAACAGATTTAGTTGGGGCTTTAAATGATGTACACCTACGTTTGGTACAAATCTAATTTCAGATTTGAGTGTTTTATCGATTCTGGCCAAAAAAAAAAAAAAAGATGCCACTGATTTCTCAATGCTTGAGCTTGTTCCTGGAAATGAAGCCCTTGAGGTCCTGTCTCTTCAGTTGTTATGTGATTCATTTCATCCAAAGCAAAGGAAACCATCTGAACTCCCCTAATGAATCTGTACTTGGCCTTTACAGCACGGAAATACTCTGGATAATTATCTTGAGCAAGGCAGTATGGTTGTTCACATGGGAGGTGAATAGCAGTGATGATGTATAGAGTTGAAGACATGACGGGAGGAAAGACCTTTGGTGAAACCAACTGGTCCCAAGTTGAACTACTCCCAACTTTGAGAACAACAACCAATGGGAGCAAGTGATGCAGCTGATTGACATGACGTTCACCAAACACCATCCATGACTTTGGTTCCTACCATCAAACTCACCATGCTGATAGTGGGCTTAGAGCGTCGGGTCAACTCAACGTGGAGAACATTTTCTTACACTGGCAATATTTTAATGTTCTGCTTGTTTCATTTGGACATTTGGACATTTAGGTTGTGGAACGAAAGACAAACTGTCACAGAGGACATATATGTCATATGTGGAAGGGGCTTTAGTCAGATACAAGTATTAACTAAACTAAAAAGGTAGAAATAAAGTAGGTTTCTGGAGAGTTAATCTTTGCTTGGGTTGGATTTTATTTGATTTTGAGTCAAAATGACAAACGATAGTCAAACAAAAACTTAGCTTAGGTCAGTAAATCTTGTAGGGATGTCTTTGAATGGTTTAAGGGTTCAAGTCTTTTGCTTCTTGTGTTGTTGTCGTGCAAGTCTGGGATGGTTTTGTAACCTTTACCCGTCAGATGAGCAACAACAAACATGTGTTGTGGAGATCAGACTGAGACAAAATGAACTGAACAACACTTGAGTCCTATTACACTGATTGGAAACACTTCTGAACAGATGGACTTTAAATTAACTTGTAATCCTAGAAGTGGACTTACTTTTGCACCTCACAGATATCTAATATTGCTTATAATATTTCAGTTTTAATAGTTAAGATTGGGTTCTTGGCTCAAAGAGTCATATTTTATCCAATTAAAAAACATTTCCCAGAAGAAAAATTACATACCCACTAGCCGTTTCAACTTCCTGCTACACTAAAACACTGCAAACCTCAGACATGAACCTTTTTTTTATCTCTTTCTTCAGACTTAATGCTCTTGTCACTGAAATACTAAGACTAGATAGAAGTTCAGCGTCCTCTTCAGAAAATCGGGCAGCTTCTTCTCCTTTTCCTGTTACCAGCCCGTCTTTGATCATATGACCAAGCCGTCAACCCACCTCAACCCGCTCTAAACTCTCCTCAGCGGCACACTCAGCTGGGAAAATCTCGTCGGCAGCTGCAGTTTGAAGTCCCGCAGAATGCAAATTGAAAATTAAGGTGCACTTCCTTAATCTGCTGTTCTAATCCAGCTCCAAAAAGAGGAGGCAAAGAGAAAGAAAGGGGGAAAGAAAAATCCGTAGGAAGGGCTACATTAATTATACACAAAAAGAAAAACTACAAAAGAGGGCCTGGTCTTTGAAGATACTGAGCACTAAATGTCACCCACAGCCTTTGAAGCTCTCAACCGCCTTTGTCTCTCATTTCTCCTCAACATGAAACACGGTGCTGCAGACAGGCACTGCCAGAAACAGCAAGGGACATTTCAACTCGGAGGTGCACTTTAAAGATAGAGATAAGTCACAAAAATAAGGCGCGCTCCGCTTCGGCAACGTACAAATTTGAGCTTTATGTTGACAAGTATCCATCAGGACGTTAAAGGAAACCCTGCTCTCGCCAAACGACTTCCATCTCTGATCTAAAATACTAAAACTACAGGCTGGATATAAACAATTTGCGGGAATTTATCTTTGTCACACTGCTGCAGGAACATACTGATAAGTCGTATAAACTAAATCCGGCTCGGAGACGGCGAGTGTTATCTGAGGACACGCGGAGATTGAAATATTTCCAGACGTCAGTGAAGATTGTTATCGTCCTGTTAAATCTGCTGTTTCTGTTACTGCTAAAGTAAATATTTGATCCACTTCAACTCACAGAATTAAGGTGAACGTGGAGGCTCGCTGACAGTCAATCAACTGTCCCGTTTCTTTTTTGTGATACAAATGCAGCAGAAGATAAGATTTTGGTTTCAGTGCTTATACACTGCAATAGAAATGGCATAGACTGTATATAAATATGGACAATGTGTCGCCACTAATTTGCATTGGCCAAACAGGATGCTATGTTGCCAGGGTTACAGGCGACGCCATCTTACAACTTTGAGAAACAATCCTCAAAAAAAAAACTGTTTTAGCTCGGCATAAGCCCCGCCCACTGACATTGAGGGGGCGGAGCTTATGTCCTATACTGCAGCCAGTCACCAGGGGGCGCTCTACTTGCTTTGGCTTTAATTTAGAGGAGCTGATCTGCTGTCCACCTTTATACGGTTCATGGGTAATGGTGGTCCAACATTGGTCAACCAAGACTTCTTGTTGGGATGTTGATGTGATAACTCAAAGTCTGAATGGAGCCTAAGATATTCTATAACTTGAATGACTGAGAGTCTTTACAGATAACAATTGGTAAGAACCCAACATCATCAGGATTTCTCTTCTGGGGACCAAGAATGTTTAAACAACAAATTACTCCAGGAAGAGAAATCAGATTATCTGATAAGATAGAGATATTTACAGATCCGTCAGCTTTCACAATAACCAATGAGAGTAGAGCGTCTACAAGGACACAGAGCGGCTGATGGTGTCGCGAAGAAACGCTACCCTCGAGGCTAATGCTAGCTAGCACAGTGGAGCTTTGAATGCTCTCTGATCTGGCGCAAAAAGTAACGTCCTGGAGTGTGTGTGAGATATGCCATCCTTTTAAAATCCTGTGGTGTGTGCATGTTTGTGATTAGAGAGAAGAATCTTAGCGAAGTTTTTCCTTTCAAAGTTAGCATTTTTTAAGCGTGGTTTAAAAGGAGTTTAAACGATTTCTAAAAAGTCTGTAAAATAAATGTAGAATAGTTTAAAGATGTTAAATATTATTGCAGGCTATGATATGTTTATGCTAGTTTCTGGACAGATGAACATACAGTGCAGTCTTCTGTTTACTGAATCTGTTTACCCTAACACGTACATATACACCACCAGACAGGCTTCCCTCTGCAGGATAAATAGGACACTGAGCATTACTCAGTAGGAGTTTAGTCCCCCGAGGTTTTTCAGCAGAATAAATAAAAGTGTGCAGACAGCATCAGTCACTCACAAACAACACGGCCCTGTTTTAGGTGCAGACTGAGTCGGCTTGAACTCTCTCGGGGTTTCAGTTTGTTGTCGGTGCATTTTCTTCTCCTTTGCATCTTTAAACAGATTCATGTGACGAACCTTCAGGATCACGGCAGCGTATTGTTCAAATATAATCAAATACATTGATATTGGATCTTTTAAATGAGGATTTTAATTGGACAATGGATTTTATTTTAAACCCAGTCCTGGTATTAATTAAAGCCTCATTCCTCTTGAGCAGTAATGTCTGAAGATGAAAAATAAAGCTCGTGTAGAAGCTGCAATTCCTCGAATCTTTCAAAAGCGAGTCAATTCCCTCAGACCTCAACTTTACAGCAGAAATAAACATGTTTACTCGTGGTCTCGCGAGATTTGTCAAAGCCAGGCTTGAAAGTTCGCAGACGAGGGGAACGTCGATCCGAGGAATTTATGAATCGACGTCGAGTCTTTCAAATGAATCGAAATCTTAAGCCGAGCCCAAGGAACGACGTCCAACACTCAAACTTTATTCTGTGGCAGGTTTTGTCTCTCCAAGCTAAAATACCGATCTAATTCTCTTCGAATCTGAACTCAGATTCATCTCTAAGCAGTCCTTGACCGTCCGGTGCAGAAGCAAAGCCGAACCACGCGGCGGTAAATCTGCTCTTTCCTATTCTCTCCTCAGCCGCCCTCTGTCTTTGCAGGTGAAAGAAATCATGGGGAGAAAAAAAAAAGGGAGGGACGAGGAGGAGGCAGGGAGGAGAGAGGCGAAGGAGAACAAGGCCGAGAAGAGTGAGGGGGGCGAGGGGAGGGGGCACTTGAGTGCAGTTGTAATCAAGGCCTGTGTGCTCAAGAGGGGCCAATCAATCCAGCTGTCTGCCTCTACATCTCATCAGGCATCTTGAAGACGGCTAAAAATGAGGCTCTGGGTCCAGGGCTGCTAAAGGAGAGAAAGAGAGAAAGAGCAACAGGCGGCTTTGGGAGTCTGTTAATAACTGAAGCAGAGAACACAAAGGTCTTGAAAGTCTGAGCTGCAGTCACCTCCTGCTGAGAGACGAGCGTTTACCGCCACAGAACACCGTGGTAAAGTTTACCTGCAGCCAAAAACAAGTAACTCCCTGTGAACCCATGAAGCTAAGTAAGCTACAGACATCCAGCCTTACTCTGAGCACTGCACGACCTGCAAGATGGCCGCCAGAGAGACGAAACCTCCCGTCACGACCTGATTTAAAAGGACGCACAGATCAGAGTAGGGCCGAACGATTAATTGCATTTGTGATAATATCGCGATACGATAAAACGCGATTTTCTAACCATAACCGCGTGATTACAAGGTGGTCACATTATGCAAGCGACGTGGATGATAAGCTTCTGACCTGGATGATGTCGTCTCTGAGCGGAGCGCACACCCGCTGTGGTCGGCTTGTTTACCCATAATTCACTACTGCTGCTAGTATTTTGCAACATGGCTGAATGTTTGTCTGACTCTGAGGTTGTGGACGAACCATAGCAGTAACAAATTACTGGTAAACAAGGAGGTCAGAAGACATCATCCAGGGTCTGTAGGTCAATCTACAGACAGCGAATGATGGTAACACGTATCTCCGGGCTCAACAGGGAACAGCACTAGCGTATCATAACAAAGTATTGGTGAAATTAACGCGTTTCGCTGCAGATAATGTGTTATTTAGAGTCTGTGTTTCGATGCCCTGACCACTCCCTCTATAGCAGTGGTTCCCAAAGTGGGGGATGCAGAGACATTGCAGGGGGGGTCGCAGGATGCAGACTGAATTAGAGGGTGACAGTTTTTTGGGACTCCCGTGGGTCATGGGAGTCAGTTTCATCGTTGGTAACGTGATAGGAACGGGATAGAGCAAATAATCAACGGGACGGAGCCGGAGATTAAATTAAAAAAATGACGCTGCAATGCGGTGAGTGATGAGAACTTGGGGAGCAGGACGGGATTTGGGAGTCTTTCTGTCGTACAATGTGTGAAATAAAAAATATTTATATTTCTTCTGAACCAAAGGGGGTCCCAGCAGGTAAAGTTTGGGAACCATTGCTCTATATGGATATACGTTGACCTAATCATCTCCTGAACAAGTCCAACAAGTGAAACAAAAGTGATATTAGTGAGTAAACGATGGTATTTTATGCTAGATATAAGGTCCAGGTTGTAAAAAAACAGTAGTTGCTGTATATACAGAATGTCTTTATATTATATTGTCTTTATATTTCTAGTGCCTTCCTTATATATTTTTTCAGAGTATTGTATATCTGTATATTTCTTTTTTGGCATATATTTTTCAAAAAATTCTGTATATTGTGTTTTTTAGGTAACTATTTCCCTGTCTAAGCTGTCACTGTCTTTCTGTACATATATTTTTTGCCAAACTCAACGCTACTGTGACAAGGAAATTTCTCATATGTGGGATTAATAAACACATCTTAGTTCCCCTTTAAATGCACAGCGGCAAAGCTACAGACGTTTCTGTAATGAGCAGTTAAATAAAAATGTTTATTTCATGTCATACATCTTTTAATTTAATTCTAAGAAACAGGCCCAGCCTATGGGAAAGAACATTTAACACTAAATTTAAATTTAAATCAGTCATTATGTTTTGTTGGGGGAAAAAAGAGCTCAAAATAAAAACTAAATAAATAAAAATCGCATATTAAATCGCAATATCGGGGTAAAAATCGTGGTAAATCAAACACGGTGGCACGGGTGATGTTTTCTAATGCTGCTTTTTAACCAGATGCTACTAATCAGAAAAACATCTTAGAATAAAAAAAAAAAACGGCACCGTGCAACAAAAAATGGGATTTTTGTGAAATAATCAAATCAAAAGTGGAGCTCAGGCAGCGAGTGTGGCCTCTGGCATTCATCGCCGCTCTGCGTTCTGCGTCTGATCGAGCGTCACGGCTACGATTAGAAAACATTTATGTAAATGACGAGAGGCGGCGGAGGCGCTGCTGCCTGACACCTCTGTCGGCCGAAAAAAAAAAAAAAAAAAACAACACATCAGCTAAACTACCATATGGTGGTTTCTCTGCCGCGCTCAGGCCCGGCCCGAGCCCACCGACCTCGGCGTGAATCCCCTAAAACGCCATTAAAACCTCCTCTAATATCCCAAAGACTGCCGTTTGGTGATGTTACGGGTACAGTGTGTCACACTTTGTGTCAGCGAGGAAACCTTAAAACTGAGGAAGAAACAGCAGGGCGAAAAAGCAACGATTAGGAGCAGCCATCACACAGACACGCTCATTAAATCTGAGGATATTAAGAAAATTATACCAGAGGATTTTACTCTGGTACGATGAAGTTAAAAAAAAAGATTATTAAATCATTCAGCCTTAGCGCTAACAGGTTTTTGGGAGGTCCAGACCTGTTCTTCCGTTCAGCTGGGATTACAGAGTTAGTGGGATATAAATGATAGCAAATGAAGTCGGATTTAAATTAGATGATAAATAAAATATGAAGCAGGGAGGCACCTTGACACTGTCCTGTCACACTCAGAGTAAAAGATGGGGTTATTATGGGCGTGTTTAAATTAAAAGGCAGTGTGTTTAATGTGTGTGTGTGTGTAGCGTGGACTGTTAGGTCACCGGCTTCCTGAAGCAGCGCGATAGCTGCAGCAGAGTTTAGCACTCCCACATCTCACGTACAGAAATGCCTCGGCGCCGCCAACAGAAGCTCCCTCCTTCCACCGCAGCTCCGTAGCTGAGAGAATGATGCAAAAGCCACGCAAGCCGTGCCAAGCCAGCTTCTCTACAAGGTGGCCATCTGGGAGAGGTCTGCCAACCCCGGAGCGAACGTCAGGAGCCGGGGCCAACTAGCAGAGATCCTGCCAGCTGCGGGAGTGGGAGAGGAGGGTTGGCGGTGCCAGCGTGGCCGGTGCCAGCGCTGGGGGAAATCAGGCCGGGCTGCTTGGCTGAGAGGCTGGCAGGGTGGCGGTTGGCTCGGGGATCACGTTGCACCGCTGCGCAAGCTCGGCACAACACCTGTGTCCTCCCCTCCCTCCCTCCCTCCCTCTATCCCGTCCCTCCTCTTTGCTCGACGGCAGGACTCACAGATGCTCGCAAAGCTCCAGAGGACGGCGCGCGCGGCTCTCGGCTCTCTCTGAAGTCGGACCAAAATAACCACAGGTGACTCTGGAGCTGCAGCGGGGCGTGCAGGCTTTTCAGAGCTCGGATGAGGCGTCTTGGAATTCGCAGAAACGCCTCCGACCACGACGGGCGGGGAGATAAAAGTGCGGCCAAAACTGCATCACTTTTTTCTCGTTTCTCTCCACGCTCCCGTTTTGATTCTTTGCTTTGGCAACAGGTGAGAGAAACCTCTAGAATCGATTAGCCTCTCGCCGTGCGATGGAAACCGATTAGCAGGAATAAAGTTAACTGAAATAGATTCTCCTCCTCCTGTAGGCCAGAGAGAGAGAGAGAGAGAGAGAGAGAGAGAGAGGCTGCTGGATGGATCCCAACGCCAGAGCTGTTTCCAATGCAATCACTCCGTCAGTCAATGGGAACAATTACAGGAGTTCCACACGGCGACGACACGAAACCTGTGAGTGGTGTTAATGAATCTCTAGGACGGAGAGAGAGTTAAGCAGGAAGTGGAGATTTAAAAAATAAACACTGCAGTGGTGTGTTTTCACCGTTAGAAGTCAAAGTAAATACGAGACAAGAAGTTGGAAGGGTTCCCATGAGAGACGGGTGATGTCAAGGCAGCCGAACAGAGCCGATGATTTCAAGGCGTGCAATTTGCAGGCGAGCGGTAATGGCGGTGATGATGACGACCTTTGAAAGGCGGCGTCACAGAAGCACTCTGCAGCTCGGGGGGGATAACTTTAAATCGTAATCACAGGATCCGGGAGCGCACGGGCCCGTCAAAGTCACAGGGAGGCGTCGAGGCGCAGGGCGGCGCGTGAAGCCCGTCCACGCAGGTGACAGTTTGACCAACATTACTTAGGCGTAATTACGGATACGTTTCATCGCTGTTGTTGTGACACAGGCGCGGGGCAGGAGCCGGGGCAGCGAGACTCGAGGCCGCAGTCTTGAGCCGATAGCGGCGCGAAGTGAGGTAGATGAAACACATTACTTTGACCTAAAGAGCTGGGTAATTACATTTGGCATTTTGACAAGTGTTTAGCTGCAGTGAAGGTCAGTCCAGTCAGCGTACGAGATCTATGCTAATCCACTCAGACGGAAGAAGACGAGGAGGAAGAAAAGGGGCCTGGATGCAACGGAGGGCTTTCGTGAGAGTAGCCTGAACGCTTCCTTCCACACAGTCATCTGGATCTGGTTTGAACTTTGTGGTAACTTCGAAAGGTACAGGCACAAACCGAGGTTAAAACCACCGGCAATGAAGGCTGAATGTGGCGTCAGACGTCGTTGGAGGCCAAGGAGCAGTATGAAATCATGCAAACCATTAGCATAACCATTAGCTAGGAGGCTAGGAAGCTATAAAGAGCTACAAACCATCATCCAGAGCCACTAAATCATTGTAGATCATCATGTTCCTCTGAAAGTACTTGTGTATCTGAATGTCCAGAGAAGACGATCGTTGTCGCTGAGTTTCCTTTGGTCACTTCAGTTTCTCTTTAAGCTGAACGGAGCCAATCAAAGTGATTTCTGTCTGCCAGAAAAACCAGCTCCACACACGCTCACCAGCAGCCCAGAAAACTGAAAATCAACCTCCTGTTGCTTTGGTGTGTCGTGTCCGTTGAGTAGGGATGTCCCGATCGGTGCCGGGGCCGATCCAGCCTGTAGCTAAGACCAGTCGTTTGAAATTTATTTTAGGTCTGCCATGAACCAAAATAGAGTAACCACGATAATATACCAGACAAAGTATCACAGTTTATTATTATTATTATTGTTATTTTTATGTACTGCAATGAATTTGTACAAGTTATAAATACTTACTAGCGGAGCTGTCTTCATGGAGTTCGCAGAAACACACGAACAGCCAATCAGCCAACAGATGGGTGGACCCAGCGTGCTCAAACAGCCAATCATTCAGCAGCTGTGCCATGTGGGTTTGTTTACATGGGAGTAGCATGCATTGAGAAGCCGAGAAGAGAGTAGAGATGGCTGCTATGTAGCGGAAACTGGCACCGGTAGTATAGTAAACCACGGTAGGACCGTCGGGCAGAATTTCTAGTTTAGTAGGAACAATTACGATTTGGTACGGAGGGGTACTGTGGGTACCGTGCAACTCTAAACCAAAACCACATCCCTCAAAAACTTCTTCTTCTTCTGTTTTAATGGCAGTTGGCTATCGTCAAAGCTGACTAAACTCTAAGAAGAAGAACAACGACTATAATCACTTTACTAAACATGCTCACTATGTGCAAGAACTTAGCTCTGGAAGATAAAGTCAGTCGGAGAGAGATTAGTAAATAGGTGAATCTGAATGTTTGATAAGATGGTAGTAGTAGTGCCACTCTGGTCCATAGCCTGGTCACGTCCCGTCTGGACTACTGCAACTCCCTCTTATTTGGTTTACCGGACAAATCCATCCATAAAGTACAACTGGTTCAAAACTACGCCACACGTATCATCACTAGAACCCCCTCCATGAGTCACATAACACCAGCCCTGCAACAACTCCACTGGCCACCTTCAAGGCCTTAAACATCCTGCTCACTTGACCACTTGATGGGCCTGATGGGGTCCAGAGCCTTCTCCCATTCAGCCCCCTGCCTCTGGAACGCCCTCCCAAAACACAAGCAACAACAACATACAATGAACGCTGCGTTTAAAAGAAAAGCTACATGTCTGTGTAAGTTATCTCAGGTCTGATCAGTACTTTTTTCTTGCCACTTTTTTTTTTTAAAAACAATTAGCATTTAAATGAAGCACTCACTGGTGTCTCCTTTCCACGGGGACAATGTCTTTTTGACTTATTAAACCGATAGCGACCTCTCCGCCAGAAAATTATTTACACGTCAACACACTTAACTTTCAGGGGTGAAAATCAAGCGGCCATTGTCTCCTGGTAACAAAGGCCAGGACGGTTTAAGTTGAAGGAAGATGGCGACGGGAGGAGAGAAAAAAAAACGATCGACAGGACTCGTCCAAACTGTCCCTGGAGTGGACGGCTTTGGGGCATGTGTGAGTATCTGTCCTCACACACGGACGGGGCACGATTAGCATGTATGCAAAAAAAAACAACTGCTGGTGGGATAAGAAAGTCAAACGAACAGACGGAGCAGGGATCAGTCTCCTCTCAGCTGCTCTCCTTCTGCTTTAAGCGCTAATTGTGCTGCCCGCTGTCCTGACCCTGACCCCCGGCCTATTCACGGGGCCCCGTTCTCACGGCCGTGACGCACCGCTGGAAGTAGCCCCCGGGTCCCCCCGCCCACCCTCGGCCCGACAATGGGGGTCACAACCTCGCTGCCCACCATCTTGACATCCACCCCCACGTTCGACAATGGCCCCCGGCGGCCCCCCGCGGGCCCTCACAATGGGCGTACGCGCGTGACAGAAGTGGTAACGTGGCTTCTTAAAATGCAGCACGGGGTCCGGTCGGCCCGGCCGCATTAATCGGAGCCTTTGGCCCCTGGGGGCCGAGGTCAGAATCAATCCGGTGTTAGAGGCGATGAGGTGATTGGTTTTAAAGGAGACTCCAGTCACTGCTGCATGCTGTGTTTGTTAAATTAAAGAAAAGGTTTTAAAACTGAAATAATTTGATTAAATTTATATTAATGATGATTTAATTTAATTTTAAGATTTTATGGAATTTATTTATCAACTTAAATGCACAGTTTTAACGTCATAAACTTTAAAAATCACACGTCAGAATGAATGACATGATTTTATTTTACATGGTTTATAAATGTTTGTTTCTGTTAATATTTGTAATATTAGTTAAAAATATCTCCAATTTGAGGAAGTATAATATTTACTTGTAAATAGATCATTAATAATAATTCAGTTTTATAAAAATAAAAAGGCAAATGTTATAATAAACAGCTTTATGTGTGTGATCATCACAATATATGTCGATATTGTAAATTAATACATACATTTAAGGATATTAGGGACGTCCTGGTCCATAACGGGGCTGAGTCTGGCTCTTTTAGAAACATGAAGCTTGGCTGGGTATTAGTGTTTTGTAGTTATTTAGTTTAGATCAGGGGTCTTAAACTGATCCGTGAAAGGGTCACGTGGCTGCAGGTTTTCATTCCAACCATGCAGCAACCATGCAGTGGGTGTGACTGGCAAGTTTCTGTTCCAATCAAGCAAGAGGACGCCTGAAATGACTGTGTGAAGGCAGTTCAGTTGATTGATTGAGCCTAGTCAGGTGTGCTGCTGCATGGCAGGAATGAAAACCTGGTTTAGATCTTCCAGAAACCAAAACTACATCCCTGCATCGCTGAGGTATTCAACTAAAATCTGAAAAATGCAAGTTAGAGAAAATCTCCTCAAGCATCGATTGCAGAACGCCATAATATCTAACTTGTGTTATGATTGTAATATATACAGAAGTGGCCTAATAGTTGTCCGTAATCAAATACAAGTTACCGTATTTTTCAGACTATAAGTCACACTTTTTTTCATGGTTTGGCTGCTCCTGCGACTTATATATTAAAATATATAATTTCATGTGTTGGTTATTTTCACACTGACAGCCACTAGAGGGCGCTCTAGGCGTGTGTGTCAGTATCTGCTACTCCTTTTACTTCTGCGTAATAGCTGCAGCGCGTCGTCTACCTCCAAAGTTCACAGAGTTGCTTAGAAATGACACAGAGGATGAAGAATTCAATGGATTTAGTGATTTGGAGTGAGACGGAGAGTTTGGTAAACTTGTTATGTTATGTTGTTTATGCTATAATTATCTGAATAACTTCCAAAAAAGGTTTCAAAAAAGGCAACTGGACTTGTAGATTTTGGAGAATGGAAGTGCCTCGTCAAAATTGAAACATAATTTAATAATTTGTTCACTATAGGTTTGGGTCCGTATTGGACGGCGACCCCAGTCCGGCTGTTAGCACCAAAACGTCATCTTTGGTTTAATGGCGGTCAGCTGGCATCAAAGCTGCTAAAAATTACCAAAGAAGAAGAAATAAAATGACGTGACTAAACATGTCTGCAGTGTGGAAGAACTTTACTCTGGAAAATAAAGTCAGTCAGAAAGAAATGTAGTAAATAGTTTAATGTGGATGTTTGGAGAAGTGGTTGTAGGAGATCATCAATCAATGCTACCATCTTCTATTTACGTTTGGATTCTCAATCTTACAATGATCAGGATCAGATCAGGGAGGTATAAACGTGATTGGGACGTCCCTAAAACATATAAAATTGAACATAAAGCCGTCATAAAAAAGAAATATCACATTTTTGTTTCTCCTTTAACTCTTAAGCTAAAACAAAACCTACGAATAGTTTTAATAAAACGTGATCCCCGTCTGCTTTAAAGAACATTTCAGGTGACACAGAACGATTTCCATTTCCGTATCTGCAGATATTCTCAGCCACTCTTTCCCTCTCAGGTTTCACTCAATGGTTCGGTCTCTCCATTATTTTCCCAGATACCCGTTCGCTCTGCAGCCTCCAACAAAACCACCTCATGAATCCCTCCTTGTTTTTTCTGACGTCTCACATCCAACTGAATTATTGTTAACACAAACCGCCGCAACCCCAAACGCACAAGTTTGTGACAAAAGAGACGGACGTCCCCTCTGTCTGTCTCCCCTCCCCTCCGCTGCCCATCGACCATAAACGATGATAAAACGACGTCGTTACAAAGCCTCTGTAAAGCTTAATGTTTCAGAAAAGCACCGTCGCAGGGAGAGGGAGGGGGGGAGGGGGTTAATGCACGCTTTGGGGATGGATTGATATTCTAGTTGAATATGACAAACGACACTTTGAAGACGGCCCCGCCCACGCCGTTGCACTTTAGCCGAGAGGACGTCGTATTTCACTCCGGCGAACGTTCCGTCAAAAACGTTGGCATTAGCGAGAGCCGAGGCTCGTCCGTGACCCCCGCCGGTGGCTGCCGGCTCGGGCCCGGGGGCGGGAAACGCCAACAATAGCACTTAAAAGCAGGAGAGGAGCTGTTGCGTAATCACCAGCGTATGTGTGTTTGTGTGTGGAGGTGGGATTGCAATTATCAAGCAGCGATAAGAAGAAGAAGAAGAAGAAATAAATAGACATTGAGCTTCTCGTGGAAGTTATTCTGACAGGAACCAATTTACCAGAGCAGGTGATTTGGAGAGTGTGTGTGTTCTTGTTTTTATTGAGTTGTGGGGACCTAACTGTTGAAGAACACTCACGTTGTGGGGCCACGTTGTCTTGTTTGGACCCATTTTTATGGGCGTAACAACCTGTTAAGGCTTATTTTTTTCAGGTAAATGCTAAAATGACTGTACATTAGGGTGAAGGGGAATGAGTCCTGTATGAGAGAACTGGACCTGGGAAATCCTCCCCCTCTCTCTGGACTGACAGCTGGGCTAATGGCAAACATCACTCCTTTCTTTATTCCCCACTTCATCAACGCCCTCGTCTCATTACCGTGAGTCACACTGTAGCCAGGTGCACACACACACACACACACACACACACACCTTCCCGGCGTCTTTACCGCTCGACTGCACCGCCAGAGATTATTGGATTCCCCCTCGATGCGAAGGAACGGCCTTAACCGAGCCGTTCGATTGATCTTGAAACACAACCGCTGAGCTCTTTAGGAATAAAAATAAAGGAGAGGCTCCTGTTGGAAGAATTTAATAAGATTCTTTGTCACCCTCGAAATTAGGAGTCAACGACGCAGCCACGTTGGAGACACGGCGGAGCGGTGAATGCAGATCACTCGCGTGTCTTTTTGGGAGACTGCTCATTTAATTATTGTAAATAAAAATTTAGGCGGCCGTTCGTGGCTCTTCCTAGCTTCCCCCCTTTAGTATAGTGAATACAGACTACTGCCACCTGTTGGTATGGAGAGGAATTTCGGTTGTTGGCTCTAGTCTTTGCGAGTCAATCAAGTGCAACTTTCTTGCCCGTAGTTGATTCATATTTGGTCAAACTTCCACTTTTTAACTGCATTAAGTGACACATTCCTATTATTCTGTCTCCTGCATATTAAAATCCATCAGTTGCTCTTCTTCTTTCTGTTATGATAATCAAACCGCTCTTTAATGCAGTTTAAAAAAAGATAAAACTTCATGAAACACTCTGCTCCAGTGTTCAGTAACGACCAACAAACACTAAACGTTATCCTAGAACTGAACACACAGAACCCACCCAGACCGGTTCCTCTAATCAGGCTTATCATAAAAAAGCCACATTGTTCAAGCATAGAAATCATACGGCAACAAACCAAACACAAAAAACAGCATCCTATCATTTGTGTTTCAAACCAGTCCTCTGTTTTAAACCTGCAAAATAAACATGGCAACACTGGTTCTGGGGTTTCTCAGTCAGATTTTACGCTTATTTGTCCTACTCTTCGTCGTTGTCACGGCAACTGTCAATCACCACAATGCCCGTTTTTATAGTGTCAAACTAAAACGAATGGAAACTTGAACAGACATAGATTTTAGTGTTTTAGTTTGACCCAAATCTCACCCACTACCATGGAGGGGGCGGGGCTTATAACATGTACTACAACCTCCAGCCACCAGGGGGAGCTCTACTTGCTTTGGCTTCACTTTAGAGCATCTGTCATGGCGTCCACTTTGTCTACAGTCTATGGTCACATGTTAGCCAGTGAGCCATTGTAGCGTGTTGCGACTTCACCAGTAGTCTGAACACGCAATAACACCAACAACTCACGATGGAGACAAACGTGGCTGCAAAACCAAATGCCAAACTCTCTGCTCTGTGGGAGAATTTTTGTGTTTTTGTTTTTTTACTGTAGGAGTCATAAGTTTTGAAAAATGTTCACGTGGAGCCTCAGGTGCGGCGGCGAGCCGACAGTAATGGGTCGTCTGTGTCTGGTGTCGGTGTAAAGACAACATCACTCAGCCGTGGAGAACTTACCTGCCACGTTGGCCACATCTGTGGTGCTGACGTTCTGAGCGTTGGGGCTCACTTTGAAGGTCACAGCCGGGCCCACCACCCTGTAAAACACACACACACATATATATATATATATAAATATATATATTTCTGAAAAATAAATCAGGTTTCTTCACAATCTATTTTCCTCCTCTGTGTTGTTTTCCAGGCGTTGGGAGGAGGGTGGAGGGTTTGTGCTCATTAAAGCTCAGCCATACGTGGCGCTTGCAATGGAGAAAAAAAATGAGCGTTAACCTGAGGCGATCCTTTAGGCGGTCGCAATCCCCATCACCACGGAGAGATAACCTCTTGAATCTCAATGTAATGCCGTCCGCCGGCATTTAAGCACGCAAGGAAATGAAGGAAAACGTGGGTCAGGATGAGAGGACGCTGGTCATCAACAAGGGGACGCTGCGATACGTGAGATCAGATCCAGCAGCCGGGTTTATAATGCATTTACATCTCGACTCAACATATGGTGATTGGAATACATATTGTCAGGAGAGATGTAAATTGAGGACGACAGAAAGGCGACGAGGAAGACATATGAATCGTGTTTAAGCGGCTTTTTTCCCTCTTGTTCTTCCAGCGTTTAGGCCAATGAAACAGCTTGAACTGAAACACTGAGGGAGAAACAAGAGAGAAGCTGGGTGGTCAGCGGCCAAGCGGAGCTTCCCAATGTGATTAACCTTTTTGTTTTTCCTGCTGCAATTCAGACTAAAAGCCCAGCGGGAAGATATATCACCGGGTCCCCCTCCAGCACTCATTGTGTGCTGCTATAGGAAGTGACTGCACAGTGGCCGCGCTGCTGTAAAATATGGCGATATCATTAATGAAGCAGGTCCTTTCCCTAAAAGAACAAGTTTAAAATGTGTTCAGAGTGGTTTGAAGTTGATGGATTTAAATGGTTTTCACTGCCGGCTGTGTGGTCGGCTTCTAATAAAAAAATAAATAAAAAATACAGTGCCTAGCCAAAAAAAAAAAGGATTTAACTAAACAAATACGTAGGAGCCTCCTATTGGATAATTACTGCATGGATGATTATGTTCCAGCTGACAACAAGTTATTTAACACCAATGAATAGATTCTCATTTCTTCAACAACCATGTCTACAGACACAAAAGATGTTAGTCTGTTTGAGAAGGGTCAAATCATTGGCATCAAGCAGAGAAAACATCTAAGGAGATTGAAGAAACTACTAAAACTGGGTTAAGAACTGTCCAAGGCATTATTAAAAACTGGAAGGAGAGTGGAGAAGCATCGTCTTTGAGGAAGAAATGTGGTCGTAAAAAATCCTGATTGACCATGATTGCCGATCACTTTGGTTTGGTGAAATCAAATGGAAGAAAACCAATGTAACAACTCAGGGCTATGATTAATAGTGAAAGTAAGAACATTTCCACACGTACAATGTGAAGGGAACTCAAGGGATTGGGACTGAACAGCTGTGTAGCCTTAAGAAAACCACTAATCAGTGAGGATAACTGGAAATAAAGGCTTCAGTTTGCTAGGAAGCATAAAGATTGGACTCTGGAGCAATGGAAGAAGGTCATATGGTCTGATGAGTCCAGATTTCCCCTGTTCCAGAGTGATGGGGGCATCAGGGTAAGAAGAGAGGCAGATGAAGTGATGCAGCCATCATGCCTAGTGTCTACTGTACAAGCCTGTGCTATGGGGCAGTGCTATGATCAGTCCAGACCTTAACCCCATTGAGAATCTTTGGGATGAGCTGGAGAAGCTTTGAGCCGTGGTCAGACTCTCCATCATCAATACAATGAATGAAACACTGGATGGAGATAAGTATGGAGACACTGAATAAGATTATTGAGACAATGAGAATGTGTGGTGTAATCAAAGCTAAAGGAGGTCCAACTAAATCAGAGTGAGTGACGTTATTTTTGTTTTTGTTTTGTTTTTTTGGTATTTTTGCCAAATGCACAGATTTATGCAGGAACATTTCTACTTCAGTGCCTCGCTTAAATATTTTATTCTAACAAAACCTTTCCATGTTAAGGGTGACCAGCCTTCATCTTAAATGCAGTTTGTGAGGCTTTTAATTAGGTTTCTTGAGACTTGAAGCCAGTTTCTCAAACAGCAACAACCCACATCCACCACCGGGCTTTTCATGCTGCGGTAATGTTACATTATTTTAAGGTTTAAGGTGCAGCAACAAACTAATTAGAGTCAAACGAAGGCTTGTGCAGGGGCAAAGTTGGTGAATAAAAGAAGATACATTTGTGGAGCTGTTTTAGGTTTTAAGAAAATACATATCGATTTGGATTTGGATGGATTTTTCAAATGTACACAATAAGCTCAGTCCACATACAAAGGAGATCCAAAACATGTTAGAAGCTCCAGCTCTGACAGCACCGTCAGATTGGTTGGATTTAAAAAGTATGACGTCAGAGATGAGCTGCACAAAAGCAAAGACGTAAAAGACGAAGAACTGGACGGAAAATATCACGGAAACACAACAAATCTCCAAAACCAATGACAATATTAGTTAGTAAAAATCTAAATTAAATCAAGTAAGTCAATCAGCAGCAATTCAAATGAAAGTCCCTGCCCTTTAGTTTCTTATTTATACTTCAACACAAACCGAGCAGCCAAATAAAATAATAAAGTACAAAGGAAGCTGTTCTTGGCCCGGGTGGTGTTTCAGGAACACCAGGCAGCACCGAGCCTCATTCTTCTGACCATTATTTCTCCTCCGAGGTATGAGGCTGATGTATTTGTCACATCTGTGAAGTGATTCATCAGCCGGTTGCAGGCGAAGTCTGTGTGTGTGTGTGTGTGATGAAGAGGGAAAATCACTCAGGGCGAGTTGATCACATATCCATCAGCCGGCCTCTGCCACCCAGGACAAAGACAGACGCCACATCCACTTGTGCCGGTCGGTCGGCAGGGCGGAGGAAGCTCAAATTTATTTGTGTTTATGTGTCATTAAACCAACATGGAGACCATCCATTAAAATATGTCATAGGATTCTGTATTAATTTATTGCAGTTGCTTTAGTTTAGTATTTGTGATTGATTTATTACGTTTTAATCCAGCAGCAGCTTTAAAAATAGCAGTGCAGTGATATCTGGGGTGAGATCCAACCATCCAGTCAGTCTGATGGTGTGATTGACAACAGGAACGACCCCTGTCATGTTTTTAGGAGATAAAACATGCCCTCAGTCTGTGGCAGAAAGAATAAAAAAAAAACAACACCTTCATAGACAGAATGATGCTTTTTTTCTATTGTCTATTGAAGGATGAAAAAAAAAAAGATCAGATTTAACTAAATGTACTGAGATGACAAAGGTAGGCAATTATTTAAATCCAATTTGGAATTAGAAAATGCTAGGATAGATGGAAAAACCCAGATAGCTGCTGATTTTTTTGTTGTTCTATTGACTTCCACTAAAAAATATGCAAAAAAATGGAAGTCGTAAGGTAACGAAAATGTTTTGCCTCAATCCTAGATGATGTCAGAAGTGAAAAACACTAAAGCCACAAAAATGTTGTCTAATTTTATTAACTTATCTTTATAAGCACTTTGTCCTGTATTACCGTGAAAATAAAAAAACTGTGTGTAAGATGTCAATGGTTTAAAGTAATATCCAGGCTTGCAAATCTTGTATTAAAAATAAATTGCTGAAAAAAGATTCACCACGTTGGCCCTGCCAAAGTTTTGTATTTTTCTTGTTTTTCAGTTCAAATTAATCGTGTTAAAATAACTTTAAAAGAAAGAGTTAAAAGTTCAATAAATGCTTGTTCTCAAATCAGTAAATAATCGTCTTTAATAATCGTGACTACAATATAAATCAAAATAATGCTGCTGATTTTTTTGTTGTTCTATTGACTTCCACTAAAAAGATGCAAAACAAAAATGGAAGTCATAAGGTAGTGAAAATGTTTTGCATCAATCCCAGACAATGTCGGAAGTGAAAAACACTAAAGCCACAAGAAATTTGGCTAATTTTATTAACTTATCTTTATAATGTCGAGGCGGAAAAGAATAAGTTGTCCTAAAATAAATGGTTTAACCAGCAGTTCAACCCATGCGTCACTACTGCCCATCCCTTTGTAATTATCCAATATATTCAATATTTAAAACGCTATTCCAGGTTCTCCACGATTCATTTTTAGCTTTTGGTTGTACCACACGAGGGCTGGGTGAATTGAATTTCAATTTTGAATTAAAAGTTAAATAAATGCTTGTTTGCAAATCAGTGAATAATCGTCTTTAATAATCGTGATTACAGTATCAGTCAAAATAATGCTGATTATGATTTTTGCCATAATCGAGCAGCCTATCGCAGACCTCATAGCCTTCATGGGTCACAAATGTTTTTGCCAAGTTTCATAAAACATGGCAACCCCGTTTTTCCACCATATCAAAACTCAACAATTACAGACTCAGTGAGGCTGATTGTGTTTTTGATTGTAGCTCTGAGCCTTTGATTAGCAAACACTAACCAGCAGCACTGACGGTGATGTTAGGGATGTGTGGAGGGGTTAAACACATCTACTTTCTCTCTCTACTTATTGTTTCTGTATTTTAAATGTGTTCTGAAACAATCTACAAAAGCACTGATGCTCACATTGATGGTGTTTAAATGTGTCCATGCAGTTTATACACGGCCAAATAAAGATGATTTAACTTGATTAGATTTAGACAGCGGTCTTTTAAAGCTACTCTATGAATGAATCTTTCTTTTTATCCTTAACTAAATACATGCTAAAGAGAGCAGAGTCTCCATCTTCCTCCTCCTCCTCCTCCTCCTCTTTCAGCCCAGTTCAGGCCCACTCTCTCCTCCTAGTGGCGGCTCTTTGATACGACCCTTCAGCTCAGACAGACATTACATCACCTCAACCCTCCCCAAAAAAAATAAAAAATGAATTAAATAAAGAAATAAAAACCATGTAGTCTACACTCGATGACGGTTACGCAACCGCCATCGTTATTCGGCGGCCAGCTACAGTCAAAGGCTCCGAGAAGCCGCCCACATCATCCCCGCTTCCCTCCCGCCCGCCTGCCTCTCTGCCCTCAACCACTACCAGGCCGCCGCCACCGCCGCCGGAGCTAAAAACACTCCCAAGGCCGGCGCTTTTTTTTTTGTTTTGTGTTGTTTTTTTCACCGTCTATTATCTAATCAGTATCGGATTGTTCCAAATGTAATGTAAAAGGTGTGAGTCACTCTCCAGGTTTGTTTCTGCGTCCTGGTGTGGTGTGTAGGCTCGCTTTAGTGATTCATATGCTGCCAGTGTGCGGACAGTTTTTGCTGCAGGCTCCGTGAACGCCGCCGCCGCCGCAGCTCTCTGGCGGAGAGTCCCGAGAGGAAACTGTTAGAAAAGGGAAGTTTTGTTGTCTTTTCAGCGGCTGAGGTTACACAGGTCGCAGGCTACTTTGTTCACAGATACTTTTGTTGTTGTAATATGCTAATCTGCTGCTGCTGCTGCTGCTGCTGTGTGAGGTGTAACGGTGCCGCCGCCTGCTAAACGGATAAAGGGGAGTTAGTGCAGTGGCTCAGATTAAGGATAAAGCTCAAGGAGGGAAAGAAGGAGGGATAGCACACCTTCTACACCGTCTACACACTAGAGTACAGGCAGTACAACTAAAGACCAGCTCATATAGTGACAAGAAACAATCAGAGTTTTAGTTTTGTTTGTTCAGTTCTAGTAAAACATCTTCCTCCACCAAACATCCCTCTCCTAAATCACTTATGTGACACTATGGAATGAACTGAATCCTTATAATGTGTTTTATTCTACATTATGATATATTTTAGGGCTGCAACAAATGATTTATTGACTGTATCGACTGTTTTCTGAGTAGACGATTGATGGTTCTAGTTCAATTCAATTCAGTTTTATCTATCTGGCGTCAATAACACTTTGTAGGACCCGGCCTGAAACCCCCCAGAGCAAGCAGGGTTCATCTTGTTTTTGTACCTCCATGTTTTTAGCCCACGTGGAGCAGACATGCTCAGAGAGAATGGATTTATTAAAGGTTTCTACCACCCCTCTGAGTCTGCTCTGAGGTTACGTGAGATATTTTTACTCTGATTATCAGAGGAACTCTTCTGTCCAGGTACGTGCAGCATGTCTGACATGTGATTTTCTGCTGCTACAGATAATAAAAATCTTGTTTGAGGTGATATGAAGCTTCACGGACGCGTTTCCAGGTTCTCGTTTCAAGATTTAAATCACCAATAAGTATATTTAGTTGGTTTTTGTTTGGTTCTGTTTTAGTCTAAATACAAGTTTGAATCAAAAGATGCTAAATATGTCAGGTATAATGCTCTTATTTCCATTTTTTGATGAAACGGTGCAGTAGTTACAGCACGGCTTCAGCTAAGATCTTAAACCAGTTGACAGAAGTTCTTTGGCTCAGAAAGGAGAGAATGAAGGATGTGTATTCTGAGCGGTAACGCAGACTTGAAGGCTGTTTTAGAAAGCTGGTGAGGCTGAATCAGGAGCAGCCTGGTGGGTGAATCAGGAGCAGCAGTGTCAGAAGGCTTTTGTTTCTTATTCTGGTGAAGGTGACTGCCGATGCCTCAGTGTCGAGGAGCCGGGCGGCCTCGGAAAATAAGCGTGGCGCCTCTGACAAATTGTCAAGGCGGCTCCCCCTGCTGGGCTTTCACTGCGCTCGCAACAAAAGAGACCCCCGGCTTTCTCTCTCTCTCTTTGCATCTATCTCTCTCTCTCTCTCTCTCTGTCGCTTTCTCTGCCTCCAATCCATCACTCCCCCCACTGTATAGCTCCCTCCTTTCAGTCCCAGAATAGGAGAACAAAGACAAAAAGGTGCATTGGAACGGGGGAACAGTGCGGCCCACCCAGCGTCTCAATGCAGCGGCCGAGCGGCGTGGGCGAGGTGCCGGGGCGAGCGGCGGGGGGGCGGGGCGGAGAGTGCGTGTGAAGGTATGTTAGCATGTGTGTGAGAAAAGCACGACCCCTGAGACGCTCCGTCCCCACCTGTCCACACACGGACAAACAAAACGAAACGACGTAAGAAATCTTCCTCTGTCTCCGTTTAACTCAGCCGGGACACTGAACGGGTTCACACTGAATTTACTGAGTGAAAATAAAAACTCTGCAACTTTTAACGTATCACCTTTCAGAGGACAAACATGCAGCTTTAAAAAAAAAAACACTTTGATGAGAGCATGAAAATAAGCTGCAAGATGACAGATAGACATCAACATTAACTGCCTCAAACTGCTCTACATAAAGCTTTAATATATTATAAAAGGTGTGATCTGCTTTATTTGCTTTTTCCAGCTCTTTCACTGTAGAACAGTTGTGTCCACTGTGCACAACACTCAGAGTTTGTAGCAGAGAGAGGTCAGAGGTCAAAGGTACGTCTGCAGCACCTCCTCAAGGGAAACCATTACTTCAGTTTCTGCAGAAAACGGTTATTTTTTCAAACTATCCATGTGTCCATTACTTTCTCGATTAGTCCACTGATCTATTGATTGTTTATTTAAATGAATGCATCGACTGTTTTCTGAGTAGTTGATTGTAGAACTACTGTAGAACTTAACTTTACCTCGTAAATGTTATTCAGACATGAATGAAGAACTCATTTTAAACCGTTTGACCAAATGATTCTATTGAACAAGAGTTCAGATTTATTAAGTGTTAGTATTCGTCTTTAAAGTGTTTTTCTGTCTCTCTGTTTAATGAATTTCGTCACTTTTGACGAAGCCTTGTATCGCGTCAACGTATTTTATGCTAATCGATGTATTTACGCAGTCGAATCAATGAAACGAATCAATGAGCACTTTGGAAACCTTGTGTTTGTTAAAATTGTGCTATATAAATAAAGTGGATTGGATTTTAGTTTTTATAATATACTCTAATACACTTAAGGCTCGTTTAAGGTACTGCAGGACATAGACGCTGCAACCTATGTACGTAGCCTACGCCTGTGTGAGCCATTTATACTTATGCTGGTCATTCTGGTTCGCTCTGTAAAAACACCACCCACACACTAGATGGCGCTGTGTCATGTTAGCCAGGCTGGTTAAGTTTCGTTTCTACTTCCTGTGTCACTTTTTGCCACAAATGCGATGTACAAATGTTTGTATTGCCAAACCTCCTCAGTTAACCTGACATGGAGATGGAGAAACAACCGGGAATATTAAAGTGGCCAAGTGGACCAATCACAGCTCTTGAAGTCTGCACTGCGGCAGAGCGTAGATACATTTCTGGATTTACAAAAAAATAAAACCTCACACTAGTAATCTGATGTCATGTAACATTTAGATAACGCTGATATATAACTTCCCTCTAAACGTAGTGATTATTATTAGGACTTGCTTAGGCAGGTCCCTGCAATGTTAAACAGATTCATGGCCCTACGATATGAGTAAGAGCCACACTGTCAAAGCTGCATGAGTGTGTTCTGTTCAGGGAGCTAAAAATAAAAACAGGTTATGTCCTTTAAAAACTCTCTCTGCCCTGTAATGTAACAGCGCCTGTGGACATGCCGCCCTGCCAGCTGCCACACATTACATTAAGGAAAAAAAAATAAATAAATAAATAAATAAAACACTTCAAATTCAGCAGCGTTTCAAAATTACAACCAGCTCTATCCTCAGACTCGGAGCGGTGCAGGAGCAAAAGGTCGGTGGATGACTCACATCGACATCCAAAGTGTGCTTTATGTTCCCCACAACAACCGCCTTACCTGTGGGCACGAGTGGGCGGCGATTTTCTCAAAGGGGCGAGCATCACTTGCTAAAACTCTTCCAATGTTCGGCTCAGAAGATGAGCACCCCCTCCCCTTCAGAGAGGGCAAAGCGGCGGGATCAAACTCAGAAGTGAATAAAGGAGGAGAAAGCGGCGTTCTCACACAGCAGGGACGTCAAGGACGCCGTCTTATTTTCATTCCGTCAACATGTTTTCCTCCTCTGGGGGGTAAGAAAGCAATGAGCGCACCTCGTCCACCTTATTGACACGTTGGAGTCGACTGCAATCATTTATTAATGAGACTGAACTCTGCCTGAACTCTCATTCTCTGTCATTATCTTTGCCTCTGTCTATTTGTCTCCTTTTCTTTCCTTGTTTTGTCTTAATCTGTCCACATCGTTCCTTCATCACTGACCGTGTCTCTGTCTGACTTGTTGTCGTATTTAATCCACACACGGGACTTTGTGGTGTGTTGTAAAGCAACTGTAAAACCAGTGATGCTGCAGCTGAACACAGAGCTGGTTTGATAGTCAGTGTTTACTGTTACTAAGAGAATCAGTTAAAGACATTGTTCAGCTTATGTGCTTATGTATATTTATATTCATTATATTCTACCTTATACTGATTAGTTTAACATCCATCCATCCATCCATTCATCCATCCATCCATCCATCCTCTACCTATCATCCATCCATCCATCCATCCTCTACCAATCATCCATCCATCCATCCATCCATCCAAACACTACCAATCATCCATCCATCCGTCACTTATCATCCATCCATCCATCCATCCATCCATCCTCTACCTATCATCCATCCATCCATCCATCCATCACCCATCATCCATCCATCCATCCATCCATCCATCCATCCAAACACTACCAATCATCCATCCATCCATCACTTATCATCCACCCATCCATCCAATCATCCATCCATCCATCCATCCATCACTTATCATCCATCCATCCATCCATCCATCCATCCATCCATCCTCTACCTATCATCCATCCATCCATCCATCCATCACCCATCATCCATCCATCCATCACCCATCATCCATCCATCCATCCATCCATCCATCCATCCATCCATCCATCCATCCATCCATCCACTACCAATCATCCATCCAACCATCCAACCATCCATCCATCCATCCATCCATCCATCCGTTGCCTATCATCCATCCATCCATCAACTACATATTATCCATCCATCCATCCATCCATCCATCCATCCTTCCAACCATCCAACCTGTCATCATCCATCCACCCATTCATGTATCCATCCATCCATCTAGCATCCATCAATTTACCTACACATATGCAGCCAGCCAGCCATCAACCCATCATCCATCCATCAGCCCATCCATGTATGTATTTATTCATCCATCTATCTATCTCTTATGCATCCATCCATCCATCCATCTATCATCCATTTACCTCTGCATCCATTCATTTCCAGTAAGAGAAACTAAGTGGATGTGTGACACCTGTCACTAACTCACTTCATTTATCATCATTTTCAACCACAACAGGTGCGACTTGATCGATTCTCAGCAGCAGCAGATTATTCCAAGCACCGACAACCACCTCGGCGCGTGTGGTGCGTTTGTGTGATACAAATGAGAGGTCTGAACTTTGAGGGTAAAACTACCAGCCATATGCTGGATAATTTCAGCGTTAACACAGCAGGAAGGAGAGAGAGAGAGAGAGAGAGAGAGAGAGAGGTCGTTCTGTTGGAGTGCAAATAAAAAACAAACAGCTATACATACGAGAGCTCGGCGAAGTCAGTCATCTGGATTTTCGCCATTCGAGCCAGGATCTCCATCAGGTGGAGGCCTTCGTCCGTCTGGAGCCGACTGATGATGACGACGGTGATGAGCGAGGACAGAAGGGAAAGAAGAAAATAATTTAGATTAACATTAAATTATAAGTCAAAGATATATTATACTGGATTATTCTTATCATATTCTTATCATACTGGTCGACATTAATCTGTTCCTCTTTGGTTAAAGTCCATAAATGTCAGAGTAAGTGGCTCTGGCTGAAGCAGTTAACCACGTAGATTGTCTCAGTGTGAAAAGTGACAGACAGCCGGTGATTTGGTCTCCTCCCTGGGCCTGCAGAGCAGACAGCAGCTACTGCGGCCCACAGTGCAGCATGAGTCAGTCTTCCACAGTGAAGAGCAGCTGCTTCAGATCTGACACCAGCGATCACTCTGCCCGCCTTCCCGCCTGCAGATCCTGAGTGCCGATAGCGGCAGCAGAGACCCCACGGCGGCTTTTACATTAGCTCTGCAGCCCACAGCGCCGTCAGGGTTGTGATCCCTGTGAGCTGTGACAGCGTGGAAGTTCTGCTCATACAGACGAACTTTTGTGGTTTTTGTACTACATTCCCTTTGTCTGTGAAGGTTCTCAGTCGTCCATGGTCATGGTACGTATATTTTATCTGATCATTTTATTTAGTGTCCATGTGAGTAGTTAAGTTAAAGATGTGTTAAAGTTAAAGTGTGATCAGAAGGATTTCAGTCAGGCTGAAGGAATATTGTCTCCAAACAACCACAGAAGAGGAGTGAAGCTGGAGTGAAGCTTGTTCCATGTGGCAGCAACTTTGGCTCCATCTTCTTCTACTAAATGAATTCAGTGTTAACAATAAAGTAGCTGCAGTCAGATCAATTTATTTAGTGCTCATGTAAACATCCATCCATCCATCCATCCATCCATCATCACCTGTCATCCATCCATCCATCACATATAATCCATCCACCATCCATCCATCCATCCATCCATCCATCCATCCATCCATCCATCCATCACTTATCATCCATCCATCCATTATCCATCCAACCACCCATCACATATAATCCATCCACCATCCATCCATCCATCCATCCATCCATCCATCCATCCATCCATCCATCCATCCATCCATCCATCACTTATCATCCATCCATCCATCCATCCATCCATCCATCCAGGATTTGTATCCACATAGGGTTTTAATTGGACTAATGGACTTAGTGATGTCTCCAATCCAGGCATTTTTAAAATGGTTGGATTGGAAATGGGCTTTAACCAAACCTGATCTTTTGTAGTTATTTATTTTAGGCCACACCATGAACCAAAACCACATCCCTGTAGCAGGAGATCATTACTCAACACTACCACCGAGTCCACTCAGGCAAAGACAGCACTCAAACAACAACAAACACTGAACTCTGCGGAGTTTCCGGAGCATGGCATGAATTAAAGTTCAGTTTAGTTGTATTTAGTTGTAGTTCATCTTTGAGTTTGGGTTTAATCAGCCAATATCTAAGTCCTTTTATGCATCAGTTTGTCATTGCACCAAGTACATTACACACAGAGAGATCAGACTAAGAAGACTAAGCACTGTGGTTAGACTGTAATAAGTTTAAAAGAGTCAAATTTAGATCAGTTTGTTGTTGTTTCCTGTTGAATCTCATGGTCCACACTCCAGTCCAGTTGTTGGTGGTGATGCACCTTTAAGCTAGATTTCTAACTGCCATTAAAAACAAAAGAAGTTTGGTACGCAGATAGCTTTGTTGCTGTAATACTGAATGCACTGGTATTTAGTTTGGCCTCTTTTACAGACCTATTTGAGTTTGTAATTTGGTTAATTTTGTGGATGGCTAAATAACGAATGATTACTCTAATCAAAACCATTTATAAAATTACAGAAAATTATAGACGATTATTGACTTCAGGAGTTAACAAAAAAAAAAAACACACAAATTATTTTCTGCCAATTGCCCGGCTCTGCATTTTTATCTATTAGGCAAATGATGGTTGTTAAATCCATTAAGTGGGTTTCTACAGTGATGACTCAAATCAGGTGTGTGGGAGAAAATGCAGAAAAGACATTAATAGGTTAAAGGTTTATGGGTAGTAGGAAAAAAACTAAACAAAACTGAACATGTGTGTGTGTGTTGGGGAGCAGGTGTTTTCTTCCAGCTGTGATGAATCACCCTGTCCTCCTCCTCCTCCTCCTCCTCCTCCTCCTCCTCCTCCTCCTCCTCCTCCTCCTCCTCCTCACCTCAGGCCACAGGAGGAGGTGATAAACTGAAATCCACCAGGTTGTTCCTGCTATCGGCTTTTGCATCTGACACAGCAGCAAACTGGTTTCTAATCGGCCTGGTTCCAGCTGTAGTCCTGCACTGATGCTTACATTTTCCGCCTCTATCTCGACAGCGCTGTGCTTGAGACTTCATTCTCTTTAGATTTAGAAGTAAAAGCCTCCATTTATGGCGCAGCATTCAAAGCTGTGATTTAGCCAAATATTCAAAAACGACACAATGGAGGTAGATGCTCTCAATCAGAAAGAATTATACCACAGTAAATTAGTTTGTGTTAAACAAAGAGTTTGAAGTCTTATTTTTGAGAATTCACTTAGATGGGAAGATTGACACCTATGTCATTATTTGAGTTAGCTTAGCTTAGCTTAGCTTAGCACAATAACTGGAAACAACTAGCCTAGTCTCTTTATATGTGAATAAAGTTCAACTAAATTCAGCGAGTTGTTGCAATGACAGGAGAAAAAAGCCTTCAGCGATGTGAAGTTGATTTGATCTCAGCTGCTTCTGGTGCAGATGATTAATATATAATACAAGAAATCCCTTCAAACATTTACTCCAAGGAGTGCCATACATTGTGGAAGGAAAACAGGATTAAATCAGATTTCTCCACTCACAGGTGAGTATCTAGTTGTTAACAGACCATAGTCATGACAGTTTTCTGATGGGTAACACTTTATTTTAACCCCAACTCCTAACCGGCGTTTTAGAATTGAAGACTTGGATAAAACGTTGTCAAGAAATATATATTTTTATATATATATACCATGACCTAGATGACTAAGAACCTTTACAGACATGTTTATGGTGAGGAAGCATTGTCCTCGACTTTGGTTGTTACCACCATGATCACCGACGGGCTTGCGGTGTCGAGTTATGATGGCGGTATTTTACTTTCAACCAGAAACTAAAATAAAAAGTTGGTTGGAGTACACCTGCAGTTTTATCACCTTTAAGCCCCAGCACTGTATTTACATCAGGCAAATATCTGCAAGGTTGTGTAGGTGGAAGATGAGATTTGACACTACATGAATTGTCGAGGACAACTTCCTTGTCCTACTGAAGTTCAGCAATCGCACAGAAATGTCAAGAGTTGCTTTGAAGAGTCACTGTGAAGCATTAGAGAGGACTCTGCTGAGCACACTGAAGACATCTACAGTGCGGAAAGTGACAGAGGACATCGTAGACCTTCCAGCTGTTCACCCAGGATCAGAGCAGCATAAAAGTACAGCAGTGGTGCCTTGATGTAGCGGTTGCTGTCAGATTTGCTGCCGTCAAAGTTCTTTTCCGCCTCCAATATAAAAACTTGCCTTTCCTTTAAGAACTTCCTGACCCCTTTAGTCTTTAATTGACTCGTTAGGATTTGTAAAGCTATCAGAACTGTCTCGTGGAGGATCTGAAGATAAAGCTAACTGATGCATATAAAGCAGGGCGAGGCCATGAAAAGTTATCAAAGAGCCAACAGCTTGCAGTTTTCATTGTGTCGAGAAAACGTTAAGAGACAAGGCCAAGAAAAGCAAGAAAGGCAAAGCAAACCTCCAAGCTGACGGTTTTGCTGACGCAGGTTTGGTGGCACACTGTGCAGAAAACGGGCTTTCACATGGAAGAGGCACCAGAAAGAAACCTCAGCCACAACCTCGTACAAAAGTCAGACGTATGCTGTCAGACGCCTCCAAAGCAACATCTGGACGAGCCAGACGTGTTCTGGAGATATAAAGTCGAGCTCTTTGGCCACAATCACCAAAGAGAGTAAAGGAGCAGAGGTTTTTGAAAAGAACACCTTGCATCAGTTAAGCGGAGGGGCGGAAATATTCTTCTTTGGGCTTGTGGCAAAGGAAACGTTGGATGGAAAGAGGGAAGATTGGACTCCACTTAATATCAGCAAATTCTAGAGGTGAATGAAGTCAAGAGAGAGCAACTGAAAAGAGGATGGCTTGTAATGAACAATCATCTGAGCCAGACATTTGCCAGTGTCGGACGCTCTGTGAGTTCAAGTGGTCCAGACTTTGGTGACGCGAGGCAATGCTGAAGTCGCTGGTGGTTCGTTAGAGTAGGTTTGTCGTGTTCAGGTATTCACGGGACGACGTGGGCGTAGGTGAAAATCTAAATCTATCAAACTAAATCCGTCCATGGGGAAACTGGGCTGTAAAGTAAAGCTTTCAATTTACTGGTGTGTCTCTGCTCCAACGGCATCGGATCTTTAGTAGATATTTGTTTGAGGGTTATCTGCCATAAACCAAAACCATATCCCTGTAGCATCAAAACTTTGATGGTAGAAGAAGAAGAAGGAGGAAGAGCAGAAGAAGAAGAAACATTTCTGCTGTGAGGAAGAACTCGTTTGGTGAGGTGGTAGTGCACGATACCCACGGTACCCATGATACCCTGCGGTGCCAAATCGTAACAATACTAGAAATTCTACACGACTATACTACCGTGGTTTACTATACTACAGTGGTTTACTATACTACCGTGGATTACTGTACTACCGTGGATTACTATACTACCGTGGATTACTGTACTACCGTGGATTACTGTACTACCGTGGATTACTGTACTACCGTGGATTACTATACTACCGTGGTTTACTATACTACCGTGGATTACTATACTACCGTGGTTTACTGTACTACCGTGGATTACTGTACTACCGGTGCCAGTTTTGTCTGCATAGCGGTCGGCTCTACTCTCCTCCCGGCTTCTCAATGCATGCTACTGCTCAGACGTGCGGATGGCTTACAAGACAGACAACACAAGATATCAGCTAATCTCTCCACACTACATTAACTTTGACTTTGTTGACTCTACGTGAAGAAAAGGAAAGACTTTATGAAGCTACAGAAGAGGAACTTCAAGACTGGGATTTGAACATCTCTAATGGTGATAGGCGCTGATATGAAAGGCTGAACCAACCTTTTCACATTTACAGTTTAAGACGCACAGTGGTTTAACAGCATAAACGACTGAATAAACTGAACACAGTCGTCGTCGGATCGACAAAGCTCTGTGCTCGGAGGAAACCTGCCTTTCAATGCGCTGAAGCTAGCAGCGTGACTTCCACAACAACACCACAAAGATGTTTTTCTACCGTAACGTAACATGTACATCTTTTCTGCTGTACAGCTGTGAGTGACAGGTAGCCACAAAGCCACAAACACCTCGAGCCAGAATTACAGCGGCTGCAGATGAAGGCTGTTTACAGGAGAAGTCGCAGAGGATTTCTAAAGAACTGTTGGATGGAATCAATATGAAAATGACCCCGCTGTGAATAAAACCGGAGGAAAAACGTCAATCTCCTGGCAGGTCCACCAGTTCTGTGATGATGTATGCGGAGCTAAAGTTTTCCTCGATAGCACCAACAAAGAAACACATTTCCATCGCACAGTGGAAAACACATTTACTGCTCCCATTACTGGAGAACAGCTCACTCTGTCTGCACTCACTCTGTGTCCGTGATGACGTAACCGAAGACGTCGTCGTCCGCCTTCTTCCTGCCGGCTTTGACGTCCAGCTGCAGCTCGGGGACGTGCATCGTCTTCTTGTGGGGTTCCTCGTACACCAGCGACGCGGGCGGAGGCGCCACCTCCTTGATCCAGCCCGCCAGCTCCGACACCTCCTCCACGGACTGCGTGGCGTCCTTCTTCTGCACGGTCACGCCCGACTGGCTCGTCCGGCTCTGGACGTTCTCCAGCCCCACCTGCTGGCCCCTGGGCGTCTCCACCGGGACGTCGTAGCGGCTTCTTGCTGGCGGGGCGCCGGTGAAGGGAGTCTTGTCGAGGTAGGCGAGGAGTTTGGTAAAGAGGCTGCCACCGTCGACCTAAATAAAAAAATAAAAAATGAAGAAATATTGTGCATCAGCAAAAAATTCTCCTTACTGAAAATTTAAGTTTGAGAATTTTCTAGAATATTATAGATCTGCCCTGATGCAACCAAACAATGTGAATTCAAAGCCCTGAAACTTACCTACCCAGACATTCTTTGTGCATTTTGTATTTTATTGTTTTAGCTGTTTTCATGATGTAAATTCAAGCTGTGGGCCCAGATTAGACCCTCTGATGGGCCGCTTTTAGCCCACGAGCCATATGTTTGACACCTGTGCTTTAGTACAATAACCGGACACGAAAACCATTCCTGCTGAAGTCTCTGGAGGGTTACTTCACCTCTGTGGAGCGGCTAATGTCAGAGGTTCTTCTAAAAAGCTGCCGGCGGGCGTCGGCCATGCAGAATATCACATACTTGCTCATAATGTCAGCCTTCGCTCTGACATTTACGTTTCTCTTTTCACCAGGAGCTGAGCGCTTACCTCGTCCTTCACATCACGCTCCTCTGCAGCGGCGTGGCGCTCTGTCGGGAGAAAGAGAGGAATGCGCGCGCGTTCGTCAGAGAGAGAGAGCAATAAAAGAAATACAGAAAACATTTCAAGGGCATCGCAAATTCATTCTTCTTTAAGTTCAACCGATTTGCTCCAGCGGAAATTAAGATTCACAAGATATAAAAAAAAAAAGAAATCTGTGTGATGTGTTCATTCCTTCTGCGTTTGGAGCAGTGCGTCTAAATATTTTCAGTCTGAGTGGCCTCGGTGGACGTAGAACCATTACCACTAGCTGTGTTTATGCCCTGCACTGAGAACAAGATGCTTATTTATTTCACATTGATCCTCATGTTGGCCTCCCCTGGCTCCTTCTTTCTGGTGTTTAATGCAGCCTACACTGTTATGTATGTACTACAGACTAGCTGTGCAGCGTTTGCTCAATACTTTAATTATGTAAAAACAAAATGAATCACTATAAATTTACCTTGAAGTGCTGCCTGTGCCAGAGTACTGCTCTCCTGTGGTTTCAGAGTGGGGCCGCTCTCCGGCATCTTTTCCTCTTCCTCTCGTCTAGCTGCCTCCTCCTCCTCCTCCACCTCTTCTTCTTCTTCTTCATCCCCTCCGTCACTCAGCTCTCCCTCCAGATCTCTTGGTCCAGGTCCCCTAACCCTGCTCGGCGCCTTGTCCCGGTCGACCACCTGCAGGGCGTCGGCTATGAGGCGGGACAGCTGGTCCAGGTCCTGCGGCGTGAGGTTGTCCACGTCCACGTGCTGCCGGCCGACGTTCTTCAAGACGTTCTCGATGAACCTCTCTGGAGACAAAAAGGAAAGCGGAGACGTGTCAATAAAAACCTCACGACACCAAAACTGAACACTTTTATCCCCACTTTGATATTTTAAATGTAATATTTATCACGTTCTTGGCTTATAAGTGTTTGTGTTCAGTAAAATAAATGTAAAATCAGCCAGCCTTCTTTAAAAACGCTTGGTGAACAGGTGTGTGTTCATATGTGACTAAATCTCAAACGCCCTCGTGATTTAAATCCACGCACCATCCACAGATGTGAGGGGGTCCCTGACCGAAGCCCCTTGAGTCCTTCCCATCTTCAGAAGCCTGGATTTAGAGCTCTCTTTTCTGACACCGGGGTTTTCTATCCAATTAACGTAGAAGGGCCTCAGGCGGAGAAGAGAGGCATCCTCTTCCTGGGCGCCGCCGGGGCTCACCCCTCCACCGCGCAGGGGCAGGCGCCCGGAGAGGTACTGCCTGAGGGCGTCCAGGAGAAGGTCACCCTTGGCCTGCGTGGAGAGGAGCTGGCCGGACGGCGGCCGCGGTTTCTGCCGGGGCTGGAAGGACGACAGAGGCAAGAAGCCGGCGGAAGGAGGCGAGGTCTGGGCCTTGGAGCGGGAGAGGTCTGCAGAGACGCCTGACTGGAAGCGGTCGCTCTGCAGGAGGCAAGAACAAGGATCCACGGAGAGGTTATTCACGGGAGACGACAGATCAGCAGTTACCGGAAATGTTTAGTTGCTCCACGAGGAGGTTACAGCAGATACTGAAACACGTTCACATACGACTCAGATGTGTATAAATGCACTTTGAGGAAAACCATCAATTGATGTTTTGAGTCTTTTTTATGCAGAAGTGTGAAAATTCTTCAGATTACTGCAGTGTCTTATGTTTCATGTCTACTGCTGCATCTGCATCGACTTCCACGCTTTTACATCGCTCATAATTTAGATTTAATATATTATTCTTTCTTATCGCTTCCTTATTTATTTTAAATATGCATGAAAATGTATTTAAAATGTATGTTTGAATGGAGTCTCTGGCTGTGTATATACTGAGGAACGTTATGGACAAACTCTTGGTGCATCCTGTGATGTAGAGGAATTCAAGATATCAGAAATTCCTCAGAAATGTTTTTGTCCACTATCCAATGGTGACACAAATAATAATAATAATAATAATAATACCTTCATTTATATAGCACCTTTTAAAAACAGCGTTTACAAAGTGCTTTGACATTCAAGCGTGAATAAAATACTCAGGGAAAAGAAGAACAACCAACGATATTTGAGAAGACGATAAAAGTTAAATTACATAAACAACCACATAACAAAAATAATAAATATAAATCGATCAGTAAAATAGAATGATTTAATTCAAGATAAAAGTTAAAAAAGAAAGTTAAAAGACAAACCTCATATAAAAGCAGGTCTATAAAAATGAGTTTTAAGAAGTGATTTAAAAGAATTCACTGATTGTTCAGGCCTTATGTCCAAAGTCGAGGGGCTGTGATAGCAAACGCTCGGTCACCTTTAGTTTTGAGCCTGGACCTTGGAACAGCCGGGCTGGATCATAAGGTGTCAGTAACTCTGATGTGTAACTTGGAGCCAGTCCCTGACGTGCCATAAAAGTGATGAGTAAAATCTTAAAATCAATTCTAAAATGAACAGGGAGCCAGTGAAGAGAAGCTAAATGTGCTGTCGTCTGTTCAAAGCAGTAAGAAGCCTAGAAGTTGGAGGCGAGAGAGTGATTTTTGATTAATGCCGGAGAGAAGTTTTTTGATTCTGGAGATGGTTTGGAATCGGGCCTCCAATGTTATCGGCCGATATTGAGTTAAAAATGTAATATCGTGAATTATCAGTATCAGGTTTTTATAACTGATGTTTGTTCTGTAAGCTTCAGCATTTCCGAGTCTGCATGAACGCAGCATGGGACGTTAACAGGCGCGTGCTTGATGACGTATAACAACAACACTCTAGTCTCGTAGGTTGCTAACCGTGGCTAACAAGCTAGCTCGCCCGGTGTATGAGATGTCCGTGGTTTGGAAGTATTTCCAAGTGTCACCTACTAACAGTAAATTTGCAATGACTGCAAAGCAAAGGTGGAGAACACAGACAGTGTTTACATTTGAAAAGCCATGTTGCATTTATGTTTGCATCCAGTGGGACATCGCAATAAAATTAGGCATAATGTGTTAATTCCATAACAGGTGATATGTTATGTTGTTACCTAATAATTTTGGTGTAAAAAGACTGAATATATCGGTATCAGAAATTAAGAGTTGGACAATATCGGAATATCAGATATCGGCAGAAAAGCCAATATGGAGCATCCCTAGAAATACATAGTTGTGCAGCCCTGGAGTAAATGCAAACGACTGTTGCTGCAGTGGAAACAGTACACACTCTTTAAAATGACTACTTAGGGAGACTCTAAGACAACTTGATGATTATTTCAAGTCCTCAATTCTTTCTCTAATTTACACTTGCCGTGTACGTTTCTTATTTCATTCACCCGGCTGCAGAAAGTAAAACTTTACTTTGATTTGAAAACACTGAACAGAGAAGTAAAAAAGCCAAGTTTGTCAAAAACAAGTTATTAATCCTTTTAAGCGGTCGTATTAACGGATCCATCAGCTGCAACAAAAAGCTAAATTGTCGCTGCCGGCTCCATTAACGCCCACCTAAGATCACAGAAGTGGCACAAGCCTGAGTAACATTAGCATAACAATACGGACATAAACGGTTCCACCGAGCTGTCACACTTCTTTATGATTTGCATGTGCGAGGCCCCGCGTCTCGTATTCGTCACCGTCGGTATCTTTAATCACCTGCGTCACGCGCAGTCGACGCCGTTTACAAAACCTGTGCCTTTCCAGGGCTCCTTCGGTTGCTTTTCGTTTCAGGTTCAAACACCTGGATAGAAAAAAGCCCCGAGCCCCCGAGCAACGCCTGCAGGCTCCGTGGAGTCGTTCTCCTCAGTACAATCCCCCAGCGGGGAGAGGGAGGCCTCTGCAGACACGGCGTAGAGACGCAGTCACGTCTTGAGTTATTAATTAGAGCGGTGAACTGCTGAACCCTGGGCTGGTATTATTTGGCTCGTAACGGTCAAGCTGGGAGAAGCCATCAGTTAGGATGGAGAAGCGAGGGACGGGGTGACAACGAGGGATGACACTGGTTCCCCCGCTGGGAAGGTGTGTGTTTGTGTCTTTGTGCGAGCTGTGTTTGAGCGTGTGTGTGTGCGTGCTCTCGTTTTTTTTTGTTTTTTTTTTCATTTTGATGGAGGCAGGTGGTCGGGGCGACACGCAGGCGTTGGGGTAGAAGCGAATGCCCCACCTGCTCTTCCCTTTCAAATGTGAGACAGGAGGTAACAGGAGCAGCATACTCAATCATGTGCACAATAAAAATTAAACTATAGATTTTGTTCTTCGTGTATTTATTGGAGACTTCTACTATGCGGCTGGAAAAAGTAAGAAAAATGTGGTTTATTAGAGAAAGGAGAAGAGGATTGAAATCATCAGGTAGAAGTAGAAGAGTCAAACGGAGCCGTCCCTCACCTTGACGGGCGCGCTCAGGCTGGAGGTTGAGGATGTTTTTGGGAGGAGGCCGAGGCGTTGGAGGTACGTCTGCAGGTTTCTGCTGATCTCCACCTCCACCGGCTTCACCCTCTGGTCCGCCGGGTCCATCGCTTCAGCTACCGGCCTGTGGGAAAGGACAAGAGGGACTGTTACAGTGTCCCTGTCCAATAAGACGGTGCCAGATTAAGACAGTCAGAGAAGAGGTTGCGCTAGACTTGCGCTTGTTTTGACTGACAGGGTCATAAAAATCTCATCATAATCTGTTTTTACCCGTCACTTTCAATTTTTAAAATGATAATAAAGACATATTCAGTAAAGTTTCATGAACTTTAAGTACTTTTTTCAGAACAGGACAGGACAGCACAATCCTATTAAATCACTTCTTAAAACTCTTTAAAAAAACTCATTTTTAAAGACTTGCTTTTATGTGAGCTTTGTCTTTTCTTTTTAAACTTGTATCTTTCTATTTTACTGTGTTTTATTTTATTTTATTTTTAATTATTATTTCTGTTATGTGGTTGTTTATGTAATTTAACTTTTAATTGCCTTTATTGTGTTCTCTAATATCATCGTTCTTATTTTGCCTGAGTATTTTATTCACGCTTGAATGTCAAAGCACTTTGTAAACGCTGTTTTTAAAAGGTGCTTTATGAATAAAGGTATTATTATTATTATTATAATAGTATGACTTTAAATGGTAACAAAAAAAAATAAAAAATTCAGCTGCCGACACGTCTTGTCCGTACTCGGAACAGGACTGCTAGCGTTAACAGCTCTTAGGCGTTACCGTAGTGTTGAAGTGCTTCAGTGCTACGCTAACTCCATTTTGTTACCCGTTAGCTGCATAGACATAGACCATGACTGTATATACTAGATGTAGACATATGGTTAGCCGAGCTCTGACGTGTGCGTCAGTAAAATCGGTCTACCAGGATATCATGCACCGACAAAAGTTCCGCGATGTTTGGAACGCAAACTGCGATGGCAGGAACAGCGTGGAAGCTAACTTTCCACTAATAGTAGAAGAAGAAAGTTGGTCTGAAAGCAAAGATCTGGCGGGACAATCAAATCGTTTCCTTGGCCAACATAATATCTCCACTTGGTTACCACCACCTTAGTCTTTGTGGTGGTTGTGTGACAAATCTTGTAGGTTTTGAAATAAGTTTGTCTTTGCAGTAAGTTGCAGTAGGTTGCTGTAAACCAGTCCTGGTCATCTCCCTGGATTACAACAGGACCAAGCTACCAACAGTTAGACCTGGCTAATCATCCAACCTGCTATCGGTGTTGTAGACCGGTCCGTTCTGCTGCGGCTTGTAGGGAATCCTCCTCAGTTTGGACAACTCTGTGGACAGAACCTTCTGGGTGGCGTCGTCGCTCCACGTCAAACCTACAGACAGAAAAACAGAGACAACCACGCTGGGTGAAAAACTGCAGTGGATCGGTGAAAGAACTGAGCTTGATGTGCAGTAAGTATGGCCTAAAAGCAAAGGGCGAGAAATTGCTGAGCGTGCAGTCGTTTTTCTAAACTCATTAGGTCACTCATTAGCAGAGGACTCCTCGGAGACTCCGATTGTTTCAGTGACTAAGCAGAAAACGTTCCTCCTCCCCCGCTCCTCCCCCCAGAGTTCAGTGGTACCGGGCTTGATGAGCTGCTTGGGAATTCATTTTACGGGCGTTTACTCGAGAGCAGGACACAGCGAATGAATATTTACCACATCACAAAGAAGAGAGAGGTCAAGGGCTAAAGCCAGGATGTCTGCAAAGTGAAAAAATAACATCAAATAAGCGCTGGAGATCCAGATAAGTGTTGAAAAATCCCAGTGGGAACTTCTTCTCCCATTTGCAGGTCAAACAATAGTTTAAAACCAATCCTTGGCGAGATTTGTGGGAATCCAACATCAAGAAAGAAGTGACCACTCTCCGGTTATAAAGGATGGCTGTAAATACATAACTGCACATCAGGAGTCAAGATTGCAGATTCATCAAACCCTAAAGAAAGTAGGTTTCTGCTTGTATCACTACTCTCTTATAGCCTTGTCCCTTCTTCTGTTCCATGTCCTCCTTAGCTTCTTTGGGGTTTTTTGGATTCTTCTAGTCGGCGCTTTCCGTCGTTGGACCATCTTCTGTTGAATTTAGTTTGGACAGTTTGGAATTATCTTGCCTTGTCTTTGTGGCGCCTTTTAAATTCTCCTCTCTGTTGGTCAGGCATAGTAGGTGACACTTGGAAATACTTCCAAACCACGGACATCTCATACACCGGGCAAGCTAGCTTGTTAGCCACGGTTAGCAACCTACGAGACTAGCGTGTTGTTGTTGTTATACGTACATCCCTAATGGTGAGTTTTGTTTTACTTCTCGTACAAGCAGGTCGGTAGTGAAGTCTATTAGCTGTCTGATTGGGACTTAACTGTCCTTATTTGATATTTATCATGTGACTGAGGAAACGCCATTTGTCTTGGAAGCTAAAAGAAGAGCTCAAGACCAGTTTTCATGTTTGTGTCTCTTTTCTTCTGGGTAATATTTTTATCAGCTCGTTGTCAAAGTGTCTCTGCAGTGATGTCAGACCGGCATTTCTGTGCATTTACTGGACTTGGCACGTGGTGAATACAGGCATCAGTGACAAAGAGGAAAAAAAAAAAAAAAGAAAGAACCCTGCTGCATTTCAGCAAGTGTACAAAAGAACAAGCTTGATGAGCTGCTCGGGCATTCACGTCTGTTTCTTATGCTTAACATGCATCCAAACACAGCTTTTTGGCAACCGAACAGAAGAGCAGGCGCCAGCGCCAGATGGGGTGGCGGAACGAAATGTTACCGGGAAATATGGCCGCGCCGCTCAAAGCGCAACGTGAACCGAGGCGTTTGGCAGATGAGCGATGACGTCGCTGAGAGACTCCAGTAACGCAGGCTGCGGCTCCAGATGTGATGCCACGAGATGAGGGTCCACCACAGAGGACGCACACTCAAAATGACAAGGAGAACATCGCCCCCGTCAACGGAAGATGCAAAGAAAAGAAATGCCTTGGTCTAAAAAGGAAAGTGTGGAAAATACTGATTCAGCAATAAAAACAGCTGCAGGGGGGGATGGAGGAAATGGCTGACAAAATGTAGCTAGCATCAGTGTGACTGGTGGCACTGATCATGGAGAAAACAGAAGTATATACGTAAAGGAAGAAATCAACCTTTAAAAACAACAAATCAAGTCCAGTTCAGTGAAGGAGCTACTTGAACAAGTGGTGAAACGTCTTCAAGAAAACTCAACAAGTCCAGTTGCCTTCAATTTAGCATTGTTTTTGAGACATACCATGACCTGGATGTCGGAGAACTAGGGATGCAAATTATCGAGTAATTCATTAATCGATAGTTGTTTCATCTTATCGATCGATGATCGATTAATTGATAAGCTGCAATTTTTCTGAGAAGCTGAATTTCCCTCTGAATAGGTTCTATCTAATGTATACGTAACATAAAATGCAATCTTCCTTACGATGCGCTGTCTCTTAGCAGCATAATAAAAATAAATAAAACATATTCTGAAAAGTAACTAAGGTGTCACATGTGGACTATTAGCAGCATTTATAATCCCCCTCAATTATATTTGGGAAATGTGACAATATCACAATAACATTAGTAGACTAGGACTGGACAGTCGTAACTCTAGTTAATCTAAATATAGGCTGCCTGATGACAGATGTGTCTGTCTTCGTAAGACAAAACAAAAACATCCCTAGTGCTCCTCATTGTATTGTGTTTTATTTTATTTTTATTCTATTCTTATTTCACCTATTTAAGCTGTACTTTACTAGAGAGAAAAGTTACTGGAGTCAAATTCCTTGTATGTGTACATACTTGGCCATTAAAGCTGATTCTGATTCTAATCCTCATTGCATAGCTAGACCTATCTATTTTTGTTCAAGAATGTCATATCAACATGGTCAGCTAAGTCGTGTACGCAGCCTGTTAACAGTTAGGCCAGCTGCTGAAAATACACGCTCAGAAGTGACTGACGTCTGCTGACGTGCCTGTCCGTCAACGACATTTATCGGTAGCATGTCTGTAGTAATCATGTATGTTACATATACACTGGGTAATGCCCTCTGCTTCTGTGGAATCACATTCGTCCCAACGCCGTGGTGATTGTAGGCCACAGTTACTCATTGCGCGGCTCGTCATGCTATAACTGGCGGCTCGCATGGTAGCTTACAGTAACACACCACTTGCCTTTAATTGCAATCCACTATTTACCGGCAATGCCAAAGGTGGCCATGTGGCGACGTAAGCTCCGCTAGCTAGCGTAAAACACAAAACGGACCGGTTTTTAATAAAGCGACAGAAACGAGCTCATTAAAGTAAATCTGGTCTTAAATGAAAATGTATTGGCCGTGTTATTTATTTTTTGTGGGATGTCCAATTTGTATGTTGTCGTAAAAGTGTCTCGCCTTTTGATTTTGCACTGCCAATGTGGCTCTTGTGAAAAAAAATAGTGAGGATCACTGTTGTAGACTAACCACTCGCTGTTTGTAGCATGGCTGAATGTGACATATTTAGGTGGTAATTTAACGAAATTGTGGAGTGGTTATATTTTAAAATACTTCCACATATTGTGCATTTGGCGTCATTGTCGTCATTGACCAGATTAAAGTGGCTCTATACTGCACTCCGTTTTGTCCTCTTCATCTTGTCAGCGTACCGCTTCTCGTTTGTCTGTTGTTGTCGTCAGAGCCCTGCTTCGCTTGTGTTCCCACGTGTGCGTCAAGTACGCCTGGCGTCAAGTGTGCCCCCACGAGGACGAGCAGGGAATTACGGGTTCAAAATGCAATTAATTGCAATTAATTATTTTTAATCGAGTAATTTCTTATCGACAATTAATCGATAATCGATTAATTGCTTGCATCCCTACGGAGAACCTCAACTAAACTTAAAAATCAACTTGAAAACTTAGCTAAAAGGTGCTAACCCCTTATTGTATACCTAAAACAAATTCTTGTCCAATGTAATCCACTAATTAATGTCAGGAATGTATTCATTTAGTGTAAAGTGTCCTGTTCTGCATGGTTAGTGCTATATGCAACACATGTTTGCTTTCATTGTTGACATGTGGAAGATGGGACTAGCTAGCGCGTCACGGTTTTGGTTACGTTTTATTCTTTCTTGATTTATGTTGGCTTTTTCTTTTGCCTCCATGTCTTTCATTTAGTCTTACTCCCCACCCATTTGATTATCTGCCTTCAAACAGTGTTGAGAAGAGTATGAATGGTGCCCTTTTCACCAATGGATGCATGGTCATTTTGTTGCTTAGCTTTGATATTCCCAAAGACCTTTGTGCATTTCTTCTATGCGGCAACAGTTGCCTAGCATTCATGTTCTCACAACTTGTGCATGATGCTAACACCCGACCGCTGAGTATTTTGTCTACACGACCATCCACGTTGTACCAACAAGCTATCGAATTCCATTTAAAGGCAGCGTCAGACCGCCATCTAGTGGTTGACCGGACCTGTCTCTTGTTGGATGCTGAACCTTGTTTTCTGCACATTTATCCAAAAAACAAATGTGAAACAAGAGTTGACTTGTGGAGTTTCTTGAAGGCATTTCTTCCAAGTTGTTTCTTCAGTTTAAAGATACTGGTGGGGAGTTGGTCGGAACCTCCCATAACTAGGGATAAATGAAACCCGTAGATGTTCCTATTAAAATCCCAACCCCCAACTGAAGAAGCTACTTGGATGAAACGCCTTCAAGAAACTCCAACATGACTGAAACCTGCTCAGAAACAATATAACTTACTATAAAACTCTGGGAAAACCAAGAGCTGCAGATTCAGGTGATAATTCTTCACTTTCCTCTGTGGTACATTAAAAAAACTGATGACAATTGCTTCAAATGTTCTTCCTAAACCTAGAACTAATTACACAGATTAAACTTTGCTCAAAATAAAAAACATATATTGTAAAGTCTGTTGAGAGACTAGAAAACAAACTAAATTCAGCTGTGAAAACTTTACTCTTTCTTTCATTTACTGTGTTCTCTAAAGACACTATCCAATAAATAAAATCACTGTGTCTAAGTTTACTATTTGTAAGAAGCAACAATAGAAGGAGCCCCAGCTTCTGCTAACGTCTCGTACCGTTGATCGTCAGCCAACAACAACACGTTCTCTAACAGCTTAATCCACATGTCTGCCGTCATCAGTAGCCGGCCCAATTAAAACGGCTCCACGGACACTTTCTTTAGACCCCGGCAAAATGAATTATGACCCCAACTGCCGCGGATCAGGCACATGCCTCTCTTTAACAGCTGCGCGGCGTGTCAGGCCAGCTTTCGCCATCAAAGAGCCATAAAACTGAAGCTTTAATGGCAGCCACCGTGGCCGAGGAAACGGGCGTTAGCGGCGGGTGAACAGACGGCATCTGACACGGCAGGTTAATAAACGTTGGAGCCCCCTGCCAGGATATTCAGAGCAACTCGCTGACTAAACAGAGAAGAGAAGGGAGAAGGGAGGGTAGCTGAGAGGGAAAGGTAAAGGTGGCTCTGGGTTTGATGGCATTTAAAACGTGACATAAAACTCATGTCAAGGCCTGGGGCAGAGGATGCTGGATGCTGTACAGACTGGGTAAAAACTGCACAGGCTTCCACCAGTTTAATGCTTGATTTATCAATGTCCACAACCAGGAGTCCAACCCTCTGCTGCTCTATAAACACCCAGGGGACAGAGAAATCTGAGGAGTCCTGCAGGTTAAACTTATATTTCCTGTTTTTACAAGCTCTTTAAAACTCCAAGAATTACACAGGAGCATTAGAAACAAACTCTAAGAGCAGCACACCGGCGACACATGTCTGATATGTTTGTTTTTGGAGATTTTTTTTCTTTTTGCAATGTCTTATGAATTGATAACGGACTACTGCTGTAAGTCACCCAACCTGCTGCCATTTATCAGCGGTTACTGATATGATTAACATTTATGTGGCACAGCTTTGATTCATTTGTGCTGCCTCAGACCTGGTAGTGAGAGTTGTAGTTCAGATGATATATACTCTCTAATTTACAGCTTTTATTAGGTGGAGGACACATTCTAAGATGTACTGTGTCTCTTATCTATAGATCTACTGTACGGTTGTTTCATTGAGGCCTCACAGCTGTGAGTGAGTTTAGGGAAGTTTCTTCAAATAGAGAAAGTATCCAAGCTACTTTGTCCAGGTTGTGTTTGGTTTTATGTTGTAACACGTGAATTTAGATGAACTCAGATCTAAGTCTACTTCTTAGACACCACAGACTGTATATAAAGATGGACAGCTTCTTAAAGGTGAATTCAAAGTAAGTAGAGCTCCCCCTGATGGCTGGCTGCAGTATAGATTATAAGCTCCACCCCTCCATGTTAGTGGGCGGGACTTGGCCCAAACTAAAACACTTAAATACACGTCAAACTACATTTTTTCCAAGGATGGTTTCTATCATTTTAAGTAGTCAATATAATGTTGATGAATGTTCCAATGTCGAATTTTGTTTAAGTTTTGTTTTAGTTATTTGATGCTATAGAAACAGGATGTGACATAATGACAACCACCAGTTGCCATGCCAACCTTGAGACCATGAGAGTCGTAATTTAAATATTAAAAGAAAAAAAGGTATAATCCAACATTTCCTTGTAACTGGTAGCGGTAGAGCAGAGCACAGTATTAATTAAACAAAAACGCGCGTGGAGGAAGTGTGGGTGACTCCATTCTTGGACCACACAGCAGGAAAATAGTGTGATTTCGGCCAATTCAAAGAAGACGAGACATTGTCCATATTATATACAGTCTATGTTAGACACTAAATAAAGCATTAAATAACCTCAGCTGTGTAAAAAAACAACAGGACAAAACCGGTAGAAACACTGACTGAAAGGTGTCTGAGCCTGGAAGCCAGCTCTACTTTGAGCAACAGGAACTCCACTGGCAACTGATTATACCCTGGCAAAGGTCAGCCGGGCCAATGGAACTTGGTTATTTTTTTTGTCAAATTACGTATGTGTTGATGTTTCAAGATATTTGTCTCAGAAACTTTATTTATCTATATTATACCAGAGGTGATTGTTTATTTCATGCTTAGTGCATTTCAAAATTACTCCTACTCACTGGATAATTCACAGCCCTCATATTAGATTGTAAAGAACAGATCTCATGGAAAACATTGACAGCATCTGACCGTCTGATCTGTAGTTGTAGTAAATAAAGAGTCCAATAGACTTATTTACTGCTGTGTTTAAAAGCAACGGTTTACTGCTGCTAAGACCCTAAAGGTGCTACAGAAAGGTCAAGTAGGTTACGATGCGTGTCATTGATGTAGGCTAATCGAAGCCGTGACCCTGGTGAGGTGGCTTTTCAGATGGTTTCACATCTGCCGGGCCATGTATTGAGCTGTGAGAAAGGGTGGATGGTCCACGGTGTGTGGGCGGAAGGAGGAGGATGAGAAATGTAAGCCATTAAAGCAACACAGAGGCAACAAATACTGTAAGTTAAAGGATAGCTTTGCTTTCTCACCACTCAGGTCTTCATTTTGGTAGCCTAGCCATAGCCGTTATTGATAACATGATAACATTGCCCTCATTAGGTTTATTGCTAAGACCTGGGAAACACACTGAGGTTGAGTCAGACTTATTTGGAAGAGAAACTCTGAAGTTACGGCCTTGCGGCTTCAGTCAAGCCAAGTGGAAAATGTATTAACAGTAAGTAACCCTAATGTGAACATCGATTGAGTGCTCCGTTGGTCTGGGCTGCTCATTGCCTACAGGAAAGCATGAAGCTCAGCACAGCAGGGACCGTGGAGTGACCATAATAACACAGGAACAGAAATTAGAGCCTTCAGACTAATGGCAGGGCTAAATGGTAGCTGGTTATGTGTGATAGCAGAGCTCAGACGAGTGGTTTAAATTAAATAAGTAAACTGATTACAGTTTACAGCCTGTCTGATTAATGACTGTGGGATTAATAATATCCTGCCATAGTTTGAAAATGGTTTTTGGCAAGTTTTGAAAGCTGCAGCGGTGTTTCTCCAACACATACTGGAATTAGGCGCTATTTTCCTATAGTTTTGGTTGGATTTTACAAGTTTAAAACCTTGAAAGTAGAGAATATGGGATGAAACTTTAGTTTGAAACTTGTATAGTTGATGTACAGAGATGTATATTTGCTCTTTGCACATTAGCTTGCTCTTGCAAAGTTGACTTTAAAATACCAAATACCAAAATACCAAAAGAAAAGCAAGGATCATGGAACTGATTTTAGGACAAAAAACTATCCTACTGGTTTTTTTTTGGAGGGAGTTTCAGAAAGGGTGACCTAGGGTTAGGGTTAGGAAATTCACATCTATGCTTAGCATTAGCTTAGCATTAATATATCCAGTGCTGGAGCTTCAGAGTTGTATCAGTGCAGCTTTTGGAAAGAATTTGAATATGTCCCAAAACACTCAGACACCTCTGTCCACATGCACTTTTTTGGAGCGGTGCAGGGCAACAACATCCAGATAAGCGACAAAGGAAGAAAGCTAATGGGAATAAGCACTTATGTGCATTTATAAGAGGAAAAGAAAGAGAAGAGAGCAAACGGTTATCCTTTCAGCGGACTGTCAGGGACTGAAATGCAGATGCTTCAGCGTCTTTAGAGTTTTGTCCTCCCTAATGGCTTCTGCAGACAGCCGGGGCCAACACCTCATTTGCATAATACATTTCACTTCAGAGTGCCTGACAAATGCCTCCAAACTTGTCGCCCGCCTCTCTGTGAAATCGGAATATTTCTCCCGCTCTCCCGCTGAGCGCAGATTCGCCAAATTAAACCAGGAGAAGAGTTTCTTTCTTCAGGGAGGGAAGGAAGTGAACTACTGAAGCAGACTCAAAAGAAAGATAGCGTAGTAAATAGACAAAAAAATAAAACTCTCTTTTTTTAATATCATTCTTTGTTGCGAGTATCTCTGTTGTGTGTGCGTAGTCGAGGTCCAGTCATTTAAAGCAAAGCTGATGAAAGTGGATGAAACGCCCACAGACGCTCAGTGGGACGTCACACTGGTCTCTGCCTCCCTCTAGTGGTGGAGTGAACCAACAGCAGCTTCTTAAAGCAGGGGAAAATGTTTATTTTTAATCATTTACACAAATTTAACAGAAAAAATCCAACAATATTCAACATAAAACAGGTTATTCTTTCCTTATTAAGCCTTCGGTGGGATAAACTAAGGCTGGACTAATGAGATTCATGGTTCAAACCCACTAAACTTTATTAGACATCATGATATAGAACTCTGATACTGTCAGAAAAGATAAAAACACATATTTTGTCCACATACGGATTCACTTCAACCAACTGAACAATCCTCCTCTTCCATATTGATCAAAACAGCAACGACTACACCTAGAAATTGACACACTTCCTTATGTATTTAATGTCATTAATTTCAAAATAAAATGTTATAAAAATCTTAGCAAATGATTTACTCTCTTCTCAGCAGTAATTGCATATGTGGGTGCTATCTATAAACACAACCAAGCCTCAGTCCACGGTAAAACTACTTCACCTCACACGACAGGAGTGTCTGCTCCAAAGTTCTTCAAGTCCAAAAGGTCTACTTTAAAGCTTGTGAGGACGCCTCACCCGTGATTCAGGTTCAGAGTAGATGACAGATTTTTTCATGGAGGTTCTTTTAGAGGATGGCAAAACGGTTGGAGGGATGGGTGTCTGGAGTTCCATGCTGAAGCTTTCGCCCGCGCAACCCAGACCCAGTGTGTTTTCATATAGCCTTAACAATTCATCTCTGGTCATTGGCTGTGGCGATAAAAGTTCCAATTGAAGCGCTGCCAGTGAGAAGTCTGACCTTGTCTCTCTCAGAATGATCTGTAGTCTCTTTCTGAGCTCTGTCACAGCTGCCTTCATGTCCTCAAAGTACCTCAGAGGACGAATCTTGATGCTGGTTGAGTTTTTAGATTGACTGAGTGGTGACAGTGAGGGGTAGTTGTGTAGAAACTGGTTGTGATCCTCTGTGTCTGAGAGCTGCTTCAGCTCAGTGTCTTCCCTCTTCAGCTCAGTGATCTCCTGCTTCAGCTTCTCCTGAACCTCTTTGACTCGACTCTCTTCAGTTTCCTGCTGGGATCTGACCTGCTGCTCCACATCAGAGCTTTTTTCCTGGATGAGACGGATCATCTCATTGAAGATCTCCTGACTGTCCTTCACTGTTTTATTAGCAGAGTGAGCGATGGCCTTCAGCTCCTGATGAAGCAGCTTCACATCTTTCTCTTTGTCCTGGATCATCTGCTGGATGTTTTGTCGTCTCACCTCCACCTTTCTCTGTCTCTCAGTCCTTTCTGCTGCAGCTGAGACTGTATCGTGGCCTTTATGTTCATCCACAGAGCAGAGATAACAGATAGTCTGCTGATCAGTACGACAGAACATCTTCATCACTTCACCATGATGAGAGCAGATGTTCTCCTGGAGCTTCTTGGAGGGATCCACCAGCTTGTGTTTCTTTAATGGAGCTACATCATAATGAGGCTGAAGGTGTTTCTCACAGTAAGATGCCAGACAGAATAAACAGGACTTGAAGGCTTTCAGTTTTCTTCCAGTGCAGACATCACAGGCCACATCTTCAGGTCCAGCATAGCAGTGATCAGCAGGAGCAGCTTGGAGTCCAATCTTCTTCAGCTGCTCCACTAAAACTGCTAACATGGTGCTTTTCACCAGGATAGGCCTCGATCTGAAGAGTTGTCTGCAGTCAGGACAGCTGTTGTAGTGTTGCATTGCATCCTCTTCATCAAAGTGTATTTCAATACAGTTCATGCAGTAGCTGTGTCCACAGGGAATAGTCACCGGATCCTTCAGTAGTTCCAGACAGATGGAACAAGAAAAGGTTTCTCGATCCAGCTCAGCTCCTTTCTGCGCCATTTCAGCTCTCGGTCAAAGTGACTAACTTGAAGTTTTATGTCACAGAAACAGCTCTCTCCCTCTGCGTTGACTTGTCAACCTTCTTTGAATAATCCCAGCTCTGTCTGAGCGCAGGAAATAAAGGGCTGTGAATCGTTTCAGGAACAGGAGTGTCTGTTCCAAAGTTCTTCCTTATCAGAAAGGCAGTCAAGTCCAAAAGGTCTACTTTAAAACTTGTGAAGGAATTTCTGTGTTTATTTAGTTGTCCCACTGAAGTGATCATAAAAAACTTTATGCAAAGTGTATTTATTGTCTCAGATGAGGCTGGCTGGCGTCTTTTTTTATTTTGTTTGTTTGTTTTAACAAATATATTTGCATTAAGGCTGTCAATGTTAAAGCCTTAAATTGCTTTTAACAATTAACATTTGCGCAGTCTGTTGCTGTAACCTCGGCCCAAATCATAGTCTGGGAAATCAGCAAGTTATCAAAGCAGAAGTAAGCAAGCAGAGTCTGAAGTGTGGTCATAGTAAAATGTGGTAGTTCTACTTTTATGCACTAACATAAGTAAGAACCAGTAATAAAATCTCTAATAAGTTAGAAACACTTAAAGTGAGTCAAATGCTCAAAAACATAAAAACTGTGTAGTAAGAGTAAATATCTTCAAAGACAAAAAAACAAAACAAGCATGTTTCACTTTGATTTAAGATATTTCAGCTTAGTTTGACTTCAGTTTTATGCAGTTTAGAGAATGCATTTTGTCAACGGAAAGATGGTTCAAAGTTAAAAAACATGAGTTTGTGTGTTGGTGAGTGTTTACCTCTGTTGGAAAGCTTCTCCAGTAGCATCCTGAAGCGCTGCACTACAGACGGGGACACGTCGTAGGTGTAAACCTCCCTCACCGGAACAGAGTGACACCTCCCAAACATACCATCTGTCAACACATCAGCAGACGCTTTCAGCAGAGAATCCAACGCACAGTTTTTTTTTTTAATTTATTTTTTTTGCATTTCACACTGAGGTCACTGAAAGGATCACAGGTTCTCTAAATAGGCTCTGTCCTTTCCGAGATCTCACGTAAAACAGAATTATTTCACACAATATTTTAGCAAATAAAACCACCTGCTTGAAGATCAGAGAAAACTAAAAAGAAAAATGAGTGATTAACATGGTCATACCAGCGCTTCTGTGAGTCAATTTGAATGGAATTGTTGCAACGAGAGATTTTGTTAGCAAACTATGTCAACCCTGATGATTTCTCTCGCTACAACTTTCTAACTCATGCCACCAGTGTTAAATGGTGTTTATAACCAAATGTAACCGACAGACCCAAAATTCAGCATACGCAACTAAGGATTTGAATACAACCAAAGATCTAACCAAATCTATCAAAAGAAAGACAATAAATAGGTACACACATATTTATTTATCAATACCCACTTTACGCCAATTGTGCTGCTGTTTAGTTTTTTTTAGATTTATTATTCATCCTCTTGAATGTCAATAAAAACCTTGAAAGCAAGGAACCACAGAGGAGCTGAACCAAAACACAAGGAAACACAAGGGTACATCAACAGGCATATCCAGAGTAAGAAGAACAGGTGGACGAACACGTGAACTGAAAAAGGTTGAAGGGAAAGGCAGCACTATACCCTGAGGCTAATGAGCCACAGACACTGTAGCACACAATCAATGGAGGAGAAAGGCAGGCAGGTAGATGTTAGATGTTAGAAGCTGGACAAATGATCAAGTGGAAGGATGTAAGCGGCTTTGACAAAGGACCATGTTGTAATGAGAAGACAATTGGTTCACAGGGGTGTTCCTGGTCTGCCGTGGTCAGCAGCTATCAAAAGTGGTCCAAGGAAGGACAAATGATGGACTAGTCAAGGATCAGGGGCGACCAAGGCTTATTGTGGTCCAAGGAAGGACAAATGATGGACCAGTCAAGGATCAACTGCGACCAAGGCTCTTTGGAGGCTGGTCATTGGAGAGCTAGTGTAGCTAAAACTGCTGAACATGTGGGTGTGCTTGGTCTGCACCAATGTTCAGGTGGTGTTACATATCAAAGTGAATAGTCAGATCCATGTTTCACAGAATGGCATTACATCAAAATGAGATCATCAGTGTTACTCACGTCCCTGGTTCTGGTTTTAATGTTTCAGGTGCATTTTTCTGGGCAATAACTGGACTTTCCAACTTCAGACTGAGTCACATTCAGACTCCTTTCTTTGGACTCTTTTATCCCTTCCACTAAACATAGACGCACATACTTGGCAGTGTGACTTTTCACTCAGTCACTCTTCCTTCTAAAATGCCACACAGTGGGTAGTGCTAATGTGACTGTAGGAAAGGCCAGAGGGGGGGCGGAGGCTGTCTCTGAAAATGAAGCTGTGGGTTGAGAAGGCGCCTAGAACGATGAGTCAAAGGGACGGAAATACAGCAGAATATTTTCGGGCGGCACACGATGAGACGCTTAAATGAAACTCATTCTGCAAAAGTAGAATTTTAGGTCACATGATGCACGGAGGTGAACGCCATCCTTTTAGCATCTGGTTCCACAAATGATGGAACGCACTGTATCACGAAATCTGTAAAACATATTTGAGTCCAACTTTCAAAACTCATCACGCCTCCCTAAAAATAGAATTCACATCACATCCTTCTGTGTTCTTCGACAGGTCGATCAATACCTCTTTATGTTGGTTTAGTAGCCGCGGCAGCACGTATTGATCTACAGCAGCGGCCTGGACAAAATGAAACTTTGATTGATGGATTTTTTTGTTTTTTTCTCGTTTTGTGTCTAAGTCATAAATATCCCTCTAGCAGATGAGGCAAAATCTCAAAAACTAACAACATGTTGTGTCTCTGATAATCACTCATCTAAGAGTGTCTAAGGTATTTGTTTTTTCCATTTGCGTTGTCCTGTTTAATGTTAATCCACCACCCTTTGGTTTTTAGGACGTTTAACCCTCCTAAACCCAATCTCCACTTCTTCCTGGTCATCCTAGGAGTCTCTAGAATTGAGAAATTCAACCGGCGCAGAGTTACATGGCTTTTACACGGCTCTAATTTTGGATTTTGATTTGGTGAGTCTTTTCTCCACTGAGACGTTACAGATGTGCAGCAATTACTGATTTAATTCAGGGGTTTTCAGGTGTTTTTTGAGATTTAATCCTGATAAATAAAGTCTGTCTTGCTTTCGAGTCACTATGAAGTTGTTCTGTTTTAGAACACTTCAGACTCTACTTGCTTTTGCACACTTTTTGATATGTAGCGCGCCAAGCTGTCACGTCACATCAACGGCTTCCTCTGTAAAATGACTTGTAGTCGTTAGTGTGAACACAGCATTAAAATCTTAGCTGTGACATTTATTAGCAGAACACAAATTTGCAGAAAAGCAACCAGCCACCCGTGTATGCTTTTATTGCAGCTGTATGTTCATATTTAAATGGATCCTCATCACTTCATCATCTTCGTGTATGAATGCGTGGGCTTGCATAATATATACTCCATATTGAATAATGACACTTGAATAATGGCAGTTCAGGCCTCTGTTCTATAAATACTCTCTGCGTCACTGACTGTGCTTGTTTCAATCAAACTGCAAGCTCCATTTAAGAGGCAGCTAAGGATGACCAGCGGCTGGTCTGCACTACTGTAATTACTCTCAAACGTCTCACTGAGTGCTTTCTCTGTTGTTCAGAAAGTCAACTGAGGAGTCTGATGTGCTGCGATCGTACGGGGAATACAGCATCGGAGAGACTACATTTTGGGCTTAATGCCTGAATAAATTATGTGGAAAACACTGAAAAATGTTTGTGTCGGATGACGCAGCCCTGCCCACGACATGTCGAGTGGCACTGAAGCTCCAGAAGAAGAGCATGAGAATAGAAGGGCAGTGCCTTTTTTGTTTTCTTTCCTGTTGATGCTCGCACCTGGACACCAATCTGGTGCTGATAACAAGCCTCTCATCGTCTGAATCATCACTCATAAATGAACTAAGAGCAGCAGTATCACGGTAAATATTTAACTAACTTATTCTGACCCTGGGTGACAAAGTGACCTCCTGAATGAGGCCGTTCGTCAACAAGAATACTTGGGTTTAACACTCTTGTGCGCTTTTGAGTACTTCCACTACTTAAAGGTATTTTAGTAGATTGTAAACCATTGGGTTTGTATCGTGTCCCAAAAATGATCTATTTCTAAACCTAACCAAGCAGTTCTGGTGTCAAAACCTAAGCCAAAATCAACTGAAAACAAAGACGTCCAGTGGACAAAGGAAATATGTAAAATACGTGAAAAAGAATCTCAACCTCAGATCTCACACAACACCATTTCTCTTCGTTTCCCAGAAGGAACATCTTGAACTATCCCTCATAATTATACTCATGCATGTCTAAGTCCTTTGCAATTTATCCCAGTTCACTACCAGACGGTCATAATTCAGAGGCAGGCATGTCTTCTTGTGATTTATGGTGCAGATTAGAGCAGAAGGACAATTCACGGGGCCATTCTCAGAAGCACAGGCTCTGCTAAGATGGAGGAGATGGAGCGGCAATGCTGACCAGATGTTGATATGGCGGCCTCAGCTTAAATTCAGCCCCCAATGGATGGAGATAAGAAAGTAAACGTTCCTGAAATGTGGTAAATTATATCGGCCTTTCACTACTTAGCTTTGCAGTCCCAAAAATACTTTATCTAAGAGAGATTTAGATTCATGAAGTGTCGCTGTCCTTTTCTGGACTGCACTGTTGGGACTTGCCGACAGAGAGCGCCAACCTCAGTCCCGCCTAATGAACTGGATTAAGAAGTCTTAATGGATATAATGCCTCTGGGGACCTGAATAAGTCCATCCCTCCCAGACTGCACTACACAAGATCAATGAGATCAAGCATCACTTGGCAAGGCCTGAACTGCTTCCACTGGCTAGAAAGTAAAAGGTTTCCGTCATACGTGTCACCAGCTGGCTCTCACGAGTCGCATGTGGAGCGTCAAATCTTGAAGGTAAAAGCAAATCAAAAAGTGAAAGCCACGTAGAATCAGCTTGGTTCGCCTTTACAAAGACTTCTTCAAACAACTGGTTGTTTTGCTACTTCCATGTTTTGACTAGCGTCAAAGCTGACAGGTATCCGAGAAGAAGAAAAAGAAGAACAGGAACCAAAATCACAGGACTAAACATGAGTGTTGCATGGAAGAACCTTGAAAAATTAAGTAAGTCAGACAGAACTTCTTAGTGAGGTGTTAGTAGTAGATCATCATCAATGAAGAGAAAAGTTTCCTGGAGACAGCTTTCCAGAGAAGGTTTGGGAGTTTATGGCAGCGTTGGATGACCAGAACATTTCTGGAGTAGAGAACACATGGTCTTTAGTATCCCGATTTTGAGCATATCCAGGATATGGTGTTTACATACACAGACAAACCTGGTTATTCATATCCCCGTATACATGATAAATACCAGTAACCCGTTTTCTGATCAGTGCATCCTATCTACGTTACGTCTTTTGTTTATAGATTGCGCGGTGGAAAACCAGCCTCACGTAGCTTTTCCGGTGTTTTCTGCATCTAAACATGTCGTTATGTTTAGCTCTTTCATTAGTTTAAGGGAAAATTCAGTCTCTGCATCGCTCCAAAAGTGAGAAGTTCTTATTACTGGCATGTTGTTTGTATATCTAGTGCATCACTTGCCGTCACTCGCGCCTGTGCAGACAGTGGGCAGCGGTCAGAAATCAGGATAAGGTGTATACATGCTCCAGTATCCTGGCTTCTATCGGAGTACTCCAGGTGGAGAAACTGGGTTTCTTGAAATCGGGAAATGGGCATATTCCGATTTCTGATTTCGGGATATGGTGTTTACATTGACAAACACAAAAACATGATACTTCAAAAATCCGATCAAAATCACGATACTAAAGACCATGTAAGGAGCTTTAGGAATCAGGACACGGATTGGTCGATACTCAATATTAAATGATCCATATCTTGACTGGGACATCCCTACTCCTACAACTGGTGACAAACAACCACCACAACCGCCGTAGCCAATTTGTCAGCACAGTAAAGCTTGTTTTACATGATCACTGCCAGCTTCATACACATACAGTAGATCATTTTTGAAGAGACGTGTCAGTTGCCCTTTCTATCATTTGCAGTACACTACAGGAAGACTTCTGTAAGAATGGGGAAGTCTATAATTGGATTTCTCGTTCAGACAATCTTCTGAATTCTAACTTCTTCTTTCTTGAATCCTCAAAACAGCTCCGTTATAAAGCGATACGAGTGTAGTTACAGGAAGTTCACTCAAAGGACTGTCAAACCACACACTTCTGATCAATAACACCACCACAACCACCCACACCAGCCAATTAGTCTAATCAGAGGGCACACAGCCGATGTGACGGCGACGATGGGGGCTGGGTGACATCATTGAACAAACACCCTTCACTCTGCATCCCAACCACAGCTCCACGGCCTCAGTGAAGAGCACAGGAAGCTGCCTGTTTACATTCGCATTTAATCTGGTGAAATCTCACCTGAGATTATCTCATGTAGAAAATTCTCCCTGAAGCTGCTGAAGTGCTTTACGCCTTATAAATCAATAAACGCAGACTTTACAGAGACAGCCCTCAGCCTTTGCCACGGGCCGTTGTGAGATGTCACTGTGCATATTCAGGAGGCAACATGCAACAGGGTGCAGATGGGTAATGGACCCGCGGAACCTCTCACGCCTGTTGCCATGGCGATTTTCACCGAGTGCTTTCGGTGCAGCTAATCAAGGAGAAGCAGGGTGGGGGTGGGAGTGGGGGGTTAAATTAGAGCACTCTGCTTTGTCACGATGACTTCTCCTGTGTCTGTTGTGTTGCCATCCTCCATTTTGGTTTGTGCAATGAAGTATAAAGAATCAAAGGAAAATATTTAAACAATACTGACCTGTTCAAATCTAAAATTAACAGTCTACACGTGATTGCAGTTAATGGGGATCAGCAGAGGGTATTCTAAAGATCAGGTAGACCGCTTTTGAATTAGCCGAGAGTCAGGCAAAACCAAGATGGCGACGGCTACAGATAACACACTGAGCCTCAAAATTCTTCATTCTTCAGGAAATGTATAGTTGACCCATGGAGTATGATGGTCTTAAAACTGATGTCGAGCCAAGAGATAAAAAAATGTTCTCTACTAAGTCCTGGTCAAAGTCTAAATACTGAAGAAGTTAGCATTCTGACAAATTTTGTGAAAATATCCCAGTCAAAACACCTTGAATGATGTATCTGGGATATCGTCATTATGCAGAATGTGCGTCTTGAATTATAGCAAATAGTCAGGTAAGTCAAATGTATTATTCTTTCACAATAAAAGTCTGTATAATGGTTTAATAATAATAGTTTTCCTCACCCTATGTGTCCGTTTTCATTTTTCACATTTGAGCAAATCCAAAAATCTAAACTAGAATGATATGAACGTACAACATATCATCATGTACTTTGTTAGTGTAGTTCAGTTTGACTTTCCATGTGAATTCATACTATCTACAGCGCACAGAAGGCAGTCTGGGAACCGGCTCCTCTAGCTTCGTTAACTATTGCCAATTACAGCGTGACTGGAGGCCATATTCTCTGCTGGAAATTAGTGTTTCCACGCTGAGCAAGCTTCCTCTAGATGAGCTCCATTACAGCTCTGACAGTAATACTAAGGGACCCAATCAACACCTGGAGGGCAACAATCACTCCAACGTCATAGGAAAACATGTCAGCTCTAGACTATTTGCTCAGAAATACTTTTTTGTCGACTTATACGTGGTAGTTTTTTCATTTGTTTACATTGTTGTACTCATATTTTGGGCACTGATAGCAGTGGTCACTCAATGCTGCAACTGTTAAATACATTTAAATGATGATTTTTTTTACTTAAAGAAAGGAAAATATTCCTTCTTTGTCCCATGTATTGTATCTACTACTGTAAGAACCATCAAGGCTGTGACCAGAGCACCTTGTTATCTGCTCTCATCTAACTGAAGAGCAAATAACCAAAGAAAGGACCAGTCTGTAGATGAAAACACAAGCACAGCATGACACTGATTGCACTTTCTGCACATCGCCAGTCATCGCCTTCCGTCTGAACATATTAGATAACCTCGGTGCTTCCTCCACACTGCACCGCTGAGCAAATAAGATTCATCACATCCAGGAAAAACTCCACAGCTCCACTGCACAGCTGAACACTTATCAAATAAGAGAGACTCAAAGGTCACGCACCAATAAATGTAACAAGAAATGATCATTTTAGTTGAGCTTTCAAGCAGCCATCTCTTTTATGTGTTTTAATGTTTTGATGTTTTCCTTATTTCCTAAATACTTTTTAAACTGTGTCCCACAAACGTAATGCTTACTACATCAACACTAAAAGCACATGGACATTTCCAGCATCAGTTGAACACCCTCAACAAATCAGTAGCGATATCCAGCTCTAAAACCAACGTGATGTAATGCAGCGATAGCCTGTAATCCATTTAATTAAATTATCATAAAGTAAACAAGCTGCTCCTTATATTTAGAGATAGGCTCAAGCAATAAAGAAATTTGTCACTGACATCCATCAAATTATCTGGTGACGCATAAAATACGACATGATTGCCGCTATTTAAAAAAGAAGCAACGCCCTCGTCCTTAAACGCAACGTCAGCCACCAAACCACTAATATAAGTAAACAATGAGCCTGAGTCAGACGTGACAGTGGAAACTCCTCAGCTGATGTTTTTAACCCACGTGGAACAAACAGGCTGAGAAAGAAACTGATTTATTCCAACCAGAGAGAAACCGGCACATCACTTATATGGTTATTAGGAGCTAATATTTAACTGTTGATTGAATAATTAAAGGTTTACACCAACCGTCTCAATCTGGGACCAGTGTATGATTGAGGACGGTACAATACCAGTGTCTCTAATTCATTGTTGGAAAGACTTTAATATCTTTAAACTCTCCATTTCCTCAGGGTATTGAGATATTATTTCAGTTGTCACACTCTCCCTTTGTTGTTGAATTGTAGAAAGAGAGCAAGACAGAGAGAATGTCCTCAGCGAGACAATGCCGAGCTTACTCCCCGTTTTATTCCTGCCAGGAGAGTACGGCCGGCTCAGGCAATCAGAGTTGCTGGTGTGGCCTGATAGAGCGTGAGCTGCCAATCACCGACACAACGGGCCGGTATTGTGTGCGAGGGGCAGCTTGACAGCAGCTATTGAAGCAGGTCGGACGCACAGTGGACGAGAACAATGGCTGGAGGTGCAGCCGCCGTAGCTTCAGACATCCAGTGTTTCGCCTCGCATGACTCAGCGAAACTTGCATCGTTTCAAATCTCCTGCCTCGTGCGCTTCTGTCTAAAAGCCCGGGAAAGAACAGCAACGCTTGAAGGTTCGAGAACAAGTTGGAGCAGTGCTGTTGGGAAATCAACAAGCACTCAAGGGCAGAACATTTTCCAGCTGAGGAAACAGGACAACTACTGAATAAGGCTGTGACTGAGAGCTACCAAGGAACAGAGGCAACGCTGGAAACTGTATTTACTGCCCAAAGGCAAAGAAACACTGTGTGCACCAATAAAATGTGCAAAACATGTCTTCATCCCAAGTGTCTGGGAGAAACGTACTTTATATTATAAGCAGAAATTCCTCATTTCCTATCAAGAATGGAGAAACTAGCATGTAGAGTTGTCATGAATGAAGAACTAAGCTGTAAACATGTTTATTTCTGCTTTCAAAGACATTCTAACACAGAGCTCTATGGGCACTGACTTGACTGGCTCAAGTTAACAGTGAAGGATCTACATTTGCTTCAGTCTTTAGGACCATACGCTTAAAACGTTAATGCTTTAAACCACATATAGATTTACAGTGGGTCCCCATTGACTTTCCCTACCATCAGAAGACATTGCATTGCAGTCACAGGACAAAATGATTAAGAGTGGCTGCTTTAGGTTTCTCTTTGGACTTCTTCAAGGTTTCTTGGCTCCCACCTTGGAAACCATTGGCATAACATGAAATAATTTAATGAGAATCAGTCTTAAAATATGAATAAAATATAATTTTCTAGTCTAGGGGGAGTATTTGATGGTCACTGCGACCATTAAAGACACAAATTCTTCACAAATCACAAATCCTGTAGAAGTTCTCTGATGAGTCTGCAGTGGGTGTATTAGAGATGGACAGGAGGTGGACACTCTGTGGAGTGGTCCCAGGCAAACCACCTACTCCTGCATGTGGACAAGACCAAGGAGCTGGTCATTGACTTCAGAAGGTAGAGGACACCAGCAGAGCCCATCACCATCCAGGGCCTGGAGGTGGAAGTAGTGGACTACTGTGAGTACCTGAGGGTCCATGTGAACAGCAGACTGGACTGGAGGGACACCTGAGTAGGAAGTCTTTTAATGTAAGCAGGAAGTTTCTGGAGATCGTCTGCCAGTCTGTTTGTTGCAAGCGTCCTCTACTTTGCTGAGGTTTGTTGGGGGAGCAGCACCAGCAGAAAGGACATAAGTAGGATCTATAAATTGATCCGAAAGACCTGTCATGTTATTGGCAGTGAGTTAGAAGGACAGGAGGACACTGGATGAATTGTTCTCCATCATGGACAATCCATCTCATCCACTACGCCAGAGAATAGAGGCAGAGATTTTATTATAGTCTGATTTTATTTTATCTTTCTTTGACCAGCTACTATGACCAAGCAGTTTCACTTGTAGATGAATAAAGTCTAAATTCACACGCTGTCTTTTCACCGAAGTGAATCAAGGTCTCCTGAGGCAGTCACAACACAGACAGAGAGCCCGTCTGATCACAGCTAAAAATAAAGTCCTTTTCTTCCTACACTAGACCCACGCTTTGTCTCTTTACCTCCCTCCTGCCCCTTAGTCAGAACAACATTACATTTCAAAAGGACACAGCCTGGACAGGAAGCGAGCGAGCTAATTAATTTAGGCCAAACACGTCCTGGCTGAAATGCGGCGTGCAGCCCCTAACAGACGGTTCACACGTCTTACGACGTCACGCGTCACATTGTAGTATTCTGTTATCTCTGCAGAGACGCTGATAAGAGAGGTCTGCAGCCAACCAACCAATGATGACTGAGCCTTAAAGAAAACAGAAACAGCTTTGCAAGGTTTTTATAAAGTATCTGGTGTAAAGCTTTTAAAACAGATGTGCTTCTGTTTCTGTGTGTGTGTGTTGGACAGCTTACCGTTGACACAGATCTCGTACGGTGAACACAGCTCGTTCTCAAACAGGCAACCTGTGAAGAGGGACACAAAAACAACGTTAGCAGGTGATGCTGCCATGCTAACAACTTCTTTTCTATAATCTCACAACAATGGGCTGCTTCAGCTTTTTATCTCAAGAAAGCAGGAAGGAATTTACTTTTATTTTCCACTGCTATCAAATCTAAACTATCTGCAGATCCCACAAGAAATCAACCAGCCCCTTAAATCTGGCACTGAAGGAACGTTTTCAGATAAGTTTCTACCCAAAAACTAAAATAGAGAGATTGGATTTCTTAGTAAGACGTCAGCTCTTGTGGTTTCTCTTTCCTGCTACATTCGTCAGCCGTGGGGGAGCAAGCGCTAGCAGTTATCGTGAGTTAACTCCGGGGTGAGGGAAAACAGGATGATGCATTAAACCAGCTGCTTCAGTGCTCCTCCGGGAGAGGAGAAGAGGCGGCCATATTTTATTCTATTCCACTTACAGGAGCTCTGGCAGAGTACAGTATCCTGTTACGCTCGATGACGATGTACCCGCCCGCCCCCGTCTCCCTCTCTCTCTGACACAGACAGGTTTAAAAATTGCTAGGGATTAGCTACGCAACACTGTGTTCCTTCCTGCCACATGCACAAACAATAACGAGATTTCCAGGATAATTCACTGTCTGCAAACAGCGGGAGAACGACGCATTCACAAAATGTACGAACAAAAACAGCTGTTAATATTTTACTGAGTCAGATTCAATCATGCCGAACTTCAGCTACTGGCTCCTGTGAATACTGAAAAACAAACATCATGGAGACAAAGGCTCTGCTGAGGAGTGAGCACTCTCTTTTAGCAGCTGCTGCTTCCCAGACCTGAAAACGTCTGATTGTTTGCACAGATGAAGGTCGCTGAGTGTAAACACTGGTTATCTGTCATACTACTACTAGCTCTAGTACCCATGCTACTACTACACTACCTCATTTATTGTATAGCCTGATAGAAACTCTGAAACTTTGGGATGTTTGCAAGAGCGTTACCTCGGCAACTAGAGCTAGGGGGACATCCACTGCATCTAATACATCTGTTACATCGACTAAAAGCTGTGCTGCTACTATTAAAGCTAGTACACAAATAACTACAAATATTACTACTAGTGCAACTTCTACCACTTCAGATATGATCTACCTCTGTCTAGTAGCACCACTAACTCGTATAACTAGTACTTCAGTCATGTTGCCAGTGAACACAGGTACACCCAGGATGAACTAGCTTCGTGCTGGAGCACCACTTAAAACTAGCAAATGAATGCTGTAACCATGGCGACGCTTGCTCATCACCGGGTGGCTCCTGGGCCTTCCAGGGAAAAGCGTGCCTTCAAAGCGTGGCAGCGATTACCTCCCTCCCCTACCTCCCCACATTGATGCTGTGCATTTACAAAAATAATTAAAAAAAAAACAGTGAGAAAGAGAGTCTGGTTTGGTTTGAGTTTAACGTCAATCGCACAGCTGCACACATTCACACCTGGGAGCTAACCACAAAAACTGCCTCTGGGCATGGAAGGCACTAAATGAAACTGTTTCTGAGTAACTGAAGAAGCAACGTAGCGTCAGCAGTTACAATACAGACTCCTGTCCTGGGCTTTAATGTTGTAAAACCCCAACTTTGCTCCATTTTCTTTGTCTGGACAACAGATGGGTTCTTTTACTTTTATTAGTATTATTCTTTTATAAAGCACGTAAACAAAATTAACACAGAAACACAGGACACTGCAGTTGGTGAATTTAAATTGTAGCACTGGATGAAAAACAAGTTAATCTTCCACAGTGATGATGTACGGCTGATGAAATATTATTTAGCCGATTATGTCGACTGAAGCTGTGAGCTAATTAAACTCCAAGCGACTCCAGTTTTAAAACATTTCAAGATATAATTACTTGAAAGGTCAAAATTGTAATTAGTGACACATTAGGTCAACATTTTCACACTAACGGAGGACTGACAAGTTTAGAAACTGAAAGGTGGATTCAACGAGCTGTAACAAGCTAACTGATTAAGCTAACGCCATGATTTAATGAATGATTTGTTTTTCTACTTTAACCATGTAAAATATTCAACTAAAAACACGCATTTAACTGAATGCTACCAATTTTGGCACAAGAACTATAACGGCCATTAGCCATAGCTAGCTAGCTAATTACAGCTAGCTGTTAAAATCCATCTCCTAATGCCAAATACATGAAATTACTCTTAACCGTTGACGCTAAAGCTGGATCTTTCCGACTCATATTTATTAAATATTTGGCTAAAACTGTACATTTTAACATGTCTGATTGTTATTTTAAAACCTCATGTCCTCCAGCTAATGTTGGCTAAGAGTTTGCTAGCTAGTGCAGTTAGCTAAGGCGCTTGCAAGCTAGCCTGTTAACTTTAAGGCATTTTTTAGTTTTGTGTTGACAGGCAGGAGAGTCAAAGTTGAATCTTTATGCCCCCCCACACTTTGCACAAACAGTTTTGAGTCTGAATGCCTAATACTAACTTAGAAAAGCAACGTGTAGCTGCATATTCACAGCAGAAATCATTTGCTGTCATTTTGCGGCTACCAAAGTGTTGCCAAACAAATCAAAATAAAACCGAAAAGTTGGCATGAATTACCCACAACACGCTTGCTGCCTACGGCTCACATTTGTCTGTTTTTTTCACGGCAACCCAATTTCTTTTCACCCAGGATTCAGCCTGTGTCTAATGAGGACATATCAGAGCGAAACCATTTGTCATAAGCGCGCGTCATGTTCACTGGATATTCATTATGTTTCCGTTTTGGTGTAATTAATGGGAGAATCACCAGCGGCCGTGTTTGTTTACGTCTCTGAGGAAAAAGACGCGGCAATCACAGCAGCTTCCAGCCGACCTAGCCTTGTTAAAACCTTGTTTAAAGCCGAGGCGTGCGGCGCTGTTTCTGTGTTGCACAAATAGTCAGAGTTTCATTACAGCAGCTCTGGGGCGTCCGTGTAGCGTTTGGACAGATTCTTCCAAAACAGCATGAAAACAGGATAAATATACAAGCTAGAAAAGGAATATACAGAGGGAATTATCAGGTTTGAAAACAACATTTGGGCAGAAAATAGTTTCTACAGTGAGCGCAGAGAGCAGTTTTATGTCCGTGCTTTGTCCAAACTGTGGTTTCAAATTTAGCCCATTAGCAAGCCACCTTGTTTTGTGCACAACGCTTGAAACAGAAAATAAATATCCTCTTCTTGGGAAGGGCATATGAACCATGGAGATGATTGTTTGTAATAAATTATAAACTTTCTAATTAACTTGTAAACGACAAAGAGTTCCATAACAGCGCCTCGCAAAATGATGCTTCTTCTAGAGCATTCTCCAGGCAGTTAGTCGAGGAGGATATAGAAAATGAAGGCGCATGCTGCCTTTTGGACTTTTGCTGCCACCCCGAGTGTTTGCTCTCTGGTTTCATCAGCAGCAGAGTGTGAAATAGGTTGCAGTATTGCACTGTGGACCGACGCCAAGCCAGCGACGCGGGGGGAAACAGAATTTCAATCAGCTTCACCCTGTGAGCAAAGAGCAGCGTCCAGGCTGTGGCCTTTAATGCTTCCTGGCAGGGCCATTACGAGCTGCTTTAGCAGACAAAAAGGGCACTACATTTCCCACAATGCCATCTGTCTGCTGGCTTCAGACACCTGCTGCTCCTGAGAGAGTGGGCCAGGGATTAAACTGAGAGCGGTCACCTTGAAAGGCAATGATTTAATTGGTGAAGTAAACTTTTGAGGACTGCATTGTACACAACAAATTCATATTCAAGCTATTACATCAAATACAAACTAAATGCAATTTTATTTTTGTATTTAAGTACTACCAGAAAATATGTTGTGCAGCTAGTTCATGCAATTTACTATCTGAAGAGTTCAACTTCACCTGTAACTATTTTGTAGTAATCTGCATTCACATTCATCCACACTTTTAAACTGATCTTGCACCTAGACCTTTCAAAATATTGTTAGCTAATAGACATTAAGCTAGTTAGCTAGTTAGCCAGACTTTATTAAACGACTTTCTTTTTAACAATAATTACAGCAGATATTTATTTGTTTGTTTTCTTTAAGCATAGCATGTTTTACATTTTTAAAGAGGTATATGTTGTGGAAGCAATGCTAGCGTACAAGTACGGACAGTTAGCTAGTTAGCCAAACTAGCTACAGATACACTTTTCTCCCGTTTTTGGTTTTAAATACATTTTTAAAGATAAATCTTTTACGATATTCTTAGGATCCCTCGTTAGCTACTGACGCGCTAGCCAGCAGCTTTGGAAGCAATGCTAGCTTACAAGTACAGACAGTTAGCTAGTTAGCCAGCTAGCTACAGATACACTTTTCTCCTGTTTTTGGTTTTAAATACATTTTTAAAGATAAATCGTTAAAGATATTCTTAGGATCGCTCTTTAGCTACTGACACACTAGCCAGCAGCTTTGGAAGCAATGCTAGCTTACGCCTATAGCCAGTAGGTGAGTGGGCTAGTCAGAGATATTAAATACATTTTGAAAAATAGATCATTTTATTCATTTATATTTTGAGCATGTAACAATGGTCCACACACGTGATTAACTCTATTTACTCAGTAGTTTCTGGTCCTCAGTTTCCCTCTAACACACTCTTATCTCTGCAGTCGTGTTTACATCTCTGGACACTAGATAACCAGTTGCCGTAGCAGCAGCGAGCCTTTTAAAAGCTTTCCCTGTCTTTGTAGTTTTATTTTTAGTTTGTCCTCTGTGAGGGTTTTCCCCTGGCTGATAAAAAAAAAAATGCTTCTTAATAGTCCGTCTGTATGTTGTCAGTCTACAGTAGGATTATATGTGTGTAGGAGAGACACATATTTGTGTAATCAATCACAATAACATGCCACCGGACAATTCAGACAAACACAAAAGAACGGATTTGGATGCAAAAGCAGATTTTGATCTTTTTGTCACAGTAAACTGGGGAAATCCATTTCTCAAACAGGAGGTGCGCGTGAACACCTCCCCTTCTTAAAGTGGTCTAATCTCTCCTCGTCATGCCCTCCCGTTTCCTACGCCGCCAAAACAACCACCTCAGTCGCCTCCTCCCTCATTCTTTCATCCTTTTCTTTTCGCTCTCCTCTCTTCTTCTCTTCCTCTGACCGTTCACAGCTACAGCACTGATCCACGAGCTGCCTTGATATTTAAAGCGTTGTCTTTATTTTGCACTGTGTAGACCATCTGTTTGACTTTAAACATCCTGTGATTTCTGTTCATATGAAACTAGACTGAGCCTGCTATTACGTTTTGTAGTGATCAGAACATGTTTATGGCTCAAACTGTCCAGAGAAGAGTCTGCAGCAGATTCTTGCAAGCTGTGAGATGAGTCTTCAATGGATCAGACTTGTCTGTGAAGGTTCTTAATCATCCAGGTCATGATACATCCAAAAAAACGATATACTGGACTAGGGAGTGGGCAACACCCACAGATGTTCCTATTTAAACCCAAACTCCCCACCAGAAGCTACATGCTACATATAAAGCTGACAGGGTCGACCCTCTTCTGCCTCCGTCCACGTGCTCGTGCACTTGCAGCACAGTTACAGCTCCGCGGCCCTGCACCGCCCCGGCCGATCGCCAGGAATGAAGTGTTAACGGGCGTTGCCGTGGCGACGGTCACACCGGGTGAAGCGGCGGCAACGACGACCTTCTCTCCAGGTCCAGCTTAATGATTAAGGAGACCCACAGCTGAACATGCTGCAGCAGGTGGACCTGAATCCCGGGAGAGAAAACGACGGCGAGGCTTCACCGGAGACGTGGACGTGAATCAGGAGCACACAGCGACGGCGTGCGATCAACGGCGCCTCATTGCTAAGGAGTTGGTTCGGTTTCAAAGCGCAGACGTCACATTTTATGCACGCAGCAAGAGGAAAACAATACAATGCAGGTTTATTTTAAAGGCAGAGAGGAATGATGAGAGAGTTAAAAACAAATTCAACTCCACGGAGGCCACATAAAGTACACCCAAACTATTTGACTGGATGAAACTGGAAGTGCAACGTGCAATTTTCAGTCAGTCAGACAAAAACACAAAAACAAACATAAAGACCAGCATTTGGGATCAGAGGGGCGTATTTTGTTATTTTATAGATTTAAAGATGAGTTAATTTGAAAAAAAAAGAACCTGTAGATAAAACATTTTCAGAATTTACATTTCTACACCTGCTTAGTCCTGTTAAGGGTCGCGGGAGTCTGCTGGAGCCTATCCCAGCTGTAAAGGGGCGAGAGGCGGGGGTACACCCTGGACAGGTCGCCAGTCCATCGCAGGACACAGCAAGGAAATATCAAAATAACATCTGAAGGCTCCGTCTCACATCTGATTAGGACGTTATAGTTTGTCGCACTTGTTCAGCCGAGCTGTAATTTCACGGCATTAAACACAAAAAATAAACGTAACATGAAACCCAGTGGGCAGCGTTCCCGCTCGCTGGAGCTCCCACTTCATCACCGAGCACAAATAATCCAGCGTAAAAGGTCAAAGGTGAGTGATAGAAACTATTAGTGAGAGTGGAGGATGTTTTGGAGGCCTGCTGCGTCTCGCTGCAGCTGCACCGTTAAAAGTGTTTCACTTAATTCCTTTAGTCTTTGAACTTTCAAAACCCAGAAGATCCGGGTGCGAGGTGCACGGGACGAAAATGTTGTTTTTCCCCCGAAAAGTCAAATTTAATCAACATTTGAGCTGGAAGGTCAAACTCTGTGCCGTGGTTAATGTGATCTGTGCTCATTTTGCTGCTGACGTCAAGCGTCATTACTCCTGCTTATCATTAAACGTTAGCTACGTGTATGAAACGTCCCAGCATCAATCATCAGCTCAACCTTTCTAAAAACCGTTACGTCTGCGTCGGTCACACGAACAGCTCGGGTAAAGACGCCATTCCTACGTCGTCTTCTGCCTCGACTGAAGCACAGAGTGGAAACCGAATGACCGATCTCCACGCGGAGCTAAAACGTCTGTGGCCGCCCACGCTTTCTTTCCAGCGTTCTGCTTCGGTGTTAAACATCTTTCCGTGGCTAACTTCTGTTTTACCTCTTGAGAACGTGGAAACCTGTCTTTGAGCGTCCGCCCACACACTTAAAAGAAACACAGAACGGTGAGATGTTCATAGCAGATATATTCAAAGAGAGCAGGGTTACTTTGATCATCTAAACAATACAGATATTATATCAGATAAAACCACGCTTAATAAATCAGCTTAGAAACGGTCAAATATTCTGAGTGTTATTGTCAGCTTTGATGAGAAACTCTACAGGACATACAAGACATAATCTAACCCCACATACGTTTGGGTTTATCTCAGATTTTAAAGGTTTTCAAGTTAAAAATAAATTGTTGAAACGTACATTAGAGTTCATTCTAAAGTTAATGCAAATCAAATCCCAAAACGGTTTTAGATCCATCAAAGGAAAAAGATAAAATACTGAGGCTTCCACACATTATTTTTACTATTCATTAATCCATATAAATAGATGTTTAGAAACTGGTTAATCTTTTAAAGTATTTAAACATCAGCAATAAAGATCCTGGTTTGTTGTTGCTGCAGCTCTTGTGCTTGGCACCAGTGTCGAACTACGTGTCAAACACAGAGAAGCTGGAAATATTTCACACTGGAGTTGGTAGAATATGGTGTGGAGACTCTCCATTGGGAACAGATGATAGTCTGGAAAAGATCTGGAGGTCCAATCAGATGCTTCGGGCAGGATTTAAAGTCATACACGTCATCTGAGCGCCGTGAAGATGACTTTGTTTGGTTGCACGGCTATCGAGGTGTCTGCATCCGTTGAAACAAGCCTCAAACTAAAACTGTGATAAGATTAGATAGAGACCAAACACAGAGCTATAAGACATGACCCAAGAGCCGTCAGATAAAACGACACAAACACAGAAATGAATGGCAACGCTGCCGAACACCGACTTTGAGACAGTGGCCAGACCAGGTCACAGAGGCCCAGAATAAATGATTCACCACAGACAATAACAGGACGAGGAGTTGCTTTGTTTCAGAACAACTTGATCAGATCCATCAGAGTCTGAATCGCTTTAGATTATCTGATTTAAATCACCAGTTCAGCGTCTATTGCTTTAGAGATCATTTACAGTCACAGGTTACATGAGATTTGCAATATTTCCACAATACGTTCCTTCTAGTTTCACATCTTTCCTGCGTCTTTGTCTTTTTAAAATCCAACCAGCTTCCAGGCCAGGCGCTGCCCTCAGAGTCGTCTCGTGCATGAATCAGGTAGGTTTAAGTCTATTTAAGCAACTCAAGGACGAGAAGAGTCATGCGACAACTTCTCATTCATGTGCAAGTGGAAGCCTCTGCAAAACTCCAATTTTATTCACCCACATACTGAAGCACAGAGCAGCTGATCCCTGCAAACGATGCCACAGTGCAATGACCTGATATGATACTAAACGACGAGGATGACGGGTTATCGCGTCCTCTTTGCTTTTGTTGGCGCACTGCTGCACCTGTCAGCTTATTAGTGATCAGAGCATGAGTGCAACACAACCTGCAGGCATCACAGGAGGCACGGCTGATATATTTATGATCACAGTCCAAGTTTAAATACGTAAACAGAGGCTACATCCTGCGCTTTTATCGCCAGCCGAGTCTGTGCTGTGGCTGCCATGCTTCCCTGTACGCTGCTTATGTAATCTGAAGGAGGAGGAGGAGGAGGAGGAGGAGGGTCTGGGCACACACCTCCCTCTCAGCACCAGCTTCTTCCTCCTCCTCCATCAGTCATCCAGTAGGCTCCAGATCTGGAGTCAGCGGGGGGGAGAATATTACATATCAGCTATTTATAGAGAAACGAATGTCTCCGGTCAAAGCACACACGTTTAAATTTCCGATCAATAGCTGCCTCTGTCAGTAGCTGGAAACAGGAGAGTAGTGTATATTATTTATTACCTTACTCTGATGTTCTCACTGACGGCTGTTGCGTCGTTTTGTTTACAAGCGAGTTAGCCAAAAAAACTGCTTTGTGTTTTGTTTTTTATTTATATAAATATATACTACACGTTGTTCTGTTACGCTGCTATCATCTTAAAGTCGTTTGCATTTCATTTTTATATTTTATTCATTTTTTTTCTTGCCATTTATTTTGATTTCTTAATATTTTAAATTAAATAACTATAATTCTAGCAACGTGTTTTATTTTTTTGTTCATTTATTTTTTCCACAACATTCATTATTTTGTACATTAAGGATTCTGCAAATATTTTAGAATTTTTTTTTACATATATTTTATATTTTTTGGTGCATCTGAAATATTAGAAATAATTGTCGTGTTTAGATATATTTTTAGTTAAATTTAGACGCTAACTTTGTGATTTATATATATTTTTTAATACATGTTTGAGACGTTTTTTTGTTTTTGTTTACGCCTTAAGTTGTTTAAATTATTTTTCTAAATTTTTATGTTTTTTTATTTATTTATTTTTCATTTTAATAACAAATACAGGCTAGCTTAATTTAATAACATCATAGCTTGCTGCCCGTTTACAGACTTCCAGGTTTCTCGGTGAAGCTCCGACCGTTTCCCGGTGATGTTCCGGTGATTTCTTTTACATTTACGGTGGATTTATTTATTTATTTATTATTTATTTTGTGCTGAAAATGAATTAGAGGCTCACGACTGTTTGTTTATTCCTCGGCTCAGGTGAAGCCGCAGTGAACTAGGCTACCGGCTCCACAGAAACAACCCTTTAACGTCTGTCTCCAAAATGGCTCTGGAGGAAGGACCCCACAGTCTCCGGTGTCATTAACGGAAATAATTAGCCGTTAATTTTACTCACCGAATCTCCTCTCAGCAGAAGCAGAAGCGAAGAGGAAGAGGAGGAGGAGGTAGGAGAGAGGCAACGGCTCCATGATATTTTGTTTTTTTCCTGTTCTTCTTTTTTTTTCGTCTGTCGAACGTTAAAAGGCCATATTTTCCAGCAGGGGTTCGGTTTGCGTTTCTTCCGGTTCGTAGCGACCCCTCCGCGGCTGGAGGAGCAGGTGAGGAGGCGGTGGCAGCGGCAGTGGCAGCGGCGGCGGCGGCTCTGGGCGGATGGATGTCGGAGGAGAGGAGAGGAGGATGCAGGGCGTTTCTGCCGTTGGTCGGAGGCTCGAGCTCTCAGCATCAGAGCAGCGCGAGCCACGCTCACACGCTCGACTTCCGGTGGGCGTTTTCCAAAATAAAACTCACGTTGAGAGCAACTTCAAAAGCAGTCAAGAAACAAAAAATGAATGAACTAAACGCTTTAATCTTTAATTTAAAACAGAGCATACATATTAAACCATCATATAAAATAGAATCAGACGAATTTTGTTTTGTTATCTCTTCATATCTTTATTTTTTTTATTAAATAGACGTTTAGCACAGTACCAGGAGGGTTTGATTCGTCCTCAGCTCTGAAACTACACTATTTCTATTTTAATATCATATATACTGGCTCAGTTTCTATATATTAACATATATTATTATTATTATATTTATTTTAATTTAAGATTAGAACTTCAATTATTTATCTCAGTTAACTCTTTCAGCAACTTATGAATCATCAGCTTATGTGTAAAACAAATACGATGTTTAAAAGCTACTTTAGTGCAGCTGTAGGATGATTTATGATCATGGATTTTCCCGTTTGTGTTATTTCACTAATTTAAAATTCAAACAAGCCTTACAGATTGATTGGAGCCAAGTTAGGGCCCATTAAATTGCCCCGTACAAAGTTAATCAGCACCTTTTCTATATATTTACTCCTTTAATTAAAAAATAAATAATTTCTTTATTATTCAAAGGTCTCCTGTTGATCGTTTTCCTGCAGTCGCCTTTCGAGCGTTTATTTTGAAGGTTTCGCTCAACCCACATCCGGGTCTCGCCTGTTTATTTCTGCCTTGACGCGTTCAAGGAACTCTCTGATTCAGCACTACCGCTGCCTTCAGGTGCTGTCGGAAACAATCCAGGTTATACCGGGTTAAAATAAATAAATAAACAAATAAATTAGGTCTTTTTTCATCTGAAAAACGCCATTAGCTGTCTCCAGTCAATCTGTATGGCTAAATTTAAATGTGAAAAATAACAGAAATTGAGTCGGTCTAAAGAAAAAGAAAAAAAATAATAATTGCACACTGAGACGCGTTTAATTATCATGTTTATAAAGTTAATATTTTATTAAGCCACAGGACCAGTAAAGACCCGTGTCCTCTTTGTGAGCGGGTTAAAGCACATACTCTCTTACCACCCACACAAATTAAATTCTCATCTTCCGTATGACAAACTGTGTCCTGACACTGATATCCAGGAGCTATCAAAGTGGGTCAAGAGTCTGATTCATCCAGATCTCTCTGCAGCCGGAGCACCAAATCAGTGTTCCCAGCTACCTTATCAGGCCGCGGGCAAACAGCGAGGCCCGCTCGGTGTTTGCGCTCGGCGTGGAGACCAGGTGGAGACGCCAAATAAACCTAATCGCTGACTGATTGCTGAGTGGCTCAGTTTGACCTCCTGCCTGCCTGCGGCGTTTTCAGGTCACTCAGGGCGGCTGAGAAAGAAAAAAAAAAAAACATGCATCACCGAGTGGTTCGTGACCTCAGACCTGAAGTACAAGAGTCTGCAAAATACGACTGAACATTTTAAGAGGAAAGCAGCAGAGGAGAGGATCCCAGGTTAAATGTGTGACCCCTGGATGTCAGGAAGCCATGAGATTTGAATCCCTGAAGGGTTATGAAACAAATCTGAAGGATTTCAAATGATAAACTGATTAATATGGGGGAAAAAACTGTTACCTTGTCATCTAAGCTTTGTTTTGTTAAAATTGTGCCTCTTCAGACCTGAAAAGTAAAATAAAATAAAAGCGTGACCTGTGTTAGCCCTGTGAGACTATAGACCAGGGTGGACCCCGCCTCTCGTCCAATAACAGCTGGGATAGACTCCAGCTCCTCCTCGAGACCCTCCAGAAGACAAGCAGGTTACAGAAGATGAATGAATTAACGAGTTAAAGTGTCTTTAAAAGAGTAAAATAATGTCCAGAGATCAGTTTCTGGCCTTTTCCAAAAGCTGGATGCAGGAATGAGACGATGAAACAGCGCCATCCAGTGGTCGGCGGTGGAACTGAGGCACAAATACTGAAACAAGTGTTCATACAACTAAAGCACTGACTGTAAAGAACATCTTAAAACCTTAAACGCTGCTCTAAATCATCTCACCAATTTATTTATTTATTTATTTGGTAAAATGAGCGAATCCATAGGTGTGAGTTTTGTGAAGAGGTTAGACCAAAGATGCAGGAGATCCTCTTCATCAGATGATCAGATTACAACTAGAACCCAAACTCTTTCTATTTGGCCTCTAACCAGATGTGCATAATCTAAGACGTCAAGAAATATATATATAGTCTTAAACCCCTATGTTTTGGAAAAAGTACAATCAAGCCAGGAATTACATTCTTAAAAGGGTATGGGGTTGATTTATTCAGTTAAAAACAATGATTTATCCCGTCTGTTGAACAAACCTGGTGCAGAATAAGACCACCCTCTGCATAAATCTGTCCCCTCATCCTTTAATCACTGGATTTTACAGTCATGATATTTGAATTTTACTCATTTACTCTTATACCTCTACTGAAGTATCCCATCAACCGCCATTGTTTGCACCGTTATAGTGACCACGTGTGTAAATGGGAAAACCACATGCAGGGTATATAATATTAATGTTTCATAGTTTCCCCGTCGTACTTTGTTTACCTAACGTTTTGTTTTGTTTTCAAAGTTTTTAAAGGTCCATAAAGACATTTGTATTTCAGGCGACTACAGCAGCATCTAGAGGCCAGTAGAGGAACTGCAGGGTAAAAGAAGTAGTAGCCAGCAGCTAAAACCTGGCTGCATCCGTTAGCACAGTGTTTTTCAAGCTTGGGGTCGTGACCCCACATAGGGTCGCTCCAAATGTCTAGTAACTGATAAAAAAAATAAATAAAAAAAAACAATGATAAAAATATTTTAATTGCCTACTTTAAAAAAAAAAAAATTTGCTTGGAGTGAATATTTTCACGGGACATTTTGACCGGTGGGGTTAAAAATACCGGACACCGGCAGATTTTACCGGCCAAAGTTCGGAATTACCGAATAACAGGAACACGGTTGTAAAACAAGCTCGTCTAACTGTACATGTGATCAGGGAAAAACTAATTCCAGAAAAAAAAAATGTCTCTGGGCTCAGCAAAAATTTTTGATGTCAAAGTGGGATCACAAACCAAAAAAAGTCGGGAACTACTGCGTTAGCATGTTCAAACACTAGCCTAGCGTCCCCACTTCATTTGGATTTCATTTTGGGGAAACTTTGAAACCATTTAGAGCCATTTTGTTGTGAACAAATTAAACTCCACAGCACTCAGATTGACGTGTGTGACTCTTCTGTCCATCGCCATGTTTAAGCCCCGCCCCTAACAATTTTATTGGCTCACTTGCATGGACACAAGCAGTTCCCAACAGAGAGGCTCCAGACCAACTTTAAAGCTGGCTCCCAGGCTAGCTAGCTACTACAATAATGTCACGACTGCAGCTTTTTAATAATTTGTATTTCCAATATTTCTAATGTAAACCTTTATATATATCACTTGTTTTCTCCTGAGCGTTACATGAAGAATTTTTTTTTTATCTTCACAAGTTTTTCCCAAACACTCCAGCGACGTCTTCACTCTGAAAAATAATTAAAAAAGAACTGAGACCATCCCTGCACATCCCCGTGCTGCTATAGCCAGCTTAATGCTCTTTATTTATTTCAAAAGAGTTTTTCATTATTATTATTTTTTTACACATTCTGAAACATTTCCTCGCTTCCCTTTCATACATGGAAACAACTCCGGGTCGTGTGAATGTTTATTTATTTATTTATTTTAAGGCACGAGATAAATTAAGACGACGACAGAAGATGATAGAAGAAGAAAAAGCTCAGGGGCGGAGCTTTCAAATCAGTCGACGGCTAACCATCACACTTCCTGTTTCTTACAAAATAAAACACAAGACAAAGAGGACGAGAGCTGCAAAACACAAATAATAAAAAAAGACAAAATGCATGTTTACATATATATCTACGTAACTCTCTCTTTCTCTCTCTCTCTATATATACATAGAGATGTAAAAATACTTTCTTGATGTGAAAACAACAAGGCAATCGTCTATATGTTGTGTTTTGGAGGTCAAAGGTCACAATACACTCTTTGGCTGTGTAGGGGCCACGTAAACAACAGATGCTTTTATTTTATGAGTTTGACACCAAACAGCTGTGCACATACCGTGTGATCGTCTCTTATATGACGCTCAGAACCATCGACACTTAATTAAGACCAACGTTGATTCAGAAACAAAACATGAGCAACCTGAACTGACGCTAACGGGCATCGTCACAACAACTGCAATGAAAAGTTCAGAACGTAATTTTTAGATTTTACGTTTTCTAATTTTCTTTTTACTAAATAGTGCATTCTTTGTAGATCTGTCTTATTCCAAAAAAGACAACAAAAGGGAAAAGTTGGAAGACTCTTAATATATAAAACTAAATAAATAAATGTAATCAAGTTTTAGTTAACATTTATAGAGTCCCTTGACTCTCAAAATTTTCTTTGAAATTGTCGAACTCGCGGCTGAATTTGCCAATTCTGCCGTTGTCTTTTCTCGTGCTGCCACTAGAGGGCGGCGGTGTTGAACAGTTTTACAGTTCAACACAAGAAAACACGCAGGTAATTTAAAATTTTTTCCTTTAAAATACAGCTTAGTTTCATGACAGAATCATTAAATATTTGGGGGATAATTTGAAAAAGTGACATTTCTCTCTCCGCTTGTTAAATATAAAGCCGGCGATCAGTTAGCTTAGATTAGCGTAAAGACTGGAAACAGCTAACATGTCAGAGAAAATCTGCAGTTACAACCTTTTCACACAAAACGAAACACAATCACTGGTTATTAGATTCATTTTTAAATCAAAGTTAATGGTGCCAACATTTATTTTTGGCATCCAATGACACATCAACCAATCAGCAGTGAACTTTCAAACAGCATCAACGACAACTGCTGGTCATATTAGGCCGCTGAACAACTTTTATCGCTTGTAGTGTTAAATGCAGCCTCTAGGGGACGACAAAGTTATTTTAATTTTTTAAGCTTTCTGTGGTAGCACATATCCAAAGCATGTTTTCCTGTTCCATTGTCCACATTGACCGTTTACTATCTTGCAACCAGAATTTCCTTAACCTCAGTTTCCCCGTCTTTCTGCTAAGCTATGCTAAGCTAAGCTAACCATCTCCAACTCTTAAAGAGTCATCAGAGTGATATGGTTTTGTGTAAATGTCAAATTATTCCTTTAAAATGCTTCTAATTATTAAGATTTATGATCTCTTCATGTTTACACCAACATTTGCACAATTTCTCCGCCATTATGCTAAACTATGCTAAGCTAACCGTGTCCCTAGTTATTGTTAAGCTTGTTCCCATCAAAAAAGTCTTGCTCCTTTCAACTGGCTATAATACCGAGGATATACTTTTTAAGATTTTGACATTTATTTATGTTTTAATTTTTCTATATTAATTTTAGGCGACGTTTACACTGACGACACACCAGATTAAAAAAAAAGAGAAAAGAAAAAGACATACATGTGCAAATATTTATATTTCATTTAAGTTGACACTTAACAGCGGCCTTATCTCAGCGTAACACCAGGTTGCTAGCTGAACAAGCTAGCACTAGTTGATTAATACAAACAGATATCAACCAGCTAGTGCTAATGTACATTTGGGCGAACTAATAAAATACTTCTCGTCTCTTTGGTGCGACCGCCCACCTCCTCCGCTTCAGAAACTCTGTCCAGAATGTATTTTTTTTTCTTTTGTTAAAAAATATATCAAATAAAATTACAAACAATCATTTGGCGCAGTGTTACAGCACACATCCCTCTCTCTCTCGCGCTCTCGTTCAGTTCTGTCCAGCATCGTTGTACATTATTTACAAATGAGTACACTGTCGTTCGTTGTGGAACTACTCTTAGCATTTTAGCTTCTCCTATAAATACGTAACATGAAGTAATATATAGTTCTCTACATGTATACGCTCCCTTTAGTCAACCGCTGTGTCACTCCTTAAAGGGGAGGTTTGCCTTGCGACTGATGTGATTAGATGAGTGTCAAAAGCTGCTTCGTTCCTTTTTTTTTTTTTTTACAGTTAGAAGTAATGAAAATAAAAACATGTCGTACTGTACGTGGAAGTGTATAAAGTGGAAGTGTGGCGATATGTTGACGACGGTGACGATAGCGATGAAGTTTTATAGGTGGTGCAGCTTCTTCTGGCCATCTTCACTCAGCTCATACCTGCAGGATGACAACGAGTTAATTAGCCGTTGGCTAGCTACCGCTAATATGACAATTTACAGTATAATATAATAGAGACAGCAGACAAGCTAGGCTAGTTAGCCTTTAACACCAAGGCTAATGGGGTCGTTACTACTTAAATGTATGGAGGGTAGACTATATTTGATGACATAATTCTGGCTTCGTACAGGCTAATAACCATAACCATGCTAGCTAATGGCTAGCTAATGCCAATATAATCTTTTAAATAATTAAATCATTAAAGCAGCAGATATTGCTTCTCTGTTAAGCTAGGCTAGTTAGCTTTTAGGAACAATGATTTATCTGATGTTATTTATTCATTTTATGTAAACCAAACAGTTGCAAATTATTATTATTTAAATTCATGGAGCGTAAACTGTATTTGGTTAGATGATTCTGGACCTCTCTTAACGACTGGACAGACCAGTTGCAGTGGCTAGGCTAGCCATAGCTGTGCTAGCTAAGTTAGCTCACAAGCTAGCTTAAAGTCAGATGTTTTGAAAGCATTACTTTGTTAATAGAGGGACTTTATGTAATAATTTCATAGACATTTTTACATTTACATCAGTACTTTCTATATAATGATGCCACACTGAGATACAGATTTATTTAGTTTTGAGAAGAGGAGGAACGACTAACCATTGCGTCCAACCCTTGCTTATTTCCTCCGGAGGCAAATCCACCAGAACCTGATGAAGAAAAAAAACACAACAAGAACTTAAATATTTCACTTCATCAAACAGGATTTTACATTTTGGATGGATTCGGTTTGAATTTAACACACGGAACGAAAATAAAAATAATAAACAGTTCTGCACCTTCCCAAGAAGACCTTTGTGTTTGGAGAGCAGACCTCCGCCGTTCTTCACCGCTACGTCCAGAGTCCGTCTGTGGAGCTCCACCAAGGAAACACTGAACTCAAACCTGAGGAAGGACGACGGACGCACGGCTCAGTCAGCAGCTAAAACAACAACAGCAGCGTTTGACAACAAAGCTCAAAGCCGGACTCACGTCTGATCGAAAACCGGATTGAGGGATCTCTTTATGGTGTGAGTTTTCCTCCTGCCCGACCTCCGTTTGTCGGGGAGCAGGTAGAGGCGGACGTAAGGATCTGAGCCCTGATCCGTGAACGAGATCAGGTTTCTGCGGGAGTCGAGTACAAGGATGTCAGATCATGTCGGATCTTTAAAAATAAACTTTAAAACAAAACCCTTTTACTGTTATTTCTCTGTACCTGCAGCAGAGAACGACTACGATGAGTTTGTTCCTCTGGGAGCTGTGTCTGATCGTCAGCTGGATCTCACCCAGTGGGTAATGTCCTGGGCCTGAACCACTGAGACACAAATAAAATAAACGGCATTAAAACATGTGCATCCGGTCCTGATCAGGGTTCAGATAATAAAGGTGGTACCCACTTGTGCAGCTGCTGGAGCCTCTGCTGCAGCTCCTGAGCGGCGTAGGGGTTGGAGATGTCCGATGCGATGCTGGGCGTCGGCTCCTTGCCTCCGGCCAGGTACTGCTGGGAGCCTGAGATGTTCAGGTTGGAGCTGCTCCTCCCAGTCTCTGCCAGGCTCTGACCTCCCCACGCACCGCCTCCTCCTCCTCCTGCTCCGCTTTGACCCGAATCCGTGCTTCCTGGAGACTTGACAAACTCCCCCGGCTCCCTGCGTCGGTTCAGCAGGTCCTGGGGCGACACCGGGGCCGATTCGGGGATGTCTGTGCTGGTAGTTTGAGGTTTGGGGGATAGGGAGGAGACGGAGGTCCGCGGGGTCGGGTTGGGCGGGTTGGACGAGCTGGACCTGCGGACCTGCACCGAGGACGGGGTGGACGAGTTGGAGGACGAGTCCTTATTCGGGTACAACACCTGAAATTCAGACAAAGAGTGGAAAGAAAATGAGATAGAAGGTCCTCGAGCATCTAAAAACCTGAACCATCTTCATCTGATCTTTTACCCGCAGAGCCATCTTCATCTTCAGGGTGCAGCTCGGTCCGGAGCTCTTGAGGGGGAAGCGCTCATTGAGCGTCATCTCCGGCGCCTCCAGCAAACGACTCAGAGGCACCGTTAGCGTCCCCAGAGAACATTCGTGTTTCTCATCCTTCACCTAAAGGGACAAAGGGCTCTGAAGCATCAGTCACAGCTCATAAGAGTGGAGGCTGAACTTCTGCTTACAGAGACGGGAACAGAAAACGCTCCTACCTCGACCTCCAGCTCCTGTTTGTTGGGGTTGTGGATGAGGAAGGCGAAGGTTTCCTCCCACACCGGTTCATTGGTCTTATATCTGGTCTGGAGAAGGAAACGGGAAGAGGAAGGAGTCAAGGAGAAGACAATGAAACAGCACAATGTTGTTCTACACTAGTTCCACTGAAGCAAACTTAAGAGGGGAGGGGCCTCTGTTGATCATCCCACAGATACTTGATCAGTTTGGGATCTAGTGAATTTGGAGGCCAGGTCAACACCTTGTGCTGTTCTTCATGTTTTTTTTAGTTCTTCGTAAACCCTTTTCTCTGCTGCCATCAAGGAGTGTCATTGCTATGGGGTGGGGGTGCCTGGTCTGGTCTAGGTGGGTGCTACATGTCTAAGGTCCAAAAGTTTCCCAGCAGAACATTGAACTATCTCAAAATGGTCTAAATGTTATTTACTTCTCCTGGTCATAATGTTGTGGCTGATCTCTGTATATGTTCTCCAAGAAGAAGATTGTGAACAAATGGGGACTCACCTTGCTGTCGAAGGACTTGTGTCCCACTGTGAACTGGACTAACGGACTGGGATCACTGGTCACTTTCTTACCAGACTGACGCAGAAGAAAAAAAAAACAGGTTTTACAAACAGGAAAAAAACACTTTAAAGTTTAAAGTTTAGTTTACAACAATAACATGAGGTGATATCAGGGTAAATATAAGATCCAAGAGCTTTTCTTGTCCCTTTTTTCACAAAGTAACACAACTGAAATCTCCCTAAGACACTAGGGATAGCTGCTAAAATGTGGATTGTGCTGTTAAATGTTCTTACAGTCTAGATATCAATGGAAAATGTGAGTTTACTGTGACTCAGAGAAGGATTTAAGATGGACAGTAGGTCAAGTTAAAGTCCCACAAACCAGGAATACACCACAAACAATGAAAAAGAGTAAATGTAGCTCCCGTTATTTACAACACACATTGTTAGACGCGGTTTTAATCGACAAACATGTAGATTAGTGGTAGTTTTGTTAAAGAAAACGAGTCGGTGTGAGAACTCCTGGTGGGATTTTACTTAAATGGGATCGAAAGACGCTCAAACACGCTCCTTGATCACTTTATATTTCGGCGATCCTTAACGACCAAACCTTCTCCAGATTTGATCAAATTCAAGAGTCTTTAAGGGTCTTTCTTGTGTCTCTAACTCGAGACACAACGATTAAAGCTTTTGTTTTTTAAAAAACTACAAACAGAGGATGAACTTTTAATTCACGACTGATTAATAACGATTTAAATTTGAACTGCAGCGGACTTGTACGGCCCAAAAGTATGTGTACACCCTTCGCTTTCATGGTTAGGTTAAGGAACTTTGCTACAGACAGATTATATTATTAACGAATATAAACATATTATTCGGTTTCCCTATAAGAACCTGACTGACCTGGGATGAACTTTAGACCAGTAGAGACTTTAGTTGTTGGTCTAGTTTGGGTATTTAAGGTACGTTTCTTGGGTAAAACCAAATAAAACACCATGAATCTTTTCCAGGAGAGACTTTTTACTCTGATTACTAGTTTGTGAACGCAAATCCCTAAAGTCGAGGAGCAGATTTGTGAAGGACCAGCTTCCTAATGGGCACCGTTTGGTGTCCGCATACTTTAGGACTCTAAACCGAACGTCTATTGTATGTGTCTAAGTGTTTCCTCTGTATCTCCTCTCGGTGTCTGAGCAGTATTTGTGTGCTTCGTTGCCGTTACCTTGATGGCCTTACTGACCGAGGCCTTCTTCAGCCCCGCTTGGTTGAACTCTAAGGGATTGCGCTTTGATTTTTCCCCCGGGAACAAGGCAGGAGACGAACAACAAACACACACCAGGAGGGTTATTTTGGGGGAAAGGAGGAGCATGCAGGGAGGAGGACATAATGATGACAACACACCAACACCGTGAGCAACACATGAAACAGACAGAGAGACATGGATGGTCATATGGTTAATGTCATTCCCCAAAACACCAGAGCTCGACCAGGACTGGGTTCAGGCTGACGCTCAGAGAAATCGCTTGTTTCTGAATCAAAACCAATGTTTTAGTGCGTCAGCTGGAAGGTACTGGTTGAACTCGAGTCAAAAATACCACAGCGTCAATAAGAGGCGTCAATGGAGAGGAGAGGTAAATAAAGACCAGAGGGAAGGAAGCTCAGATGGGTTGATGTTGCGGCAATAACTGAAGAAACATTCGTAAGATCTGTCAAAGGGGTGAAATCCGTTGATATAGAACACAACGCTTCAGGTGTGCCACGCAACTAAAACATTTCCAAATACAGTTTGACTGAAGGCATCTTGGTCATAAAAGAACCAATCTGGCAATAAAACAGAAGTAGCTTCAGTGTTTTAAACCTTTATCTAATGTGCATAGATGATAAATCAAAGGAAGATGGGGAACCGCCAACCACAACCTGTAGATCAAAGTATCCCATCGCCAAACGGGCTAATCCTTCCGTCCAAACGATCCGATTGGCCCGGCAGACCTTTGCTGGAGCAGAAGCAGTACCCAACGAAGAGACTCCAGACCAACTTTCCACCCCGAAATGTAGGCAGGGGAATTGGTCACCACTTTGATTGGTTTGCCAATGTTCTCCGAGGCCGCCCAAACGATTTGATTGGCAGATCTTTGCCTTAGCATAGTCAGTACCCAACGGAGAGACTCCAGACCAACTTTTCACCCCCAAAAAAACCACTGTAGGCGGGGTAAGTTGGTTTGGCCTCCGGGCTAGAGATAAACAAGGACTGACAGATTAAAATGGAACAATGTGGACAATCAGCCATGCTCAAATTACTGCACTAACCCTAACTCCAGACCAACTTTTCACCACAAAAAATTGCAGACGGGGGAAGTTGGTTTGGCTTCCAGGCTGCAAAACGTCATCTGGTGTTTTCATCACGCTCCTGATCTGGTCAGCTTTGATGTAATGTAGAAGAAAATGGGCTTTAAAGTTGATGTCAGATCAATGACAGGAACTGAAGTAACTTTTGTTTTTTAAAGGAATTCACTAACTTGTTGACAATTATGCATTTTGAATTTAGTTAGGTATGAACTCATCATTGACTCCTATGGGCCACAGATATATACGTGTATGTGTAATACACTCGGCTGATGCGTCAACGTTGGTATGGAGAAGCAAATTTGTACCGTTACTGCTAAATTTAAAAATGGCATCAAAATTGACATTTCTTATTGTCTTAATGTTTATTTTTGAAGTAAATTTTGCCACAAGTTACTATTTAAAATGTAAAATATACAAGTGCTAAAGTTCAAAGATGATATAAACTGCTGGCAGGCTTCAAAATTATATATTCCATTCATTCTTTATATTTGTATGGAAAGATTTTTCTCAGATTTGAAAACGTGCCAAAGATTTGAGTGTTAGCTTAAAGCTCCACAGTGAAGCATGCGTCCCCCCCTTCTGGCAGTGAGAGGAATTACATCAACATGTACTTTTACACTCTAATCCTCCCAATGACTGCCGAGTATCTACATGTACGTATCTGTGGCTACTAGCAAACAATAACAATCTTGTCGCTGTCTTGGCGTTTAGCATCAACAGTTTTGTGCAATTCCTTTAAAACAGATCATGTTCATTTCAGTTTTTTTTTTGTGGAGCTTTGCCCCCTGGTGGCAGAGTTGATGAACAGCAGCAGATCAGGGTTGATGGATTAAAAAACCTGCACACAGGATGGAGGAAGGATGGAGGGCAGCAATCCACGGAGAATTCACTAATTTAAAAAAACTTAAAACGCATCCCTTCGCACTAATTTGGATTGCCCTAAAAGTCTTCGTTTCTGTCGTGTTCATCGGCTTAGAATCAGTCAAAAAAAACAAAAAAACATTCACAAATACTGAGTAATCCAACCCATGCACTAGTCAGGACTCATGCTCATCAGGCAGTTTAATGAAAAAAAAAAAACAATAAGATCTTGAGCAGAGGAAATCACACCTTTGCATTCTCCAAACTACTCTAGGGTGCAGAAAACAGCCAGCGGACTCACAAATAAGGTCCTATAGAGGGAAGCGGTGTTCTCGCAAAACACGAGGCCCGCCGCCCGCCTCTCTTTTAAGTAGCCAGAGCCCAGGTTCCCCTCGAAGACGCTCTTCGGAGGGAGGAGGAAGAGGAGGAAGAGAAGAGGAAAAGCAGAGAAGAAGAAGAAGGAGGCTGAAAAGAGCGAAAGTGAAGCCTGTGCAGCTACCAACAAACAAAAAGAGACAAGATAACACTTCTCTTTACAGACTAGAGGCTTTACAGACTAATCAGACCAGAGCTGGAGGAAATGTACACAAGGGCAGTTTTTCTAAAGACGAATGGAGCTCGGAAACGAGTTTTCCAAGTCAAATGAAGTCCATGTCAAACCCTGAGGTTTAGTTTGAAGATGAATTTACTAATCTACTATGAGGGGAGAGGGGGAGGGGTGATTAGAGAGTATTAATAATTGTGAAATTGGCCTATTCCCACTTTTTCCAGCCGATTTAATACGAGCTCTTCTTCCTGTTTCCCCTTACGAATGATGAACGCTGACTACTGTCACCTGCTGGTGTGGAGGGGTACAGTGTGGTGTTGTGGTGTGTTCAAGTGCAACTATTTGATACGGACACACGGATGCTGTGCTGGTAGTTCTTTGACATCACTTGACAAAACATTAGGTACACTAGTGAGGAAGGAATGCCTTCTAATATAATGGTCCTGTTGAGGTTGATACGGTTGAATAAAGATCGTAGTTCAGCTACAGGGCTGAGTTTGACTATGAGTTCACTGAGAGATTTACCAAAGACTATTACTGTCATCAGTCTGTGGTGCTGTCACAATATTCTCCTTCTAGTTTTGATCGAGGGAATCTGGGGATTTCATTAACGGATATCGGATCTTGAATCCGGAAGAATCGACTTCTTTATTTGAACGCGTGATTGTTTTGGAGGATGTAGTTTGTGGTGCTGTTAAACTGAAGTGAATTCTGCTATTAAGCCTAAAATGGGTCTGGAAACATGTGTCAACAAAAAAGAACAAGAGTTTGGATAGTTAAAACATTTAAGGCTTAGATACTTGCATACACTTTGTTTTGTTCTATTTTTGTTGTTTTTTGTTCCTGCACTGTGCCTTAAATTGGTCCCACCTGGAGACCAATAAAGTTTTCTGAATCTGAATCTTCCTAAACCAACATTTGTTGATCCTGCTGATGAATACTTTCACTGGTGTGCCTAATGAAGTGGCAAGTGAAGCTGAGGTATAGGAAGCTGCACCTTGAAGACGAGTGAAGAGCAGGAAAGAAGCTCAGGAAGCAGGTAAGTAAAAGACTGAAGCTTTTCCTGAATAACTAAATAAAGTCCTAGTCAACACTGGAGCTAAAATCATTGTTTAATCTCTTAAAAACCAAAACAGCATCCTCACACATTAACCTGATTTAAATAAGCCGGAGGAAAAGCTGCTCAACAATCAGATTAATCTGGTAAAAAGCTTTTCCTGAAAAACCTTGGTTCCACAGATCATATATAACAGCTGGTTGGCTCTCATGGATCTCTACGTACTGCTGTTTCAGAACCACAAACAGCTGCTCCATCTCAAGCGTGCCATGATTTGAGGAGACGACACATACTTTGGAACAAGCTGTAAACTTTTTCTCTGTCTCATCTCTGTTCCTGACTCACCGGCAGGTTTCTGGCTGAATCCAGGAAGACGATGAGCAGCGCAGACGACAGGCCGTCGTTGGCCGAACCGCGATCGGCTTTGATGCTCGTCAGCGCCTTGCGAGGGAAGACAAAGAGCACTGAGACGGTTTGCTTTAGACATTTTCAAATGGCTCGAGAAGCGGCGCTGCAGCATACCTGCTCCAGCTTCTCGGGCGTGGGCAGCAGAGACAACCACTCCAGCTTGAGGTGTAGCTTCCCTGTGGCCACTTCTTCCATTGGAAACCACTGAGAGGAAGAGATCAGGGTCATGATGTCTGTATTTATGGGTTCAGACGCAGTAGTTCCCCTTTAATTCATGGTTTATGGATTATTTATCAGATGCTTTTGTCTTTTCAGCTGATCGTCATAAAATTATTTTAATTTAACATTACAGCTTAATAATTCCTGCATTTTAGACTCAAACATCACAGGGAATCGAAGTAAAATGATGCAGATCACCTCGTCGACTCTCGGTTCCTTCTGGAGCTCGGTCAGGTCGATCGTCATCCTGACAAATCACAAAACAATACGACTATTTAAAAGCCCACCACGGCGGATTCAAACTACTTATTAAACCAACAGCGTAAAAAGAGTCATTTCTCTTCACGGCTGCGTCAGAAAAGACATTTGGGAACAGGCCTGAAAGTGGCGCTACCTTCCCAGGAAGTCGTCTTTATCGGTGTCTTCGTCAAACAGCTCGATCTGCAGATTGGATCCTGAGTGGTCGTAGACCAGGACCTGGGAACGCAGATAAAGGCCACATTAACACGCTGGTTTTAACTCCATAATAAAAGTCAAAAATTAAAGACGCCTGCAGATGTTTTCTTTATTTAGACGAACATTAGAGGCAGATGTGGCTGCTCACCTCGTACACCTCATTCCATTTGGGGTTGACCGTCTCATGGATGACTTTGCTTTTGAAGATGTCCGTCCCGACCTGGACGACTCCGTACGGGTCGGACTTGCCTTTGATCAGACCCCCGAGGAACTTGTCTTTACCCAGCAGCTCCTGGGCCTCGATGAAATGGATCCTCAGGACGCCCTGCAGGGCGAGGAAAGAAAACCAGCGGTGACATATTCTACAAGGCAGAAACTAGCGACTAGCAAACAACGAGGGTTAACGTAAAAAGAAATTACAGATATCTAGCATAACTAGGGTTATCCTTTGGATTTGTTATAGGTTCCTCTCTCTAGATCTGGGTCAATCGAATTGTTTGGTTTTATTCTTTTAAAGCAGCTGAATTTACGTCCAAAGATGATAAATTGATAAGTTGTAGCCATCTAGTGGTTACCGCTGGTATTGCAGCCTGAACTGAACGTCAAAAAAAATGAAATGAAAAACTATTTTTCCGTCCATCACCGCGCTGACGTACTGACTCCCAGCATGCCGTGCGTGTTACCTTGGGCATGGGGAAGCGGAGTTTGGCCAGCTGTTCCTCCTGCACCAGAGGGATGGTGATGCGGTTGGGCAGCACCATGCTGCTGTGGATGATGTCCTGGATGATGTTGTCGCACAAGCCACTGAAAAAGATGGATGGAGGTAAGAAGATGGGAAAAATAAATAAAGAGAGAAATCAATTTAGAACTCATACTCCATAAAAGTACTTGTGTAAGACATGAAACAGGTCATACAAGTTAAAACCAGAAACATAAAACGGGGAAAAAAACAGATTTTTACAAAAAAAAAAAAAAATTAAAGATAAACTTTACACTAGACCTAATTTTCTTCCTACTAACGTGATATAAAAAATAAATATAAGTGCATCAAGTCAAAAACCAACCATTGTGTTCAGCTCTAAATAAACTTTCACAAGACAAACGCTCAGATGACCAGAGACCTTGTGTAGGAAAGTCTAAAATTACATCTGAATATCGTTCCAGAGTCACGTCTGTGCTCAGTTTAGACCAACAGAAAAGGTTTTTTATAGACAGCTATAAAACCTACGGCCTTGTTCTTCTTCACCTACAATAACCTCTGGACCTTTTATATGAATCACTGTTTCCTCATTTACTTCTGTCTTTCCATTTTCATATTTTTGATGTATTAAAGGAAGACGCCTTGTTTCCTCCTCTCATAATAATCACAAGTTAGTAGGTGACACTTGGAAATACTTCCAAACCACGGACATCTCATACACCGGGCGAGCTAGCTTGTTAGCCACGGTTAGCAACCTACGAGACTAGCGTGTTGTTGTTGTTATACGTCATCAAGCACGTGCCTGTTAACGTCCCATGCTGCGTTCATGCAGACTCGGAAATGCTGAAGCCTACAGAACAAACATTGGTTATAAAAACCTGATACCGATAATTCACGATATTACATTTTTAACTCAATATCTGCCGATAATATCAGACATCCCTATATATAAGAGGTTTAGCAGTAGTTTTAAAGGAAATTATTTAAAAACATGCACAGAAATCATAAATTATGACATTTAAAATTATTATTATTTATTATTTGATTATTTTTACATGTCAGAAACGAAGACAATTCTTAAAACTGGACCTAAAACTACACTAGAGACTTGAAAAATATCAAATAAAAGCAGTTTTATCTGAATCATTTCTTGAGTGCAAAGTTAAAACTATTCTTTTCTGAACTTTACAGATGAAGACCAACATATATTCTTGTTTTTTGGGGACGTAGAATTGAACCTTTTTAAACTAAAAGTAGAATCCTACTGCTTCGTCCCTCTCACTCTACCCTGCCCTGTTGTTCCGCCTCTTGTCCTCTAGATGGCAGCAGAGTCCTGCACCAGAGCAACACTGAGTCTCCTTCCTGCAGGAACATCTCCCTGGAGAAGCTGATTCTGGGTCACGCTCATATTTGGGATATTTCACACAAATTCAACAACGAAGGGTTGGTTTGATTTCTATCCTGCAATAAACGCACAGCTACGTCCAGGGTTAATAATAAGAAAGTGCTGCTCTGCTGCCCGGGCTGTGATTAAAAGCCCCACTGAGGTTTTCCACTTGCCCATAAAAGGAGCTTGTTTGGGGAATTACTCTAGTGTGTGTGTGTTTGTCTTCGTGCTGCTACTCAGAGAGACGGTGACCTCAGCTTTTCCTGCCGATTCGGGGCAAAATGCAAATCGTCACTGAGGAAACATGAGCAGTGCCCTGACACACACACACTTACACACACATACAGGAAGAGGAGGGTGTGGCGAGAGCAGGTCTGCCAGTTGATCACACACTTTTTCATTCGAACTCGTTCGACAAGGAAAGCTGCATTTCACAGGGTGGAGTCTGGTGGAAACCAGAGAGTGTCCGAAAACAGACAACAAATAAACCAACAGGAAGCGCCTGCAACACAAGCCGCTGAAGAGGAGTAGTGACAGAGTATGTGTCGCTGGAGATCGGGCAGATTTGAACTTTATCTTGGAGATGAAAATAGAGTTTTTAATACTGATTTGAAGATAAAGCGGATTCATCCAAACAAAACAAACAAAAAACAAGCTGAAACATGGAGCGATGGAGTTTCTTGAAGATGTTCCATTCAAGTCTTCGTTATAAAACAACCGGTGAGGGGTAGGAGGGTTTCATATCCAAATATAAATCAAAAGAAAAGCTAAGCTAGGCTAGTTAGCGTTTTTTAACATGGCTAGCTGTTTTGAAGCCCAGTGTGGACGTCTCTGGCTGTCACCATCTTAGCTGACTCCCCCTTAAAGCAGATTTTATACCTCTGTGGGACGTGTAACCCAGGGTGAGGGTTAGGGTTAGGGTCAGGCGAGCCATTTATACTTACTCTCGCTCTGTTACGCCACCCAAACACTTGTTGGCGCTGTCTTTTGTTTTTTAGCCACTTGAGTTCATTTTTATTTCCACTTCCTGTTTCACTTTCAACAACGGCGACTGAAACGTTGGCTGAACCTCCTCAGTTAACCTTTCCTCCACGTGTTCCATCTTTATTGACCCAAGGCAATCAATTCAAACATTGCAGCGATGGAGAAGCAGCCAGAAATACTAAAGCAGGAATACGCCACCACCAAGCGGACCAATCACAGCTCATGTGGTCTGTGTTGTTGTTACAATACATAGTTACATTACTGAGGAGGTTCACGTCAGGCTACGGCGCTACAGAAGCATGACGTGAATAGCCAGAAGCATAAAGCACCTATAACTGAAGGGAGCTGAGGTTAAAGACGGCTAGAAACATGTAAGGACACCAACTGGTGACTCAAAGCAGCTACGCCAATGAATCGTCATAACGTGATATGAGTGAAACCGGTTGAGTTATATATAAATTCACCACTGAACAGTTGTCATGACTACATTAGTTAGCTATAGAAACCAAAACTGTATTTAATACCACGCTGGAATGTGTAAAGTTTGACTTTTTAAATTAGAAGTCAGTGAGGATTGACTCAGCCTCTAGTGGACGTTTGTGGAACTGCAGTTTTAACACCCAATACTTAAAACGTCGGTGCTTCATAATGGAGAATGGGTTTTAAAGTAATAAAAGAGTTGTCAGACCACGGTTAGGTTTGCTTTCTTTTAGAATTACACATTTCTTTGACAAAATAACCTTCATTACTAAAAGCAAAGACTGTGGTTTCTCCTCAAAGAACTCCGTTACGCTGCTGGGCTACAAAAAAAGCCCAAAAGTGGAGATAAATCCTTCACCATTTCCCTGCTTTTCTACTCTACGTGGAAGAAAAGGAAGCAGTCAGTAGAACTAATTTCCACTTTCAAATGACAAAGAGGTCCCATGTGGAAACGCACTGCTCCTTAATCCACCCAGACGCCCCATCTCCGTCTGCTGCGGCTCTCCTTTTTTAAAATCAGGTTACTAAAAATATCAAGACTCGGCGGGGGCAAAAAGTGAAGGTCGTAATCCTTTCAGTGATCCGGTGGTTAGTGTAATGGTTTTAGCAGCAGGACGCTCTGGCCCGCCGGGATCGTCTCGCCTCAAAGTGTCATTTCTCTCGTTCATGTGCGAGCAGCCGAACTGTGATCTGGTCAAAGGCTTTCAGTCGCTCCAAAGATTTACAGTTCCTACTTTCTTCTGAGGGTGTCCTGTGGTGTCTGGCTACTGAATGTTGTTAGTGGAGGGGATCATCCCACAGATACTCGATCAGTTTGGGATCTAGTGAATTTGGAGGCCAGATCATCACCTTGTGCTGTGCTGCCATCAAGGAGTGTCATTGCTATGGGGTGGGGGTGTCTTGTCTGGTCTAGGTGGGTGCTACATGTCTAAGTAACATCCACACCAATGAACTAAATGTTTCTGTTTCTCTGTTTAAACGGCAGACCGCAGAGAGAACCATGCATATTTGTTGCAGCTGGCAGCACTGAGTTTCGATCTCTGTGTCACACTTGGCTCTATTAACATTTCCATGAGCTCACCAGACAAACTTGAGTTAAAAGAAAAAAAAAAAGGCCTTTTCCTTCAGACCGTTTATTATTTCATAAACTGAATGAGTCACAGAGAGAGAGACATGTAACACACATTTGTTTTCCGACTTTGCGCACTCTGGACTCGCTGCATTTCATTTGAATGAGGAATTTGAATGGAGACATGCGCTCTCGGACGTTGTTTGCAATGAAAAGCAAGTATCAGTCGCATTAAACTAATCCATGATTGTGCTTTAATCCAGGCTACGTGTGGGCGGACATATTCCCATGATGCAACGCTTTCCTCTCTGCTTTTCATAGAGGCTGAAGGACACAGACTGGATATAAAGATGGACGGAGGAACAGCTCCTCTAAAGTGAAGCCAAAGCATGTAGAGCTCCCCCTGGTGGCTGGGTGCGGTATAAGTCATAAGCCCCACCCCCTCCGTGTTAGTGGGCGGGGCTTGGGACAAAATAAAACACTAAAATACACGTAGAACATGGATGGTGTCTGTCGTTTTAGGTCTTACCTGTTGGGTTGAAGCGTCTTAGGGACATAAGTCTGTATTTTCCCCACTGCTAATAAGCTGCATAAACTAAACTCGCTAGCTGTTTGGTGTTTGGGGTGAACACGCCTCGGCCTCTATGAAATCTTGGGCTCAAGCGGTTTAATTTAAATTCTCTCTAGTTTCTTTGACAAAACTGCGATTTAAATCCCGTCCGACACAAACTTCTAAACGTCGTGAGACCTGCAGTTCACTTACTTGAGGCCGGGAATGTCCAACATGTTCGTGAGTCCCGACCAATTGATCTCCAGGTCCTGCCAACACAGAGAACAAACAGGGATTCAAATGAGGGGTGGAGCTTTTAACCACGACTCCATTTACATGGTGCAATAAATATAAATTTACAGCTCAGGATAAGCTGCTAACACTGAGCCTTTCAGCTGCAGAGAAAGAACAGATTGTGCATTATGAGCAGGTGGAAACCCTTATAGGAAGTGCTGCAGGCCCTAGGGTTAAACATTTCACAACTGTGGGGTAAACCAAGGCTCTCGGATTGAGCACGGGAACTCTAACCTGGTTTTCTAACCCAGTTGTGAAGTCTAGACATTTGAAGTGGGTTACCTGAGGAACTGGTTCACGAGGAGCAGCGCTGAGCTAACTTTATGTTATGTTATGTTATGTCAGCTGCTGCAGCTATTAATGCTGAGTCAACGCTCCTCACATTCCTGACACGCCCTGATATCAAGAACGATGAGGCTGGCAGTAATGCCTGTTACTCTGGATGCTGACAGAAGCATCTGTTTCTGCAATTATCTAATCAGCCAGACACGTGGCCGCCGATGAAGACGGAGGGGGAGAGCGGAAGGTATGGTAAGCGTGATTTTTTTTTTAATAACATTAACATCAAGTTACAAAAATTTAAATCGTTTGATTTGTTTGAAGAAAGGTGTGTCGTATTTATTATTTCAAGCTGTCATTTCAAGTTTGAATGAGACGTAGGAGACTTAAAGAAGAAGAAGGAGAAGCAGGAGAATAGGAAGCAGAAGAATAAGTAGAAGAAGAATGAGAAGCACGAGAAGAAGAGGAAGAAGAAACAGGAGAAGGAGAAGAAGGAGAAGCATGAGAAACAGGAGAATAACAAGAAGTAGAAGTAGTAGTAGAAGAAGAAGAAAAAGGATGAGATGAAGAAGCATGAGAAGAAGAAGTAGAAGAAGAACGAGAAGCATGAGGAGAAGCAGAATCAAGAGAAGAAGATGTAGCTGGGTTTGTTCTTCATGAAAAGATCGGTCACTGTAATGATCCATGCCTTTGAGAGCGCTGTAAAATCTAGATGTAGCTACTTCCTGTTTTGTCGGATCGATAAGTATCGGCTAAAGCTGCACCCAAACAACAAACACTGAACGAGTAAAAGAAGAGAAATGTTTCCTGGAGACAGCGTCAAGGGTTAAGGAGTTCATGGCAGCGTTGGATGAGCAGAACACAAGGTAGCAGGTACCCTCTCCACACTACATTAACACAACAACATCTGCATCAAGCTGAGGTGGGCTGAGACAGCAGTGAATACCAGACTCGTTTCATACTGGATGAGACAGAGAGCGTCCTCGTCCCCTTAATCAGGACAGTTTGATTCTCAGAGAGTAAATAACTCAATCAGAAACGTCTCTCTCTCATTTATACCCTGAACCGTCGCTGCAGTAAAAGACGCAGGAGGTCAGAGTTCATCTCCACACATGAACGCCGGAGCCGTCGAGTTCACAGGACAATCAGAGAAACTGTCTGAGATTAGGAACGCGAGCTAAGCTGAAAAAGGTTATAAAAGAGGCTTTGAATGTCAAACGCCGGAGGACGTTATCACAGCTGGAGAAGAGCAATGAAGAAAACTGACGCATGAAAGTAGATTAGATTCCCTGCAAACTTATCCTAAAAGCAGCAACAATCAAACTGCACCAACCGTTAAAGTAAATGGAATATTTAAGCCTCTTGAGCGTCACGGTTTGGAAGTTAACGGCGCTCGTCTGTGGTCTAGTCAGCGCTCCAGATGTAGATCATGGTGGACCACAACTGCTCTGCTACGTTAGCACAGGAAGCTCGTACAAGCAGAGGGGGGATTCCACACAAACACCAAAAGAAATTAAACTAAATCTATATGAACATCTTTAAACACGTTTAAGCACTAGTTTCTCTCTTAAGGTTTCACTTCAACGTCCGGTTTACAAAGAAGTTCCTCGAGTAACTACACTTTCAGTTTGTGGCGGCAGTTAAGGATCAAAAAGAAAGCTCCTTTCAGTGGATGCAAATGTCAGCCTCATCTCTGTTACTACGGTTACCTGGACAACATTTCTTCAACCTGACTGACAAATCTGACTGAAACACAACAGAAGCCTTCATGGTTGGTTGGTAAAGACCATAAAACTGAGGCGACCTCCATCCGCTTGAGCAGAAAACGAGACGTGGTCCAGATCGAATCTAAACTAAAGATGTTAATTAAAAATGAAATGTCGCGCAACATCTTCTACAAGAAAAACTGCTTCGACAACCCTACAATGTCACAATGTGAAAGTACGTACGAGGCCGAAGCTGCACCTTATTAACGTTATAAATAGAGCCGACTGGGTTCACACAACTTAGATTCCAAGATACTCAAATAGTGCATACCAAGATAAAAGCATACAATGCCCGATATGTGAGTCTGTGACGTCGGTGAAACTATGCACCACTATGAAAGGTAACGAATGGAAATGGAAGTACTGTATGTTACCTCTGGACGTCTTTTGTTGGTTTAGCTAAGCGTCTTTGACTTAAAGCTGAAAACATGTAAAAGCAAACTTAGAATATTAGCATATTAGCGCGCTAACGAGGACAACAAAACTGTCTTCTCTGGTACATTCGTTTAAATATTTGTTGGTATTCTTTAATAAATAACCCTGAGGTTGAACGTGATTGCCCCATAGCCTGTTGGAGTGGAGCTCCCCCTGGTGGCTGGAAGCTGCAGTATAGGTCATAAGCTCCGCCCCCTCCATGTTAGTGAATGAGTATACTTGAGTAGTTAATATAACGCTGAGTGTAATTTTCGTTTTATTTGTCGTTTTATCATGATCGCAACAAGTTGCCACAGCAACCTCTCGGTGAAATGGTCAGATGAGAGTTGGAAAAGATAAATAAATATATAATATAATCCCCCATCTCCTAGCAACTGGTGGAGTTAGAGCAGAGCGCAGTTAACTGGCTCCAAAGTGGCAAGGTGGCGCCGCCCGTATCCCCGGGAAAATAGCGTCAGTTTGGCCTAAGTGGAGACGCATTGTCCATATTTATATACAATAAATATGGATTGGCCAAGACAATTTTATAAATGAGAAGGTTTTATTTATTATAGACTTAAGAGCATCGACTGTAAATAAAGACGGACAAAGTGTCTGTGACGTCACCCACAGATTTCCTGAAGAGCAGTTTTGAAGCTCAGGGTGGGCGCTACGTTATTGCCGCCATCTTGGATGTTGCGAACTCTCCTGAACTTGAAGCTAATTAAACTACAGACAAAACGTGATAGGTGACGCAGACGCATCGGACTGTAAACATGTTAATTTCTGCAGTAAAGTTGGTCTATGGGGATTGGCTCGCGTTTAAAGCCAGCCTCTAGTGGTCATTTGAGGTACTATAGTTCTTGGTACTTTAGTGTTGTCTTAATATTTCCTACCACCAACACGGTGCCTGCAGGAACCTTAATAAAAATAAAACAGGTGCCTTTTAAACAAAGTGCTGCTTAATGAGCTCATTCATACAGAGCACAGTCAAGCTCTCAGTTTCAAAAAGGTTGGTGACCCCTGGTCTAGAGAACAAGGTGGTGCACTGAAGCCTGGGTGCTATTTTACAACCTGAAACCACATCTGGCATCTGGCACAAATAAATAAATGAAACAAAAAGCAGAACACACGGCAGTAGAGACAAACAGGTTGCTACTAAACAATACTCCACTTCCTGTTGAGTCACACGGATGGCGTGCAGCGAGGTGACCTGCCACAACACGACTGTGGCTGACAGGGAGGAAGAGGGCGTCGAAACACCTCCGCCGCCAAAAAATAAAACCCAATGCTGTGGCTTAAGTGCTAAACTAATTGAAGCACGACTGCGGGAGACAACTGACAAACAGTTAAGAGTGTAAGAGCTCTTAAACATCTCACACCTTCATCCAAGCCACTCTGATGCCCAACCAAGCAAATGAAGTTGAATATTCTTTGGTTTTTGCTTCATAAATGTAAAAATGTGCAGCTTTCTTCAGTCGCATGTGACACTGAGTTAAAGATCTTGGGGGATGCGACGCATATTTTGGAACAAGCTGCGTTAACGGGAGATAAAATGACTCCTGGCTGCTCTTTCTAATGATTCCACACTCGGGTGAAGAAGCCTCTGATAGCGACTCTTCTTCTTTTCCCCTGGGTGCCAGGATCAAACTCTGAATCTGGGAGATAAACGGTGCCGAAAGCACAGGAAGGAAGACGGCAGTCAGGGAGAAGGAATGCGCCGATAAAAGAGTTCAGGAAGGCTGCAGTGGAAAATGCTGCGGTCGGCTGGCAGCGAGGTCGTGGGCCGCTTGCAGTTTTTGCAGATTGTAGAGTTGAATAAATAAGTAAATTAATAAAACCTGTGAAGAATCTCAGGCGTCTAGGGCACGATTTATCTGAAGCTGAATCAAAGACAACTGGATACGAAGGGGCCTGTGACAAACAGGACTAGTTTTACCTGGGGGCCTCCAGGTATCTTCAGAAACAGACGTCCTGTGATAAAACAAATCCACCTGGAGTCTGCATGTTTGTAATGTGTTTCTACTATAATTTTGAGTTTGAATAATTAAGAGTTTCATTTGATTCATGGGTTTTCTGCATCTTTTCACTCAAGAATGATGAAGGCTGTGTTGTAAATCAGTTTGAACAGCTGTTTGGGTCCAAGATGTCCCTGTGTAGCGTCCAGATCTTCTCTCAAAACAAAACGTGCATGGCAGCAGTTTTAGACGGGTTGGGGTTTATTCAGAGGAGCATCAATGCGTTCATCACATCAGTTTTCTATCGTTCTGTCTTACGCCCTGGTGTCCTGAGGCGGAAGCACCTCAAATGCAGATTTCTCCAGTTTGGAGAAGCTGATCAGGCGGTGTCCAGAGGAGGACACTGAACAAACTTCTGGATATCCTGGACAATGCCAGCTTCCCTCTGCACACTATCATCATCAGCCAGAGAAGCTCCTTCAGCGAGAGGCTGCTCCTCCCAAAGTGCAGGACCAACAGACTGAGGGCCCGTCCACACGGAGACGCTTTTTGGTTTAAACGCAGATGTTTTGCATCGTTTTGTCCGATCGTCCACATGAATCCTGTAAACACATTGCCCTAAAACGTTTCTGAAACCTGGTCCCAGAGTAAAAAAAATCGGCCACACCCCTGGAGCAGCCTTCCTCCTCTTATATCCCGTGAGACGTCTCATAACAACATCAACATCAATGGTGGACTACATGCTCGTGTTCCTGCTGGAGAAGATATTGAGCCTATTATGGTTACTAGGGCTAAATATCATTTCTCCTTGAGTTTGGTTTCTTCTAAAGCTGATTTGTAAACAGCGCTCAAGCTTTATGCGCATGCTCCGCCTCTTCCTCTCTGAAACTGAAACAGCGCCACCTATAGGCCTGGAGTATGAAGTAGCGTTTTGAGTCGTGTTGAGACGGATCCGTGTGGACGCAGATATTCTTGAAACGATAGCAGGGAAAACGGAGCAGGAAAAGATCGTTTTGGTACATGTGGACGAGGGCTGAGGAAACTGCTTTGTCTCTAGGCTTTCAAACTATTCAACCACTCACTTGGGGGGAGGAGGACAAGAAGAAGGGACGGTACAACGGGGGGACAAGTCAGTTTCCCTTCCTATGAATAATGTGCAGTCTGTTTTTCTCTCTAAGTGCAATAACAAATCTATCTGTAAATGTGGAGTTTATTTAGATACTGACAGGCAGTTTGTAAATTCTTGAGTGAAAGCAGAGACGTCTCAACCAGAGATACTGTCTGTGAATTTAAATAACATCCCGAGCAAATGAGCCACAAAACACAACTGCAGGGGAGCAGTTTCTAAATTGCACGTCACATGTCCTCAGGTACTAACTCTGTGTGAATAGTCCTAAAGATTCTGCAAGGAAGCAGAACACAAATGCACCGTTTGTTAGGCTCCTAATTACCATAAACACACTGGATAACCAAGGAAGTGTTGACAGTGATCATGTCAGACGAGCTACTCCGCGGCTGCGCCCCCTCCAGAAATAAATACTCACAGGTTTCTTGAGGAAAAAGACGCTCAGGGCTCCGATCAGAGGCATGTCCCCCAGCAGAGGCTCCATCACCACTCTCATCACTCCATGAAGCTGCAGGAGAAGAAGAAGAAGAAACAGCAGCACAGGGTCAGTCTCTTATTCCTTTGTCGTTCATTAGCTTAGCATTTAGCGTTCATCAGGGGCCTCTGACGGGCCCTAGCTCCAGATTACACTGACAGGCCAATATAATTCCTATTGTTTCACGGCTTTAATGACGATGCAAAAAGCAGGAAGGGACGGAAACTGAAATATGGGAACAGTCATGGATGTTAAACTCGATAAGGAAAGACTGATAAAGTGTTTTTTTTTTAACGCATTGTAAGGATTATTTTAAATCATTAAGGGAGCAGCTTTCCCACCGGCCCTGGGAAAGTGACTCAAAGCTCTGACATGCACAGTGCCGGGCCTGCAGCACCAAATTTGGTCGCAGTTTCGCTCTGAGTAATCAAATATGGACGTTTTGCTCATCAAAGTGGGCGCAGTGGAAAAGATTGCAGATAGCCTTCTGTTTATTCCTGTGGCTCGGCCCCACACGGAGGAAGGAAGATGCTTTCCAAATGGTGTGCAGCGGCGGCAGATGAAGCTCCGGTCAATCAGAGGAAGCAACGGGAAAGTTAAATGAAAGAAAAAGTTCAAAAGAACAAACAACTACTCATTTCTTCAGCGGCCTGCGTCACGAGACTGCAGCTATAAAAGCCGAGCCACGCACAAAAGCCAAATATTGACTTTCGCCCGGTAAATCTCTCCCGGCCTCTTCTCTCTGTTCACTTTCTCTCCCTCTCTCTGGTCTCCGGACGGCAAATATGGCCTGATCCTGTGCCAACAGCTGAGTGGATAACGTCTTCTTTATCTGTCTTGTGTCAACACATTATGTAAATCGGTCGCTGCAGAGGTGAAGGCAGAGGCCACGGTCGAAGGAAAGTCTAAAACTAATAAAGGCAGACAGTTTCCTGTCAATGCCAGACGAGAGTTCATGTGGTTTATTAATTTGTTTTCAAGCTTTTTGCCTCAGGCGTATAATAAAATTATGACGAAAGCTAAATTACGTTAACCATTCACCTCCACCCTTTTTGGAGAACGAATACGCCACAACCGATGAACTCTCAGCTTTTAGAAAACGTTAAAAGGTCATTTCTACAAGTGCTGATTTCAAATCAGTCTTAATCTTTGAAATTCATCGTCATTTTTGCAAATTTGCTTTGGGGCCAAAAATTGCCAAAAATTGCAAAAATTACAATGAATTTCAAATTTCAATGAAACTAACTGCTGTCCCTTATTTGTCCACTGTTTTAGTAAAAGAGAAGTGGACCAAACACAAACACTGAGACCCAGGACTAAACAGCAATGTGACCGAATTTAAAAAAAAACAACTTTAAGAATATTTTATAAAACATAAACTTTCTCCTGATTTCCTTGTTCTTCTTCTTTGCACTAAAACAAATGGAGAAAGTCTTGAGTTGTCGTTACTTACAGGTTATCATTCTGTTATGTTATTGGTCCAGTCCAGCTTTAGATCAAACTGGGTCATGGCCTGAACTAAAAGAGTCCTCTGATTTATGAGATTTTACATTTAGGCCATTTCCTGCATCCTCTTCCTCTACAAATCTTCTACGGCGAGATTAAGTCAGCGTGGGAGCCAGCCCCGCAACATTTACAGAAGCTTCAACTGTGAAGTGATTTTAATTTTGAAAGGGTGACGACGGAGCTTCGAGAGATGAGCTGCACAAAAGCGAAGACACACGAAGGACGTGAATCTAGAGGGAAAATATTGAGGAGAAGCCACAAAGCTCTGGAAGCAACGACAACATTAGATTTGTGAAAGTCTCTTTTAAAACAAAGCACTATTGTGTTCGGAAATGAAATATCTCTAGTAACATCTCCCTACAAACTAGGTCTGATAATAACATCTACAAAGACGTTTATTATTATATTTTCTTTGTGCTAACTGTCGTCGTACCTGTATACTCTTGATTCCAGCCCTGCAGTAGTACTTCTTGATGTCCACGTCGATCTCGGTGTTTCCCACAAAACTAGAGCAAGAAAACATGAACATATTAACTTCACCACAGTCCAGAGACATAACAGTCCACTAAATAAAATATTGCAAAAAAAGCTCACAACATAATATATATACATATATTATATTCACAAACATTTGTAATTTTGCAGAATTATGTTTGAAATGTTGTGTTTGTTGGGGACTTTTTTTCTGGATCTCCAGAGAGAATATTTGTCAAATCTAGCTAATTTATTTATTTTTAGAGTATATCCATATAGTGGGAGTGAATGGGGCACCGAAACACCGCCTCTAAATAACATTATCTGTCATGAAACTCGTTCATTTCACCAATATTTTGTTATGATACACTAGTGCTATTCCCCATTGAGTCCAGAGTTACCTGTTATCATCATCTGGGTTCTGTAGATTGACCTACTAACCTCTCACCTGGATGACGTCATCTCTAAACTACTGCTAGTTTTTTGCAACATGGCTGAATAATTTTTTCAGATTTTTCTGAGGTTGTGGACGACTTTGTTTATGATGGACGTCCTTACCGTTTTGAGTCAGAGTATACGGATGAGGAGCTTGCTGAAAAGAGGATGTGGAGGCAGAGAGAGGAACAGCTGGCTAAAGAATAACAAACCGCTGCACGTCCATGAATAGATAACAGGTAACTCCAAACTCAACGGGGAATAGCACGAGCGTATCATAACAAAATATTGGTGAAACGCGGCAGATAATGCGTTATTTAGAGGCTGCATTTCGGTGCCCCATTCACTCCCATTATGTGGATATACGCTGATGTAAATATCTGACTCCAAATGACACCAAACTTATGAGTGTGTAAACGTATTTAAAGCCAGAAATAAGGTCCAGGTTGTAAAAAAACAGTAGCTCCCGTTTACTATTTAACACATATATATATGTCATGTAGTTTTAACAAACACAACCATGTTTAAATCATGTTTTGTCTTAAGTTCACGTTGACAGAAAATAAAGAAAACAACAGCCACTAAAACCAGAGCTATTTGACTTTTATTTTGAAATAGAAAACCTTTCCTTTATTCTGTTGTTAATATTAGGCTTAAGTGAGTTTCTACAAAATACAAAAAGTGAGTTTTTCTTTGTTGATAAACCTCCTGCTTCTCCAGATTCAGAAGACAAACGCTCAGAAATTAATTTAGTTTGTGTGAGAACGTCTAAAATGACATCTGAAAAAGTTTTCACTGACTGCTGGAAGCAACGTCTTCTTTACCTACAAAATTTTCTTCTTTTCCCATTTTCCTTTTTCATATATTAAGAGACAAACGTTAAATTTACTTGTTTAACATGTTTAGTTTTTCCTTTTTAATTTAAAAAAACCTCAAATAAATTCTTGTTTTGCTCGTTTTATTTTCTCTAAAAGCCTAAAACCAAATGTAAAATTACAAAAAATAGTGAACACAGTGACTCAAGGTCAACGGGCCGAGGCACCAAGAGTTCAACCAGTCTGTGATTGAGAACTGATAACAAAGATTCAGAGGTCGTTGAAGCGAAGTTAAACCATCCAAACCATACGTAAGGTGTTTGTGGGGGTTTACCTGATCTGCAGGTCCATGATAACCTGCCTCTTGTCCACGTTTTCTGTGTAAACTTTCACCCCGTTCACTCTGAGCGGCTGCACAATGACAAGACATGACAGGTTTTTATATCTCCTGATTATTAGCCTCTTAACTTCTCTCTCAAACAACGTCATCGAGGTTCAACGTCAACTAAGCAGGCGTAAACAGAAAAATGTCAAGTAAAGATGTGAACATTAAAGCAGCTTTAAGACGTCACCTTGTCGCCCATGTCGATCTTGGTGAAGCAGAAGGTTTGGAGGTGGGGGTTGGCGTTCCTCACAGTCGGCTCGATGGTCTCTCTGAACAGCTTGTCCACAAACTGGCAGATGAACGGCCACATCTGCTTCACCGTCTGCGGGAGGACAAAGAAGAAAGAATCAGACGGATATATTTATAACCACCAGAGAGAGAACACGGTGGAAGCTGAGGTCGGCTTCAGAGCTTTGTTGGTGAGACTCTCTGATGAAAGGCTCAACGATTGTTCTATTTATGGTCTATTTTGATCCTCTGGAATATTTTCTCCAGGAAACTTTTCTCTTCTCTGTTTACTGTTCTTCTTCTTCTTCAGTCTTCTTCTTTTTCATCTTCTTTAGTCTTCTTGTTCTTCTTCACTCTTATGCTTCCTCAGTCGTCTTCTTCTTCCTCGGTCTTCTTCTTCTTGTTTCCTCAGTCTTCTTCTTGTTTATCTTCTTCTTCCTCAGCGTTCTTCTCTTTCTTCTTATTATTATTCAGTCTTCTTCTTCTTGCTTTGACGCGAGCCAATGACCACCAAGACGAAGACGTTTTAAAGCTGCAGGGTCGCGGTTTCAATTTATGACAGACACAAAATAAATAACTCCTAAACCTCAGGCTTGGCTCCTTTGGTCCTTTGGGTTTGCGGCTGTTGAGCTGCATTTTGTGGAGCAGACACACACAGCAGACATGTTCAGTCACGTGATGTTACTTCTTTTTCTTCTTCCTCTTCTGGGATTATTTAGCACACTTGACGCTAGCCTACCACCATTAAAACAGAAGAAGAGGAGGAAGTTTTGATGGTTTTGGTTTATGGTAGACCTAAAACACTTTCAATTTATGTCCCCAGTTGGAAATTGAAAGCTTTCCCTTAAAGCAGAAAACTCCTGGATCGATTTAGTATGATGAGCAATCATCACCACATCAGGTTCGCACATTAAAAGGCTTTTTTTTCCTGGTGATCCACGTCCATTAACTTCTTACTGGAAATATCTCAAACATTTACAGTAAGTGATGCTCTTCCAGGGACCAGACTCTCTCTCTATCTACAGGTGGTGGAAGCATTGGGCCAGGTCGCTCGGTAGTGTCCAAGCCAAATGGATAACATGAGTGGATACGTACCTTATTCAGCCACTCCACTCTCTCCACGTCTGGATAATGGACCTGGAAATGAAAAACAAAATCCCCTGTTATCATCAAACTAATTATGCAGAACATTTATCAGACTCTTAATTTTATTGAAGGCTGACACATAATGGCATTAAGACATTACATGACGGCAATCGTGGAGCTATTCGGAAGCAGATAAACTAAAGATGTCTAAAAGGCAGACAAGACGTGACAAGGGATATATTTCTGTAACACTACTGTAGTTTATTAGCAGATTAACTCAATTAATCTCTGTTTGGAGATGAATCATCACTGCATCAGAACCTCATCCCTCCATCAAACATGGGGATGAAGCTAATGTTCTTGTTTGGGTCTGTTCTGCTGCATCTGGACCAGGATGGACCAATGAATCGTGAATTCTACCAGTGAACTCTAAAAGAACATGTCAGGACATCTGTCCATGAGCTGAATGTGAAGAGAAACTGGGTCATGCAGCCCAAGAACACCAGTGGTTCTACCAAAAAATGATTTAAGAAGAACAAGATGAATGTTTAGGAACGGCCAAGTCAAAGTCCTGACCTTAATCCAATACAAATGTTGTGGAAGGACCTGAAGCAAGTAGTTGATGTGAGGAAACCCACCAACATCTCAGAACTGAAGTGGTTCTGTTCTGAGGAATGGGCTGAAATTCCTCCAAGGCAGATACTGGAAATAAGGCTTCACTTCAGTATTCTTCTTCTTCTTTTTCTTCTTCTTCTTCTTCCTCAGTCATCTTCTTCCTCAGACGTCTTCTTCTTCTTCTTCCTCAGTCTTCTTCTTCCTCAGTCGTCTTCTTCCTCAGACGTCTTCTTCTTCTTCTTCCTCAGTCGTCTTCTTCCTCAGACGTCTTCTTCTTCTTCTTCCTCAGTCGTCTTCTTCCTCAGACGTCTTCTTCTTCTTCTTCTTCCTCAGTCTTCCTCAGAACATGGATTCACTTGGTTTTTATTACCCACTGGTATGAACACATGATTAATATTGTTGAATATGTAAATGCAGTAGAAGTAGAATATTTCATTTTCATTCGTTAGATTGGCTTCTCTTTGTCTACTTTCACATCATTCACTGATGTTCTGAGTCATTTTTCTGCAGAAAATCCTGAGGAACGCAAAGATTTTAACACTGACCATCTTGTGACCATCAACGCTTTGCTGAGGAAACTTTTGAAACCAACTGACGTCCACACTCTGAGTCACGCTTGTGGCTTGGCTGTGTTTTCAGCTGCTCTGTCAAATGACGGCTCTCTAACGGAAAAAAACAAAACAAAAAAACAAAAGCAGCAGCCATGAAGCGCTGCGTCACGTTTGACGACCCGACCGCAAAAACACTCGCTGACATAATGTGACAGGACGTCAGCGCAGCGGCGACAAAGCTGCTGACAGGCGTGTTACATAACGGACAGACTGGGAGGATTCTGCAGGAACACTCAGGCCTGAGGCTGATGCACCATGGTGGTTGAAGTTGTATTTAAATACATGACGGCTGGGAAGGCTTCCAGCTCCACAGAGACACATGAACAGTCTGCGTGTGCTTTGCCATTTCTACGATGTAATAATTTAGATTTACACGACCTAACAATCAAAGTTGATGAGCTACTTTTGCAGAATACAACCAGCTATTTACAGGTATCTGCACATTGCATGCTTCTGTCCACTTCGCAAGATTTTACAGGTAAGTAAAGTGTGGAATAATACGTCTATTATTGTCCATTATTTCATCTGGATAGTTCAGACTGGTTGTTTTATTTAATATAACAAAGAAACGCTGCAAACCAGAGTATTAAAGAGGACTTTAAACTCATTTAATGATTTATAATAAGACAAAATTAGAGCTGCAGCCATGGCATGTTGTTTAAAGTAATTCAACGCACCACTGTGGTTCCACTTTGACATTTAAGACCAGAAACTCATTCATTCATTCATCTTCTGTAACCGTTTTTCCTGTGGAGGGTCACATGGGGGCTTGGAGCCTATCCCAGCCGTCACAGGACTAGAGGCGGGGTCCACCCTGGACGGTATTTTATTTGCTTGAGTGACGAAAATGCACAGACACTACCACTATATATAAACACTACACATGAGCCGGTCCACGTGCAAACAGACGAGCATCCTACACATAAACAGAGCAGCTGATGACGACATCGGCCTCTCAGGGAGTTTCCTAGGGATTCATATTACAGCCACTATTTTTACGTTTAGTTGTTCTGAGCTCTTTTTAGATTTCAAGCAGTGAGACGGTTGTTTCAGTCAAAGATTGTGTATATGTTTTAACTGTGTGTAGGGATCACGACTGTGCACTGTGACATACCGTAATGTCCGGACTATAAGCCACTACTTTTGTCACTTGCTTTGGACCCTGCGGCTTGTTTTTACAGCTCACGGTCACCAGGGGGCGCACTATCATGCAAGCGCAAGAGCGAGACAGAGAGTTAGCGCCAGGTAACGAGAGCAAAACAAACCAAGTGAGAACAAATGCAGTAGAAGAGCTGCTTTAAGTTAAAGGCCATGGATCTGGCTGACTGTTCTGGTATAGTAGGCTGGTTATTATGATACAGTAAACGACCGTGTTACTGCACCTTTACTGCTGTGTTACAGGAAAGTACAAATTATATTCAGCCATTTAACGTTATTGCCTCATCAAGTCTTGTAAGCTTTGTTTTTTGTTATATTGCACTACTACGGTACTATGACGCTAGGAGAGCACTGTTGTATTATTTGTGCACTGCACGAATGCTGTTTGTAAAGTCAAAGATGTGAAAGTTTAATCGATTGTTTGATTGATTGAAAGATTGTGTTTCTCAAATGTAAATAGATAGGACGCTTTGCATTTCCAAACAGTCATTTCTGTCCCAACAATCCCCTCCGTGGTAGAAGAAACCTTTATATACGGTAATTAAACATTAAAACACCAGCGGCTTATAATCGGGTGCGGCTTATATATGGAACAATCTGTGTTTTCCCTAAAATTTAGCTGGTGCAGCTTAAATTCAGGTGCCTTATAGTCCGGAAATTACGGTAATTCAGTAAGGAATGTTTCAAGTATTTTGACTTTCCCAGTTAATCGTTGGCTATATAACATTATTAAAACCACTGACAGGACTGACAAGTGAATGACACTGATACTGGGACACTTCATTCTTTGGTGTGGATGTTACTTAGACATGTAGCACCCACCTAGACCAGACCAGGCACCCCCACCCCATAGCAATGACACTCCTTGATGGCAGCAGCCACAGAAACATTTTAGGACCAACTCAAGAAATCATGAAGAACATCTCAAGGTGTTGACCTGGCCTCCAAATTCACTAGATCCCAAACTGATCAAGTATCTGTGGGATGATCCACAGAGGCCCCTCCCCTCAAAGTCTGGGTTTTAAATGCATGGATCAACGTCACAAACAATAAAAACTGGTTTAGAGACAAGTAGAAGATAGCAGCCTGACCACTAACAACATAGTGTCAACACAATGCAGCCTCCTCATTCATTTGAGTGTGGCTGCTGCACGCCCTGATGACACCAGAACAGCATCTAATCACATTTATGTCACTGAGTTTGAACGCTGCATGCCCGCTCTCCGTCTCCCAGTCGTCATGGTCTGGGTGTACACATTGTGAAATATCTTCTGCACACAGCAGAACAGCTCCAGACAGGCCTTTCGAGGATCGCGTTTCAACCGCCTGAAGCAACACGCCCGGCACCAGCGCAGACCGGTGCACGTTTAGATCCCACCTCCCTCACTGCAGCTCAGGATCAGACTGGAGGCGAAGACGTGGCGTCTGCGGCGCTCCTTCGAGCTCTTCAGGAGCTTCTCTTTCTGTGTAATTGTTGGGGAAAGCAAACCCGATCTCCAAGTGTGGGGAGAGACTCATGATTCAAGTATGCGTCAGCTGTTGGGAAATCCTAACCCGCCTCTCCGGCCACACCCTCAAAAACAAAGCATGAGTGGTGTTTCCACAACTAAACAACGAGTTTGTGCTCAGAAGGCTGCAGCTTTCCTCTCCCAGATAACAGGAAAGAAAAGCTGCTCAATCAGATCACCTGCAGAAGCATGAAAGGTGCAGAAACAGGAAACCTACACGAAGGAGACACACTCGTCTATATTTAGTCTGGGACGGAGCGAGACGGGCCGTCTAGGATATGATGAGAACAGACTGCAGTTCAGGGAAGCACAAACTGAATTATAAGGCTGAGATGGATTCTTACACGCGTCCTGTAGTCACCCACAGCATCCTGACCAACAATAGCAGATGTAAAAGCAACTAATCTGCTCTAGAAATATTATTCAAAAGTGCAGGATGCTTTCTGGGTAGAAGTCTTTTAATATTGAGTCCTGACCTCATCCTAAATGTCCTAAAGTTCCTCCTCTGTAGCTTCCTACAGTCTTTCCTTGTCTTCTCCTAGAGTCGACTGGACTCAGTCTCCATGGAGACTATTGAGCCTAAAGGCTGCTACCATCAACCGATGGGTGTGCTAGCAGCCGCTCTGTGAGCATCCACATGCTAATATTCGCAGAGTGGGAGCGCTAACCTGTCCTGGGTGGAGATGGGCGTACTGTGTGACACGGTTCGTCAAAACGACCGGTCGACGTCCAGAAATAATAATTAAAGTGCCTCCTGCGCTTCCTCTGAGTTCAGGACAAACTTTTTCTTGATCTCGTAGCCCTAGCAGTGAGGACAAAGTTCTTGCTCCTCGCAGAGTATGGATTCAGCTTAGCAACAGAGCGCTTTTCAGCTAGCTAACTCGTCCTTGTACCTGGTCGCTGTTGCGTCCCAGGACGCCAGAATAGTCACGGACAAGCAAAGTTGACATCGTATAGGATTCCTAAAGATCCTGCAAAGACGTCAGATGTGGATTACTGCAATAAAATGCTCAAGAAGCAGGAACGAGAAAACGTAGCGGTGTTATCCCTCAAGAAACGGGTTTGTCTTGCACAGCGATCACTTTCTATCAGGTACAGAATCAAAGTGTAATGTCTTGTTTGTTTAGCTTTTAACACCACGTCCAACAGATTTCTGTTCATAAAGGCAAGCTAAGCTAATGTTTATAACGTGGATTACAAAGGGCTGCTGCTCAGTCACCACTAAAACTACTCACAATGAGAAAGAGATTCAGGATTAAACAGTTATTTGTTATTGTAGTTGTGTTACTGTCATGAACCTGTACGTACGTATGCTTTCAGTGACTCCAATAATGGAGGCGTCAACAAAAAAGTCACGTGACGCCTGGCGCTCTATAAGCTTATCCCATCCATTACACCCACGATTTATTCTCCTTTTTCTCTCTTGTGGGATCTCTAAGGTCCAGTTTTGAGTCGTCAGTGAAATCAGATGATTATAAATGAGCTTTCTTGTCTTTCTGCGATCGATAAAAATGTCTCCCTAGCACCGCGCGTCTAGAAACCGCTGAGCAATAATCAAGACTGCTGCAGAAAGAAACCCATCACGGTTATTAATAACTGCTTTCTGGCAGTCAAACAGCAGCAGCAGCATTTACTGACACAGATTCGGTTCAGTTACGCCTTTAAGATTTAATGTCATTGTCATCGGGGTCGTTTATAGCCGTCGCTTCTCTTAAAAACTGCCTCAAAATGCTGTGTGAGTAAAAGCAGAGGAGGCCTTTTAAATTGTTGGAGTCTGTGCTGCAGAGCAGAGCAGAGCACCGCCCTTTGGCTCGTCAAAAGAACAGGGAATCCCCACCCATGTCAGGTCATACCAGAACACACAGACGAAGAGTGGGAGGAGGAGGAGGAGGAGGAGGAGGAGGAGAAAAACAGAGGCCTGCTGTTTGTACCAACGTCTCACGTCTTTCTAAATGCTGAGACCAGAGCTGGGAGATGTCTGCAGATATCCTCCATCGATCTGTTTCCTGTTCATAAGCTCCCCATTCCATTCTCCTGTCCCTCTGGTTTCACGTGTCTCTGTGGTTTTAAATCCTCTCAGAGCTTCTGTCTTGTTGTTGATCAGAGGATTTTATGTTGGATCTTCCATATTTATAAACCCAGCCCCTAAATGAGACCGTTTCAAACCTGGTTATCTGAACATGGAACTATGCAGCTACGTTTATAACTGAGTGTCACTTTTTCAGACTCAGTCACACCCAGAAATTACTCAACACAAACTCCAAACCACACCGTGACTCGTCAAGAGGATTCCAGCCGACACTGTAGCTTCACACCGAGCAGCCACAACATTACGACCACCGACAGGAGAAGTGAAGAACATTTAAACCATCTTGTGACTAGGGTTAAGCGGTATGAGCAAAGTATATATCGCTGGATTTTTTTTCCCCCTCATACTGACGCATTTGATCATTTATCTCTTTTATTTTTATTTAAATATCTTTTGGCTTTCATAATACTGCTTTGCATGTTTTAACTTTACGTGGTGGAAGAGGTTACTGGTGTTTCCACCTCCAGCAGCAACAGCCGTGCATCACTCTTTGCAGAGCATCACTTTTTGTTCGTTGTCGGATTTTCTAAATGAATACGTAGACGTAGCGCCCTTTTTCGGAACGACTTCCTCCTCCTCTTCTTCATCATGGGTGGGTGGGGCTGCCTCCGTTTCCTCCGCCATGATTGTTATCACTCAGGTAAAGCTGTTTCTTCTTCCTCATGCTCATGCAACCACGCCAAGCTGTCTGCTGCAACGCCTGCAGTGCCCCGTGTGTCTAGGAGGTGTAATTACAGTGACTCAGAGAGTTGCTGCAGACATCTGCTCTTTCTCCTTTATATTGTAAAATCTCTACTGGTAGACACTTTTATACCGTCACATGGTATAATACCGTCATACCGCCCAACCCTACTTGTGACAGTTCAATGTTCTGCTGGGAAACTCTTGAACCTGGCATTCATTGATTGGTGTGGATGTTACTTAGACATGTAGCACCCACCTAGACCAGACCAGGCACCCCCACCCCATAGCAATGACACTCCTTGATGGCAGAAGCCACAAAAACACTTTAGGAACAACTAAAAAAACATGAAGACCAGCACAAGGTGTTGAGGGACCGTCTGTTTGGAAGAGTTTCCAATCAATATAATAAGACTGGTGTAGCTCAGTGGACAGTTTTTAAGGAATTCGTCTCTAAGGAGTTTGGACTCCACAAATAATGTCCAGTCACAAAGATTGAGAACAAATGGAGGAGATTTAAGTGTACGAATGTCCTTAAATCTGCCAATATCTGAGGAACGGGCTTTAAATTCCTCCAAGCTGCTGTGGACGACTGTTCAGCTGTTACTGGAGATAATTAGGGTTCAAGCAGCGAAGCTGCGAGAAGCCTTATAGGGATTGTTAGTTTTCTTATTATTAGGGTTCAAGCAGCGAAGCTGCGTAGAAGCCCTATTGTGATTCTATGTTTTCTTATTATTATTAGGGTTCAAGCAGCGAAGCTGCGTAGAAGCCCTATTGTGATTCTATGTTTTCTTATTATTATTATTATTATTATTATTATTATTAGTGGGGCTGTGCAAGCACAGCCCACTACTGACCCCCATATAGCAAAGCTATAGGGGTCAGTAGTGGGCTGTGCGAAGCACAGCCCACTACTTGTTATTGTCGTCTATTTTTATTATTATTCCCACGGATTTTCGGTCGCTATCTCCTCCCGCACAGTTCATCGCACATACACGAAAAATACATCAAAACGTGCGTATCGATCGGGGCGGGTGTGCTATTATTCAGTTTCTCCAGGTCGGAGCTATTCGCGACATAGTCGCGAATATTGTTTTTTGGGGGTTTATAATGGGTGTGTATTGCGCGGAATGTTCGCGCTAGAGTGAGAGGCCCAACAGTTAGAGGGCGGGCTGCTCTGAAAAAATGTTCAAAATATTTTTTTAAAACTGTGATTGCTTCCACAAATTTCACTCTACACACAAAATTTTCTCCAAAGTAGTAGTCATACTTGTCCTGATGCCTACAATGTGTCTACCTAACCGATAGGATTCACAGTTTTTGAATGAGAAGCCTAGAAGTGAGGAGTGGACAGCCTAACTGCTCCATAGGACCCAATGTTAATTCAGCAAAGTTTTTCGTCACAAAAGTTTAACGGACGGTAGTTTTCAACTCGCTAGAATGTCCACTTTTTTTACACTAGGAAGAATAAAAAATACATGTCTGTGTTCATGGAAGCCTTGTGGTAGTCACTGTGAAAAAAGTTTGTGAGTAACTGGCATACGTTTTTAGTAAATGGCAGTGGTTCGAGGGAGTGGTTCTGGGCTTCTTGGTTAATCAAAGCACCTGCGCAGCAGCAGTTAAGGAGGGGGAGGGCTGTTTCCCGCTCTGTCTCACTGACGTCACGCACGCGCACACACACAGAGGGAGCGAGGCTTGGGAAAAAAAAAAAAGAAAAAAAAAGGACGGAGCGAGGCTTGTGGCGCATATGCTAACATATGCTAACTTCGACGGAAGTTAGCATATGTTAGTTAGCATACGTTAACATATGCCAACATGCTAACATATTAGATGTCCCTGCACTGCTCTCGGTCTCTCTCTGAAAAAAATAAAATAAAAATAAAACCTCCGCTCTGTCGCTCTGATCACTGAGGGGCGGGGCTGCTCTTCACACACAGCGAGGGAGAGAGAGAGAAAAGAGAAACGCAGCGTGTGCAGCGGCAGCAAAGAGGAGTTAAGTGATCTGTTGAGAAGACAAGTCGACTGGACGACAACACGTGTCAGTGTAAGTGAAATAAAACCTTCACAAGTTGAAAGTCAACAAACATAACCTCCTTCGCAGAGGCAATAAGTACCACTAGTTCAACAAGCATAAACGTGCATCATCCCACACAGCAAAAGGACTGCGCAGCGGACCTGCCGCGGATGTATGTCGGCTTCCGGAACGGACCCGTATCGGGGTCCAGATGCACTCAGGAACTCCGCCGTGGCTCCGCACTGCTCCGCATCCGCGATTAAAGCTTCACCTCCGCGGCGGGTCCGTTTGGGACCCGCAAATTGATCCATACATCCGCTGCGGACACGCAGCGGACTCATAAAGGCTCATCCGGCCCGGGTCCGTTTTGGACCCGTTTATCTCATTTTCCAAATCCCTTCTGTTCATGTTGTAGGATAAACTAAACTATAGGACAAAAAAACGAGGCTATCACTGGGCTTAGCCTGGCTACTACAGCAATTGTGTAATCTTAAATCTGCATTGCCTTGTATTTTTAACCTAACAATATTGTCAACAGAAAATGTTCAAGTCATGCATTTACTGTACAAAAGTGATAGCTCAATGGAAATATAAAATTGACATTAACATTTATGAAATGTTATAGGTTATAGTCTATGTTTTTGTTAGGTTACTACATTCATTATGTGGTCAAAACCTAATTTAGTGCTTTATACAGGCGCCAGGTCGGTGCAGACATAAATATCAGAAACTGGTGAACGACAAGAAGTTCAATAAACATATGTTTTAATTATTATTCCTCTTAGCCTAGGCCACACCTGACACTATGACCCCTCCACTCCACTTTTACATGACAGTCACAGGCTGCCAAAACATTATGACCACTTCACTCAATACAGGACTATATTAGGGTGCCAGAACATGACTCTATGACCCCCCCCCCCCCCCCCCCCCTTCCCCAATCAGTTGGGATTTCTAGAATTATCCATGTGTTAAGTGTGTTTGTGCCCAACATAACTTCACTGCTAATATATGTTAACTATTAGCCGACCAATGACTTAGCCTGATGCTGGCTTTCAGGTGGAGCTGGGAGGGGTCTGCTGCATGTACTACTGACCCATATAGCAAAGCTATAGGGCCAGTAGTGGGCTGTGCGAAGCACTACTACAGCCTCTGCAATAGCAACTGCGAGGATAAGATTAGGCGAAAAATTGTAGCATGTTAGCATCGTAGCATCGTAGTGTTGTATCATGTCATCTTAGCGCAAACTGCTGCCGACACAGCCCCACTCTCGCGATTTCCCGCAGGGGAATTGTCTAGTTATTATTATTATTCCTAATTCTTCCGCCATGGGCGTCTATGGCAGCCCATAGAACCGTACGGTAAAAAGTTGTAAAAATTGGGCACATAGCTTAAGGCCAGTCTCAATATTACTTTGACTGGGTTGCATGTAAGCGCTAAGTACGGTCTAGCGCCACCAACGGGTCAAAGTTCGAAGTACATTTGTGCATGTAACTTTTGAACCGTGAGTCCGATTTTTGAAAACAAGGTATCGTTGGAATCCTTGGATCATGGCGATCGCAACGCACCCTATGACGTCATAATGCATCAGATAGATTTTTCGCAATTCACGATTTTGTTGAAAAACGAAACTAATTTTCAGCGGTCACAACTTTTGTCCGATTCTCACGGAAATTGCCACAGACTGTCTTCTGACCAATGCGCACAAAAGTTACTATCAGGCATCCGCAGCTTTGAAACCGTTTGGCCGCTACAGCCAATCAAAAGTGGCGGCGAAGGCGGCGCTCATATCTCTGCAACGATTTGGTGCACTGCAACCAAATTTGGTAGCGTTGACACTATCGGCACTATTGCAAATGAACTGCTTGAACCCTTCATTGCTGCTTGTTAGGGTTCAAGCAGCGAAGCTGCGTAGAAGCCCTATTGTGATTCTATGTTTTCTTATTATTATTATTATTATTATTATTATTATTCCTAATTCTTCCGCCATGGGCGTCTATGGCAGCCCATAGAACCGTACGGTAAAAAGTTGTAAAAATTGGGCAAATAGCTTAAGGCCAGTCTCAATATTACTTTGACTGGGTTGCATGTAAGCGCCAAGTACGCTCTAGCGCCACCAACGGGTCAAAGTTCAAAGTACATTTGTGCATGTAACTTTTGAACCGTGCGTCCGATTTTTGAAAACAAGGTATCGTTGGAATCCTTGGATCATGACGATTGCAACGCACCCTATGACGTCATAATGCATCAGATAGATTTTTCGCAATTCACGATTTTGTTGAAAAACGAAACTAATTTTCAGCGGTCACAACTTTTGTCCGATTCACACGGAAATTGCCACAGACTGTCTTCTGACCAATGCGCACAAAAGTTACTATCAGGCGTCCGCAGCTTCGAAACCGTTTGGCCGCTACAGCCAATCAAAAGTGGCGGCGAAGGCGGCGTTCTACATTTGAGCTCATATCTCTGCAACGATTTGGTGCACTGTAACCAAATGTGGTAGTGTTGACACTATCAGCACTATTGCAAATGAACTGCTTGAACCCTTCATTGCTGCTTGCAGCTATATTTATTATTATTATTATTATTATTATTATTATTATTCCTAATTCTTCCGCCATGGGCGTCTATGGCAGCCCATAGAACCGTACGGTAAAAAGTTGTAAAAATTGGGCACATAGCTTAAGGCCAGTCTCAATATGACTTTGACTGGGTTGCATGTAAGCGCCAAGTACGGTCTAGCGCCACCAACGGGTCAAAGTTCGAAGTACATTTGTGCATGTAACTTTTGAACCGTGTGTCCGATTTTTGAAAACAAGGTATCGTTGGAATCCTTGGATCATGACGGTCGCAACGCACCACATGACGTCATAATGCATCGGATAAATTTCTCGCAATTCACGATTTTGTTGAAAAACGAAACTAATTTTCAGCAGTCACAACTTTTGTCCGATTTTCACGGGAATTGGCACAGACTGTCTTCTGACCAATGCGCACAAAAGTTACTATCAGGCGTCTGCAGCTTCGAAACCGTTTGGCCGCTACAGCCAATCAAAAGTGGCGGCGAAGGCGGCGCTCATATCTCTGCAACGATTTGGTGCACTGCAACCAGATTTGGTAGCATTGACACTATCGGCACTATTGCAAATGAACTGCTTGAACCCTTCATTGCTGCTTGCAGCTATATTTAGGGTTCAAGCAGCGAAGCTGCGTAGAAGCCCTATTGTGATTGTTAGTTTTCTTATTATTATTATTATTATTATTATTATTCCAATTCTTCCGCCATGGGCGTCTATGGCAGCTCATAGAACCGTATGGTAAAAAGTTGTAAAGATTGGGCACATAGCTTAAGGTCAGTCTCAATATGACTTTGACTGGGTTGCATGTAAGCGCCAAATACGGTCTAGCGCCACCAACGGGTCAAAGTTCGAAGTACATTTGTGCATGTAACTTTTAAACCGTGCGTCCGATTTTTGAAAACAAGGTATCGTTGGAATCCTTGGATCATGACGATCGCAACGCACCACATGACGTCATAATGCATCAGATAGATTTCTCGCAATTCACGATTTTGTTGAAAAACGAAACTAATTTTCAGCAGTCACACATTTTGTCCGATTCTCACGGAAATTGGCACAGGCTGTCTTCTGACCAATGCGCACAAAAGTTACTATCAGGCTTCTGCAGCTTCGAAACCGTTTGGCCGCTACAGCCAATCAAAAGTGGCGGCGAAGGCGGCGCTCATATCTCTGCAACAATTTGGTGCACTGCAACCAAATTTGGTAGCATTGACACTATCGGCACTATTGCAAATGAACTGCTTGAACCCTTCATTGCTGCTTGCAGCTATATTTAGGGTTCAAGCAGCGAAGCTGCGTAGAAGCCCTATTGTGATTCTATGTTTTCTTATTATTATTATTATTATTATTATTATTATTCCTAATTCTTCCGCCATGGGCGTCTATGGCAGCCCATAGAACCGTACGGTAAAAAGTTGTAAAAATTGGGCACATAGCTTAAGGCCAGTCTCAATATTACTTTGACTGGGTTGCATGTAAGCGCCAAGTACGGTCTAGCGCCACCAACGGGTCAAAGTTCAAAGTACATTTGTGCATGTAACTTTTGAACCGTGCGTCCGATTTTTGAAAACAAGGTATCGTTGGAATCCTTGAATCATGACGATTGCAACGCACCCTATGACGTCATAATGCATCAGATAGATTTTTCGCAATTCACGATTTTGTTGAAAAACGAAACTAATTTTCAGCGGTCACAACTTTTGTCCGATTCACACGGAAATTGCCACAGACTGTCTTCTGACCAATGCGCACAAAAGTTACTATCAGGCGTCCGCAGCTTCGAAACCGTTTGGCCGCTACAGCCAATCAAAAGTGGCGGCGAAGGCGGCGTTCTACATTTGAGCTCATATCTCTGCAACGATTTGGTGCACTGTAACCAAATGTGGTAGCGTTGACACTATCAGCACTATTGCAAATGAACTGCTTGAACCCTTCATTGCTGCTTGCAGCTATATTTATTATTATTATTATTCCAATTCTTCCGCCATGGGCGTCTATGGCAGCCCATAGAACCGTATGGTAAAAAGTTGTAAAAATTGGGCACATAGCTTAAGGCCAGTCTCAATATTACTTTGACTGGGTTGCATGTAAGCGCCAAGTGCGGTCTAGCGCCACCAACGGGTCAAAGTTCGAAGTACATTTATGCATGTAACTTTTGAACCGTGAGTCCGATTTTTGAAAACAAGGTATCGTTGGAATCCTTGGATCATGACGATTGCAACGCATCCTATGACGTCATAATGCATCGGATAGATTTTTCGCAATTCACGATTTTGTTGAAAAACGAAACTAATTTTCAGCGGTCACAACTTTTGTCCGATTTTCACGGGAATTGGCACAGACTGTCTTCTGACCAATGCGCACAAAAGTTACTATCAGGCGTCTGCAGCTTCGAAACCGTTTGGCCGCTACAGCCAATCAAAAGTGGCGGCGAAGGCGGCGCTCATATCTCTGCAACGATTTGGTGCACTGCAACCAGATTTGGTAGCATTGACACTATCGGCACTATTGCAAATGAACTGCTTGAACCCTTCATTGCTGCTTGCAGCTATATTTATTTGGCATCATTGCTGCACAAGGAGGTCACAGCAGATACTGAAAATGAAAGCTTACTTGAACGATAAACTTTCCTAATACTTCAGCTTCATTTGTTTGACTGGGTTCTCTTCGTCTACTTCCAGGACATGTGTAAAAATCTGATGTTTTGCGTCGTTTTTATGCAAAAATTCTTTGGCTGCAAAATCCTTTAAGCAGCACTGTAGATGTATTTGTCTTTTTAAACACACTGGGATTGGATTATCTCCCAGTGTCAAGGCATCATAGCTGACACTGAGAGATCTCTGCTTGCAAATAAAAAAAACAAGTTTTATTTGGCTATATTTTGCATCCAGCGACTTTATTTATTTGCCTCCCGGAGCAAAACACTCGGCACTCAGTCCAAGTCCGAGCTTCTTCTCGTGTCCGCCGGCAGCGAGGGGGCAGCGGAGTGGACTGGTTTGTCTTGAGAAAGATAAAACCGCACCACTGCCTCAGGCATTCTTGGCCTGTGAACTATGAGCGGCTGCCCACGCCGCCTTTCAAGTCTCATTCCTGGAATATTTGTTTGAGACGGCGATGCCGAAAGGAGACGAGGAAATTTACACTTCAGCCAAGATCAAAGTTTTTTTCCTGCATCGCGACACGACACGTAACGAGGTTTATTTAGATTTTATTACAGTAAATGTGAGCGTTTTTATGAAGGGCGTCCCGATCAAAGCTTTTAAAATTATAGGAATAGATTGAGCACGTAGCCGAGCCTGAAAAGCAAATAAAAACCAACATTAAAAGAATGTGACTAAGCACGTCTGCTGTTATAAAGCTGGTGAATATTAACTCTGTTTAAACCATCCATCTGTTTTGTTTTTATTGTGAAGGAAGTAAATATAACTTTTAGTTTCTTTGCTGTTATTATAATTACTCGACGCTAAAATAAACTGAAACTGTTCTTTAAGAGTCTCCAGACTGGTGAACAATTGTTGTCCTCCATTCCATAGATTTGTCATATTCCTAATCAGCCATAACATTACGACTGGACAGGAGAAGTTTAACTATCTTGTGACAGTTCAACGTTCTGCTTGGAAACTTCTGGACCTGGCATTCATTCATTCATGTGGATGTTACTTAGACATGTAGCACCCACCTAGACCAGACCAGGCACCCCCACCCCATAGCAATGACACTCCTTGATGGCAGCAGCCATCCCCAGCAGGATGCAGCCTAAAACTGAAAAAACTCAAAAAAACATGAAGAACAGCTCAAGGTGTTGACCTGGCCTCCAAATTCACTAGATCCTAAACTGATCAAGTATCTGTGGGATGATCCACAGATACTCCCCTCAAAGACTCCCCCCCCCCACTAACAATATTACAGGACAGGACACCCTCAGGCCTCGTCCACACGTACCAAAGCGATCTTGTCCAGAGTTGGATTTCTCTCTGGCTCCCTGTGGTTTCATAACGCGCTGACATATTTGTTCATCAAGCCAATTACATGTATCATTACACAAGTATTCATCAGCTACTGCTAGGAGCGTCAATGGGCTCATTCATTCATTTTAAAGGATGGCGTGTGATTAATCAATTAATCACTCAGGGCAGTCAGATGATTGGATTCTGGTTTTCAGTTCAGATAAAACTATTTGAAAATGTCATCTCTGGGAACTTGTGACGATATGGTTTTCATTAAGTTAGGGACTTTTGCAGGCTAATTCATTTTTCACTACTACCCTGATGACAGTTACGTCTATGCAGAGGTTTGACTCTGGGACGTCCAGTGAACTTCTGGTTAGAGGAGGTCAGTGTTACAGAGGTGAAGCTGATAAAGCGTCCCGCATCGAGGGGACGGGGACTAAAACCGTCAGCGTCTCGGTGTTAAAGTTCACAGCTGATAGTCGCTGGTTATCAGACAGACCATCTTCTGACATCCTTTGGCTCAGTTCTCTTTAATCAGACACACAGTGAGCTTGTTTTACATAGAGAAGCCCTGTTATCCGCGTTGTTGTGGGTCCGTATTCGCAACGGGACGGCTAGCGTACACAGCTCTTAGGCGGTATCGTAGTGTTGAAGTGCTTCAGTGGTACGTTAATTCTATTTTGGTAGCCGTTAGCTGCATAGACATAAACCACTGACTGTATATACTAGACCTAGACATATGGTTAGCCGAACTGTGTGCATCAGTATAATCGGTGTAAATCGTGCACCGACAAAAGTTCCGCAATGTTTGGAACGCAAACTGCGATGAGAGACAAGAGCCAATTAATAAGGTCACTCGCCACCAAGTGGTCAGGGAGTGAATTGCAATCTGTCAAAATGACGGATGGCCTTCAGATTTTTTCGTCACATTAAAAAAAAAAAGGTCAATGACGGAAAACATTCAGTAAACGCGACCCCTGGTGTATTATCACACAAGCCCTGAAAGTAGATAAAGAGAACCCAGTCAAACAAACGTAGTGGAAATAACACGCTTTACACGCATTGTTTAATTCAGAAAAATGAGCCAATGTTTCGGGATGCACCGAAAATTTTTGGCCAAAAAAACGATAATGCACCTTTGGGACATTTTCGGTTTCGGTTGTTGCTTGCATCATCACAGCAATTTGTTTCGGCCGTGTTGTTTCGGCCGTGTTGTTTCGGCGTTAAAATTTCAGCCGAAAATGGCCCCAAGACGCATTTTCGGTTTTCAGACAAAAATTTCCGATGTATCCCTAAATGTCAACTACCGTACTTTCCGGACTATAAGTCGCAGCAGCTAAATAATGCATAATGAAGTTACCAATTCCAACATCACACCATGGTTGTTGAGTGTTCTGATGGCGGACTCATTAACATTAGCCAATAAGAGAGAGGCATTTAGCGGCTTAGAGGTTCCCCTGGGTTCCTTTGGGACGTCTGAGACTTTAATCTACTATTATCTCAATCTGTGGATTTGTGGTTTTATAAACTTATCAGCCTGATGAGCAGCAACAACAGTTTTGTCCGTTGCCGTCATACACTTCCACAAACACGTGGTTGTGAAGACCAGATTGCCACAAATTAATGATTTATTTAAACTAAACGGGGAACTGAGTCTCATGACATTTACTGAAATTAGTTCTGAACAGACTGACTCTAATTTAACCTTGATACTAACATGTAATCCTAGAGGTGCACCTCACTGATATGTATAATATTTCTGCATATTTTCTTCTGTATGTGTACGGGTGGTGCCTCTTATGAATGTCTACCACAGCAGTCCAAACAAACTAATTCATAGAAGCAGCACTGGATCGCTCACGTATACAATGAGCCCACGCCCTGTTGGTCTCCATACCTGGCAGCGCTGTGTGCCTAAAGAGAGAATGACAGCTATGCTGAAGGCATGTGGCCAGCCTGCCTCCGCCTCCTTATCCACACAGGTTTCTTATTGTGGCCCGAACGCTCGGTGAAAGAACAGCCACACCAAAGTGCAGCGAAAGCGGAAACCAGAACGAGTTATACGACTTTCATGCCAGCCTCACGGATCCTTGTGGGCAGTAAGTGATTCCGATGAGGACTTCCACTCCACTGGACAGGGCTGAAATGAATCTAATCTAAGCTAATTAGATCCTGGAACGGATGGTGAGCTGGTGGACCGCCTACCAAAGTGCAGAATGCGTGACCTTCTCCTAAGACTATTTATGAGACCACATTAACAAGCAGACAAAGATTGGTTTGCCCCGTCAGAGCATCAAATGTCAAACATGCTGCTGTCGTCTTTGGTCCTCGTTGTCGTGATCCTCCAGGGACGCATCGTAGACATACCCCCAGGGAGTGGAAGTGTGACAACGTGTGAACAAACAATACTACATTTACTATAAGACGGGTTTCTCTGTTTTCAGCTGATTAAATGATCAGCAGTTGTATTTCTGTGTGCATGCGCAACCTTGTTTTCCTTTAATGCAGATTATTACCTCACAAGAAGCAAAGAAACACGTTGAAGCACCTGTTTTGTTGGTCATTTTGGACAACTTCACTAAAACTACTACTTTCTGACGTGATCAGATGATGCATGACTCAATGAAATGTCACTGAGGCAACAGAGTCTCTATTTTCAGTCAATAAAATTGTGAAATACCCCCAGGGAGCTGATGCAGACAACTGACACCAGTCAAAACGGACGATGTGTGAACAAACCATACTACAGTTATACAGAGTCTCTATTTTCAGCCAGTTAAATGATCAGCAGTCGTGTGTCTGTGCACCGTTACAAGGGTCACAAGAGTCTCTAATTTTCCTTAAATGCAGGTTGTTACCTTAGAAGACAAAATGATAGTCATTGAAACTTTGGAAACAACTCAAAAGGCTCCAATTTGTTGGTCGTTTTGGACAACTTAACTAAACTCAACTCATTTTTGACGTGATCAGACGATGCACGTCTCAGAGAAATGTTACTGGAGGCAACAGAGTCTCTATTTTCAGTCAACACAATGGTGAAATCCCCCCAGGGAGCTGATGCAGATAATTGAAACCAGCCAAAACAGATAGTGTGTGCACAAACCATACTACCGCTGTCAGCCAGTTGTATTTCAGTGCACACACATGACATTTTTCCTTTAGTAAGGATCACTACCTCAGACGAAATGTTTGGATATTTGCTGAACTCATGAAGTTGAACTTAAAGGCTCCTACTTTTGTTCACTCTGGGCACCACTAATGGCCTAAATCGTTAAATTTTGACGAGATTGGATGACGCACGTCTCAAAATAAATAAAAATAAATAAAAATAAATGTCACTTGGGAGTCTGTTTCCAGAGTGGTTGCACCACCTCACATTAAAGTGGTTAACCTCTAACCCCAACAAGGAAATTGCAGGCTGCTGTCGTCTGGTCCTTTCAGTTCACTGGACGTCCAAAAAGCGGGAGCTGGTTTGTTTCTAGTGTCTCAAATTCCAAAATAAATTTTCTGAGAAAGGACAGTGAGGAAAATCAGAGGTGGGGAGGTCAGAGATATCTACCAGCTGACACCACATACTCGATGTTCACTGGGAGACGGCCAAGAGAAGACGGGAGGCCTGAATCAGAGTCAAGACAAACAAAGACAATGCCGGGACTCACCCACGGAGGCAGCTCAGTTGTCGGGAGACTTCGCCTCAGTACTTTGTCCTCATGCTGCAGGAAAGCCAAGGCTCGGTTTATCCTGTAGTCCTTGCTGCCGTAGTTCTTCCTCCAGTAGAAGAACGTGGCGAGTCCGATCAGGACCCAGCTGAAGCTGAACTCAAAGTATCCCAAGATGTAGATGGGGAGGATGATGGCGAAAGTCTTGGCAAATTTAATCCACATTTGAGTGACGTCCGTCAGGGACGACTGCTGCTCGTCCCCCAGCTCCTCCGGGGACAGGGGCGGGCCCACGTTGGCGCTCGCCGGGGTCCTGGGTGTTGAGACGGGTCCGTTCGCCTCGGCGCCTGGTCCCGCCGAACCCTCCATCCTGTTACTCATTTCCCCTCTGGAAAGATATTTAATCAGTTTTTTTACAGAAATTTAGAGAAAATGCCCTTATCACTAGAAAGCAGAGGCCTCAAGCCTGTGAAGCAATAGTAGGGAATAAAAAACAGCTTGACAATATGCAAACAAAGTCCTACAAATGCACCGCGCGTCTATGTGTTGTTAGATATTCTCATTATTTTGACTTGAATTAAAGATGAACCCTGTATTGTGGTTTACGTCCAGTGCTTAACTACAATTAGAAATATGTCCAACTTAGGTTCAATAACACTGTCATAACATTTGAAGCAGCACAAGCCAAGAACAACATCTCAACTTTAAACATTAAAACTTTAAGAGTAATTTCCCTTTAAAAAGTAAACAGTAAGAAATCATGTAAAACGATGTTAAACACACTAAAGCTGCAAACGTATCAATATAAGAATCATTATATTTGTATGTTTTAATTTCTGTTAAATGTGAATATCCTATGACTCCACAACATGTCGCAGCTCTCTCTGCATTATCCATACAGGCTGCAGGTTGAGGTGTCATTGAAAGAAGCAACCCTCCTGAATCACCATACCAAACTCCCTTGCAAAAATGTCCACTTTTCGTAGCCTGCATTCTTGTCACGCTGGGCAGCACTGCGCACGTAAGACAATGAAATATAATATGTTTCATGAAGGTAACGGCGCCACTATATATTCGGCTTGCATGCAATACGCCTACACGCGTTTTCTTTTGTAGTATTTCAACTTTTTAAAAAGTGCCTCACCCAGTCTTGAATCACAACACGACGCCGTGGATGGCAAGTGTGAAGCGGGTAACAAAGTAGACGTTTTATTGACATACGTGTTGTTTTATTTGTACGAATACACGCCGAATATAAGAGCACCGGCTACTGAAGGCGAAATTAACTACAACGAGTGGCTGCGGTGTGTGTAAATGTGCTGCTAGATAGATCAACTCTTAATTGCCAGGTTTTTTGAACGGAGTCTGTCGTGACGCCACAAAGTGACACGTATTAGACTCCACCGCCAGCGCTGCGTACACTAAAAAAACAACGAAGTAAAAACTACTTCTTCTGGGTTTAACACCGAGCTAAGACTCGCACTCACCTGTATCCGCCAGCGGCATTCACGGTTCCCTGAAAAATAACTGAAATTCACTCCCCCAGTCTGGTCCACTGCATGCCGACCAGCTCAAACTCCGACAGCCCTCTTCCCTCTTCGGTACATCCTACTGTGGGGGCGAGCAGTCAGTCTCTGAGCCAGCCTCGCAGGAAGCTGTCACCGCGGGAAGGAGGTCAATCACCGGCAGGGAGGGAGCTTCAAAACCTCCAACAACAATAGTGGACCAGGACGCCATCTTGTGGCGGGAAAATAAACAGCCAACGGTCAACGGCTGTGAAAAATCTACTGAAAATCAGTTAAAACCATTACTATGTCACTTTATTTAACTATATATGTATATATTTCTATCTAAACATGATCCCGTGCATTTAATTATACAATTTTAAAACTATTTTCCGTGAATTAACAAATCAGAATGCCGTTTTGCCCAGGGGTAATGACTGTCTGGTGGTTTGGATGCAGAAAATAGAGTTTTTACTAACAAAGCAAGTAAGTAAAGTTAGTTTAAATAGCCTATAATACAATAAATAGTATATAAAATGTATGTTTAAGTATTTATATGGCTAACGGAATATAAAGCTGTCACATATCCAAAATCATATGATAAACTATCTTTAAGGGTATACACGTTAATCTATTCCGGGTTTGACTGCTTTCAGAAACATAAATTGAAACATAAAACTACGTATTTAAAAACATTAAAAACTGTTGGTGGCTATTTCTTCTCACTGATGGACCTTAAATATAATTGTTTCTTGATAAAAACAGAAACTGGTGCCAGATCTCTAGAACAGACTGATTTCTTCTGTGATTATATACCATATTTGACAAGATTAAGTTACTCTGATTAAACTACAGTTTAACGAAAAACAGAAGAATTAGAAGAAGTAGTTGGAGTATTAAGTGACGCACACACATCCAAAATCTGTGTTCATTTAGTTCAAGCAGTCTAAATAAAGTAGTTTTAATGTCCTATTTTTATTTCACAAATCAAACTTCAGTTTTTATTCATTATTCTAGATTATCCATTGCAGTTTTCATTTAGTTTGTGTTTATATCTTGTGTACAGATGGCAAAATAGCAGATGATGGTAGCTGCGTGACCACCCTCCAGAGCTAATACTTTACAAATACCGTCAAGGTCTATAAGCCTTTGACCTCTGACCAGTTCATCCTATTTGTGTCTCGTAGTGTAAGATCTAAGTATTTAAGCTAGTTTGATTAATGGCTGTTAGACACCATCCAGGCCACCAGAGTGCAGGACATGACTGCAGCAGTAATAGTAGCACAGACCGGAGATAATCGACGGTTCACTCCTCGACATGTTTTAAAATGTTTTTCTAACAATGGCAGCGCAAGATGTGGCAAAAATACAAAGTAGATAAAGTTTGGTGAGAAACTGAGTAGAAGCATTGGAGCCTGAATGTACATATGGACATTAATGAATATCAGGAATGATGGCACGCTCCAAATTGCTCTTATATATGTATTGCATAGGAATGACATAGGATAGGAATGACAAAATGTCTGAGATTTATGCCTTGAATGTGAGAAAAGACCACAATTTATTGCACAGAATGAAGCAAGGGCTGTCTGTTTTAAATGCTAACTATGCCACGTTCTTGAGGCTATCAAACAGTCCTCGTCGGGAGATGGAGACATTTTAAAGATATGTTTTCCGTGTTAGCTAAAACCAAAATGGCTTCTCATTGATCTTGGAAACTGATTACGAACTCCTTGATGAGATTATTTAGTCGACCGCAGCTTCCAAACTTTTAATCCATAAACCTGCAAGTCAGCGACTTAGTTCAGGTTGTTTACCTTCATTTCTGGGTTATTTAGTAACGCTGCAAACACACGTCTTCCTGTGGTGCCTTGATCAAGCACCTAACCCCTAAAAATTGGTATCCACGGTCTGCTTAGAGCAGGGGTGTCAAACTCATTTTAGTCTGGGGGCCACATACAACCCAATTTGATCTCAAGCGGGTCGGACCAGCAACATACCAGCATAGCAATCTATAAGCAACGACAAATCCAAACTTTTTCCATTTGTTTTAGTGCAAAAAAAAAGGAAGACAGTAAATCAGAAGAGTGTTAACATTTAATAAAAATCAGAAGAAAAATAAGTGTAACTTGGTCACATTGCTGCCTGCTGTTTAATCCTGGGTCTCAGTTTTGAGTTCTGTCCACTTCTTTTTGTCTGTCAGTCTTCTTCCATGTACCCATAGCAACAAATGTCTTCTACTTCAATCAAAAAGCCCCAACCCTATAAACCCAACCGAGTTGATTTTGTGTCCAAACCTTTCAGCCAGTTTCAAAACGATCGTCAATCGCTCAGATCATTACCATTCGCATTTTTGTCACCGCATATGCTGCAATGACAGCCATCTAGTGGCCAATGCTGGTATTGCTGTCTAAATTGAACATAAAAAAACAAAACAATTGTTCAGTGTAGTGTGACAGCATCTACTAAAACACTGGACAAATTAGAGATAGCAGTTATTTTCATTAAATGATTGCAGTCTTCTGTGTAATTTTCACACTTTGCAAATTCATGCTGCGGGCCAGATTAGACCCCCTGCTGGGCTGCTTTTGGCCCGCGGGCTGTATGTTTGACACCCGTGGCTTGGAAGCTGCAGCCCACTGCTCCAACTGTACACACTGCTGTGTAAACTAACGGATGTTTCAAACAGCAGGAACGCAATTTCCCCCCTGGGGATTAAAACAACATAAATTATTATCATTATAATTATTATTAATTCTCTTTTAATCAAGCACATTCATGCCCCCGACACCAAAGCTTAATTTTTAACCCAGCTTTACAGAGATTAGATCCTATAGCTTCATTTTTCAGCTTCACAACCTGATGCAATACTTTCCTGCAAAGACAAAACATCCACGCTGTTTAAAATCAGCTTCACACACAAGACATGCCGACACGTTTCACTGCAGTGTGTTGATACTTTCGCCAACGCAGCGGGCCAGCTGACAGTCCCTGGTCTTTGTGTAAATATATGCCACTTCATCCTGGCTCCACTTCCATGGGCCTTCCACAGAAGACACAAACCATGTTCCTGGCTTAGAGCAGGGTGCGTTTATAATCCATAGACGGTGTTTCTGTACGGGCGCGTGCAAATCCGTTTCCTCTAATCCCCAAATCAATTGAGATGTCGGGGTTTGAAGTGACATTTCAGTGACAGTAGGCAGTTCACTGGTGAGGCTGACCTTTAAAGACGCACTATCTGGAAAATCAATCTGCAGTGAGAAAGATTAACCCGAGTGTTCAAACCGCGCAATTCCAACCCTTTTTTGGTAAGATGTTATCACTGGGCTAGTAATAATAAGACTAGTTCAATAAAATAAAAAAATAAATAAATAACTGCAGCAGGAAGTGTGTTTTAAAAGTTCAATTTAAGGCAATTCATTTCCTTTCCTGCCATAATAAGCTACTTGCAAGTTTGTGCATCACACAACTGCAATTTGATGGATGGATAGTTTTTAGTTTTTAAGTATGTATGACTCAACTAAACGCTGGAGACTGCAGATGTTCCTACTTTATTAAACTTTTATTTAGGAAAATTTACTGCTGATCTGTCATCTACAGCGACTTGGAGGAATTTTTAGCCAGTTCCTCACATGTTGGCCGGTTTAAGGACGCAAAAATGTTTTAAACAGCACTCTCACACATATCAGGCATAACATTATGACCACCTTTCTAATAGGTCTTTGAGGGGAGGGGCCTCTGTGGATCATCCCACAGATACTTGATCAGTTTGAGATCTAGTGAATTTGGAGGCCAGGCCACCTTGAGCTGTTCTTCATGTTTTTTTTAGTTGTTCCCAAAGCGTTTTATCCTGCTGGGGATGGTTGCTGCCATCAAGGAGTGTCATTGCTATGGGGTGGGGGTGCCTGGTCTGGTCTAGGTGGGTGCTACATGTCTAAGTAACATCCACACCAATGAATGAATGAATGCCAATGGTCCTAAAGTTCCCCAGAAGAACATTGAACTGTCACAAGATGGTCAGTGTTATTTACTGTCAATGGTCATAATGTTGTGGCTTATCGTTGCAAGTACACTACGGTTATTAGCTGTTAAGGCTTGTGTATATTCATAATGTCTCTTCTCAGATAGAACAGTCAGACCTTTTTTTTGTCCTTTTTAAGTTAGACAGACTGTTATTACTCAGACCTTGATTTATTAAATCAGTTTCATTTATTTTGCCACAGCCACATTGTCCCCTTGGGTGTGTTTGTCTCTTAATTCCCCTCGTCACGCCGAACAAAGTAACGCAACAGTCGTAACCGTAGCAACAAATGTCGTCTACTTTAATCGAAAACCCCAAATCCGAGTTGTTTTTGTGTCTAAACCTTTCAGCCAGTTTCAAAACAGTTGGCAATCACTCAGATCATTCCAATTCGCATTTTTGTAGCCGCAGCCATCTAGTGGCTAATGCTGGTATTGCCGTCTAAGTTGAACATAAAAAAAAAAACAATTGTTCAATGCAGTGCGACAACATCTAGTTAGCTCCTTCTGTGAATTTATTCACTGAACGGGACATCTAATATCAAACTGTCTGCACCGAATACACACAAATTATATGTTGCTGCACAGCAGCATGGATTATTCTCAGAACAATTTAAACGGTCCACTTTGGAAAGACGGGACGGCACACAAAAACTCGTCTGAATTGTAGGCAGATGTCTGCTCAGTTCATTGTCCATTGTGTTGACTTTATTAAAAACCCTGTCCCCCCTCCAGTCAGGTCTGAATTATTCTGGTGCGAGCAATTTCCTTCAAGTCAATATTTAACACGACGCCCAGACGCCCGAGTGTCAAAGGAACGATTAAAAGGTTTGGCTGTAATTTCTTTTCAGTAGCTCTAACAGAGCTCGAGGGGATTTTTAAAAACCTTAAAAAAGGGAAAACTGGAGTAAAGAAGAAATAATGCATGTCTTCTGTAAGCATTTTTTATTGTATGTTAAAAATAAAAGCTGAAATTAAATTAAGCTTTCCACAAGATTCAGTGGTGACAATAACAAGGAGGATATATCAAATCATAGATGTTACTTTAATGTTATTTTCCATTTTTAGATGCTGAGATTTTATTTTGAAAGTCTGCACCGTGCGCGTGGCTGCTCATTGTCGAGGGCTTGACGGTCGGACTGAGCCGTGGGTAAGTGGTCTCTCTGCACATTCAGCTCAGTGGAAGCAGCCGGCGTGGATACAGGACATCTCAGCCTTTCTTTCCTGTTCTTTTCTTTAACTCTCATGTATGTGTCTGTGCGTCATTCATGGAACTTAAAACGCATTTCCATTCTCTCTTCTTCACTGCGAGGACAAAACTCAGAGGTGGAGTTTAAATGAAGAGTTTCTCCTGGCTGCAGGGTGGATCACCGGCTTCTACCTGAGGAACCAGACATGAAAAGTTTGCTCTTTGTGACCTTGTGCCTCTCGACGTGTCCGCTCACGGTGAGTCATTCTTCATCTGGTCAACGAGTGACTCATGTAGAAAAATAACATATAATACTAAACTTGAAGCCAAATACTGACAGATTAGGACATTAGTGGAGCTCTGCTTTATTCTGATTAATTACACATCTATACTTCTGATTAGTTTCATTGTCATTTAACCTGCTCCATATGTTTTTTCTCAGTTAAATATAAGGAAAAAGAGAGAAAATCAGCATAAAGTTTGTTGTTTTCTCTGTTATATTGGTTTCATATTAAATATCTTTCAGAGTGAGATGTTTGGTTGTGCAAAATTTTATGATTTTTTTGTTTTTTTGTTTAATTTTTCCATCAATTGAGTTTAAATGTAATGAACTGAAGTATGACGAGACATTAAATCTAACCGTATTGGTCACTTAATTTAACTGGTGTCTACTTTGTTAATTTTAGGTAGAAAGTGCAAACAAAATTGAATAATTATATGTTTTTATATCATATTCGGCTCATAAAGTGATTATTTTTGGTCAACACTGCCTGTTATTAGTAATCTTGCTTTTATTTTAAAGATTTTCTGCCTTTTTTTAAAAAAAAAACTACAAAAAAAAAGCAGAATTTATGTATTTATTTATTTATTTATTTATGGAAACATTTAAAGGTGGAACAGTCGATCAGCTGATTGAATTAAGAGTCTAAGTGGCCGATTAAGCGGTAATGAGAGTAACCATCTCGCCACTGAAGCAGTCGCTGACCTCCGGCGTTTCTCTGTTCATTAATTAACATCATTTGAGACCGTCCTCCGGCTCTTATCCCACCTTTTCCTTTTCCGCTCTCTTTCCTCTCACACATTATCTGCCCTTCTCCTGCGTTGATCCTCCTCGTAGGATAAACAGTGGAAGTGCTCTCTCTGTCTTTCTTGTCCTTTGACTAAAAGCAGACTGAACAAACGGGAGGGTTTAATCGTCCAGCTGATTCACCTTGAAAACACAGAAACACATTTCAGTGAAGCACAGATGTGTAGCTGTTATGTTGTCCACCTGTTTGTCCCACAGTGTTTCCTGTGTCTCCTCATTCAGTGTGTCCTGGACTTCTTTGTTCCCCTTTTTCAGATTCATCATTTTTTGGGATCAGGTGTTCATCGTCACCGTCATGTTCACCTGTCTCTGGTTGTCCACATGTCTCTGGTCTTTGGTGACGTGTGTCTGGTTGTTGACCTGTCTCTGGCCTGTCTCTGGTTGTTGACCTGTCCCTGGTTGTCCACATGTCTGTGGTCATTGTTGGCCTGTCTCTGGTTGTCCACATGTCTCTTGTCATTGTTGACCTGTCTCTGGTTGTCCACATGTCTCTTGTCATTGTTGATGTGTCTCTGGTTGTCCACATGTATCTGGTCATTGTTGACCTGTCTCTGGTTGTTGACCTGTCCCTGGTTGTCCACATGTCTCTGGTCATTGTTGACCTCTGTTTGGTTGTCCACACGTCTCTGGTCATTGTTGACCTGTCTCTGGTTGCTGACCTGTCCCTGGTTGTCCACATGTCTTTGGCCATTGCTGACCTGTCTCTAGTTGTCCACATGTCTCTGGTCATTGTTGACCTCTGTTTGGTTGTCCACATGTCTCTGGTCATTGTTGACCTGTCTCTGGTTGTCCACATGTCTCTGGTCATTGTTGACCTCTGTTTGGTTGTCCACACGTCTCTGGTCATTGTTGACCTGTGTCTGGTTGTCCAAATGTCTCTGGTTATTGTTGACCTGTCTCTGGTTGTCCACATGTCTCTGGTCATTGTTGACCTCTGTTTGGTTGTCCACACGTCTCTGGTCATTGTTGACCTGTCTCTGGTTGTTGACCTGTCCCTGGCTGTCCACATGTCTCTGGTCATTGTTGACCTGTCCCTGGTTGTCCACATGTCTCTGGCCATTGCTGACCTCTGCTTGGTTGTCCACATGTCTCTGGTCATTGTTGACCTGTCTCTGGTTGTCCACGTGTCTTTGGTCATTGTTGACCTGTATCTGGTTGTCCACATGTCTCTGATCATTGTTGACCTGTATCTGGTTGCTCACATGTCTCTGGTCATTGTTGACCTGTCTCTGGTTGTCCACATGTCTCTGGTCATTGTTGACCTGTATCTGGTTGTCCACATGTCTCTGATCATTGTTGACCTGTCTCTGGTTGTCCACATGTCTCTGGTCATTGTTGGCCTGTCTCTGGTTGTCCACATGTCTCTGGTCATAATTGACCTGTCTCTGGTTGTCCACATGTCTCTGGTCATCAGGTTTGTAGCTCGTTGCTGACTGGTTTGGAGTATTTTTCTCAGCGTTTGCATATTTTTACATTTTCTAATGTCTCTCTTTCTCTAACAAATGTGTCCATAAAGCTTTGTTTTCCTTCACTACACCAGTCATCAGTCGTCAGATCCAAATTAAGTTGTGTAAACTGTTGTTTTTCACTTGTGTGACAAACAAATTACTCATGATTTTAGTCCACTGACCTGCAAAATAAAAAACATAAGAGGTAAATGAAGGTCAGTCATAAAAACACAACTGTATCACCCAAATATTTGGTTTAAGTCTATTTTAATCTTCATATTTGTTGCATTATACACCATGAAGAAAGATTGTATCTGCAGCTTCTTTACATTTTCATATATATAAATAAAAAAAGAGATCATGCAATTACTCTGATTCCACCGTCTCAGCGTGAGGATTCGCTTCTTTCTCCGTAAATTAGAGCAGATCTGATCAAAGTGAAGGTGTCACCTTGAAGGCTGCATTTCAGCTGCATGAATGCTATGCTTCTGTAAACACATTTAATTTTGACATCACTATTTAAACATGCTGCGTGTGAAGTGGGTCATACAACATCCTGTGGCACAGATAAACACATTAGCGCTTTGAAAAGAGACTAACTGCAAGAAAAAGTAGTCCCAGAGCTGCACAGAAACGCACAATTAACTCACTGATGAGACGTTTAAGGTGATAATTAATACCTGACGAGGCTGTAATCCTTAATTTGCCTCAGTCTGTGCATGATTTTTTTGATTTTTTTGCAGCCCCAGTGCACCAGAGGGACCCAGGTGCGAACACGCTCACGGCCACTGTGTTATATTAAGCTCATCTGTCTGAGCGCAGGCTGCGGGATATCTGGATCCAGCCCAGCGCAGTTATGTTCTGAAGCAGAGTGCACTGCACAAGCAGAGGAGGACCCAACGTCCCGACTCCTCTGTGAGATATTATGTGAAAGAAAGGGGATTTCTAAAATAGGCGTTGGCATTCATGTGGAAAAATACGTTCTCACTGTGCTTTTAGAAGTTCAGATAAACAGTGAGCACAGGTCGCTAAAATCTATTCACACGGGATAAGTAATACCTGAGGAATTCATGTTATTTTAAAATTGCCTCCCTGCGTCTGTGTTTCATGTGGTGCACTAAACATCATCCCCTGGTTATGAAGTCTCTTCAGAGTTAATATTAGACCTTTTATACCTCTACACTTTTACTTACTTTATAGATTTGGATTAATAATAAAAAATACGGAATTGTTAAAGTAAAACACGATCCTAGGGGAGATTTAAATGAGCTCCACCTTTAGTAGGCGGAACTGCTCCTCAAAAGTGAATCCAAAGCAAGTAGAGCTCCCCCTGGTGTCTGGCTGCAGTATATGTCATAAGCTCCACCCCCTTCATGTTAGTGGGCGGAACTTGGGCCAAACTAAAACACCTTTTGGGCTTTTTTGATAACCTTTTCCCTGTTCAAAGTCGTCACCGTCTTTTTTTTTTTTGGTCAAATTCTGTGCTACTGGAACAAGGAAATGTCCCACATATGGGATTAAATACACATCTTATGTCTCTTTCGTTTTAAAGTACAGGTCAAGGATGGTTTGGGTCTTTTTAGGTAGTTAATATAATGTTGATGCATTTTAAATATAACTTCATTTGGATATTTCGATCCGTTTATATCCATATAGTGGAAGTAAATGGGGCACCGAAACGCAGCCTCTAAATAACACATTATCGGGAATAGCATCAGTGTAGTTTATGGTCCAAATGAATCCAAATGACTTATATGGGTGAGTAAACGATTGCATTTTATGCCAGAATTAAGAATTGTAAAACTTTGTAAAAAAAATGGTAATTCCCTTTAAGTGCCAATCGTTTGAATAAGTTTAATTTCTGTTCGTTATTTGAAGCTATAGAAACAGGATGTGGCATAACAGTTACGACCGTAAGGCACTCATCCACGTGGCTCCACTCTCAGACATTACTGATCAAGATCAAGATGGCTCCGCCCCTTTTCCTGGGAAAATTGCATCACTTTGGCCAATGCAAGGAAGTGGCGACGCATTGTCCATATTTATATACAGTCTATGGATGAAACACACCAAAAATGTTGACTCTGCACTAAAACATCTGTCCAAACTTTGATTTTTTACTTATCTCAACCTCACACTGGATTAGTTTGATCATAGAGCCTCTGTGTTAGGAGAAAAATTTCAGATCACTTTACACATTACAGACATGACCGATAAAGGACAACTATTAAGAAGTGACTAAAGCTCATTTTATAGTTTGCTTGATGCCATTCACAGAAAACCCACAGAAGAAGACATCTGATCCCAAACCTTTGAGAAGTTTAAGACCAGAGATAAAAATAAATAAATAAATAAATGGTACAAAAATATCTCCGAGGCTTCAATTTTAGGATAATCTCTTAATGCTAATTAAAAGCGTTAGCAACACAGGAACCAGTCTGAGCAGCGTGCAGTCTGTAAAATCCCTTTCAACTGCTTTAGGTTGCACACACCTGTCATCCATATTAATTTGGTTGTCACTCGCAATGAGGAAAAACACACACACTGCCATACAGACCAGATTGTATCATCTCTAAGAATTAATATTCTGAAACAAGCAGCTTAAAACCCCCAAAGGGCCTCTCTAAACGCCCGCCTCTGTCCCGTTGACGGCGTTGTTTGTGCTGCTCTGATCGACACGTCGATGGAGGAGCTTTGATTTCGAGCAACAACGTTTAAACCCTCTGACATTTGCGAGTCCTGCATCTGTGCGTGTTTCAGTTTCATGTCAGACTTCATGTGGATTCAGAAAACAAGCTGAACACAGAATTCTGCTTAAACGTTTTGTTGAATGAGTGATGCGGGATGCGTGTTTTTAGTTTGCTGATTGACCAGACTTCCAGCTGCGTCCTCGCTCGGCTCTCTGTGAATCTTTCTGAGATAAAAATCTCCTAGAGAGCGTGTGAGGTTTAGTCGAGCTTCTCAGAATCAAGATTAGACGTCACACGGTGATATCGGGAGAGATTACATATTAGTCCCAGGCAGAGTGCCGATGGTGGAGCATCAAAACCTTTTGTATCGAAGCAGCGGGAGGCTGATGACAGTGATGACATGACTCTCGCTGGACTGATTATAGAGTGTCGCATTGTCCTGGGATGTGACGCTATAACATTACGCTACCTGTTCCTTAGATTCCCTCAAAGATCACAAGAGAACATTGGTTTAGAACAAAAGAAAAAAAACGTGCTGTTGTTAAAGCTGTGGAAAGCAAGCAGAGTATGAAGTGTGGGCATTGCAAATATTCCAGCTTCCTCCCACCGTCCAAAGACATGCTGGTTAGGTTCACTGGTACCCCACCTCTCACCCCAATGGCAGCTGGGATAGACTCCAACCCCCAAGGCGACCCTTAGTGGGACAAGAGGTTACAGAAGATGAATGAATGAAAGAACCCAGTGATCAACAGATTATATATCTGGGACGTATACTTGGTGAAGTAACTGAAAGGAAGTCACTTACCTCTTTAAAATATTGACCAATGCTACAAAAAAGGCCTTGACAAGGAACTGCCCCCAAGGCCAAGACAATGTCTGGACATTGAAGAAATATATACCGTGGTAAAGCTGACTTTTCACGTGATTGAGTTTTTTTAAGAGTTAGAGAAGGGAATCTTGAACAAAAATGGCATAAATGCGCAACATTCAAGGTCAAATCCCAGCCACAATTAATTTTAAAAAAGAATAAGAACATGGAATACCTCCCCCAATATTTGAGTATTTATTTTAAGTTTGTAGGTAAAAATTAAGTAAAAAAATATGTCCATCGATCCACTGATTGCCACGTTAATGTAAGTTCTGTTTAATGTGCGATCAACACAGATATGATCTGGTTTTGTGACTGGTGGTACTGGGAAGTGATCAAAGCAGCAGTAAAGCTGTGGAAAGCAAGCAGAGTGTGAAGTGCGGGCATTGTAAATTTACCCTGTGAAGGGCAGTATTAAACCCTGTAGTGTCAGAACTGTCAAAAAATCAAAGAAGACAAAGAAGCAGAAGGAAGAGGAGGAGGAGACAAACGGGATAAAACATTGTAAAAGAACTGTATCTTTTAAACACATGTTCACCATCGTTGTCCTGCCCAGTTCGTCTTTCTACAGTTATTTGCATTTACTCTTGATGTGAACTGAATTATGAATCAAGCAGGGAGCTTTCTGAACAGCTGAGCTCTTGAGGAGACATGAAAAATGTTCCTTCTGGGTGCATTTTGCAATTAATTAGCATTAATCCTCGTTTATATTCATTGGCGTGTGTGAATCTGTGGATAGTTTTGGATTTAAAGGTACGGAAACAGACAATAAGCGAAGGCTAACTGTGACACAGGCTAAAAGTTCTTGAACACACCACACAGAGGCTACAACCTTTAACCAGCTGGTACGTGAGTTCCTGTTAGCTGAGATGCTAGGAAGCGCTTCAGGCTGTCTGAATGTGCAGAGACGAGCAGTTTGTGGGCGCTTTGAATTTTGTCGTTTTGTTTACTTTAATCTCTGTGATTGTGCTCTGGTGCTCTGGTTCTCTAAGCTGATCAGACAGAAATTTCTGTGAGCGACTTGTCCCACTGTAAATTCAGCCGACGAATCAACCTAAAAGCTGCTGATTGGCGTCCAACTAGCGACAACAATACGGGACGCACTGCAAAGAACTCGAACCCTAGCCAATCACGAGTCCCCGACATCAGTAAACAGCCGATTGTCGGCTTGGTGTGTCTCGGCCCCAACACGGCCCTGCTGGAAATCAGCTGCTCTTTTGTTCCACTTGATTTTGGGGACAGTCTCCAGGACGGCATCGCCGGGCAAAGCCCCTACTTCATTAGCCGCAGTTGCACAGCTGGGATTGCGCTCATTCACGGACACATGGAGCTTTTCCCAAGTCAAATCAACAGGCTCTTTGCAGCATTAGTTTTCCTCCTCAGCCGCCAGCAGAGCGGCGAATGCAAGAACCCCGTCGTCTTTAAGCCTCCGTCTTCCACGTGACTTAGCTTCTGATAAACACAGCCATCCCTGAAAGTGAAATGACTCGAGACCGTCTTCATAATGGTCCCCGGGGTGTTGAGTTTTCAGAGAGTCGGCCTCGCACATGTAAACAAACACGGACAAAAGCTTCATGTTGGAATCACACGTGTAATTTTACAAAGTCCAGAGGCCGCTGTGCCAAATGGAAGCAGCCCAAGGCCATCCTGTTCAGGCGCTCTCGGACCAGTTGTTTAGTCTGCGCCCGAGTTTGATTTACAGCTTTCAAATGAATCACACTAAACAGAGACACGCTCTGGTTTATTTTATACCATGGTAACATGTATGAGTGTAGGAGGGCAGCGACTGATTCCTCAAAAATGACCGTTTACGAAATGTAACTGAGCCATCTCTAGATGTACACATTATGTTTTAACTGTAACCTTTTTTATTTCCTGTTGTGAGCGTCTCCTACGTAGAGAGCTGGCAGGGCTGATAGGGAATAGTGAGTGGATGAGAGCAGTTAAGTCCACCTCCATGGGGATCAGCAGGAGCCTTCAGCATCCACCAAACCTACACCACACCCACAGCATCACACATGCAACACAGGCGGAGGGTGATTAATCCAATCAGTCGCCTATTCTTGAATTTCAACGTCGCCTTTCGACAACTAAAGCATCTGCACGAATGTATATAAAACCCCAGCCCCCACTGTAGAGGTGATCGCAACCTACACGCACCCGCTCTAAACCCAAAAGTGACGGAGCTCTTTGGGGAGGCTGAAACGCTGCTCCAGGCCGCCGCTGTGTTTCTCCAAATAGGCCGATTTAAGTGGCGCTTTGAAGTTTATCACCATGACAGCTCACCGACAAGATCTGAAATGAGAAAATTTGGGTTTGCGCCGCAATAGGTGCAAAAAACAAATATTTTTAACACCAAAGAAATTGAGAAAAACTCCACAAGTCGTGAGGCTTTGAACGACAAGTGCATCCCTGCCAGGCCACATGGCAACATGTGTCCGTGTCTAATTGCGTGTGTTTCCCTCCAATTTTCCCGGACACCGTACTTTTGCAATTTAAAGCGCCACACAGCTGGTTAAAAAGTGAGGTAATTATATTTCAACAGAATCTTTGGACGAGCACACGAAGCAGCAAGATAAAAGCATTCACCAGTGAAGTGGTCCGAGTTTCTTTAGATCACACTTATGCCTTTATCCCGAGCGATGCACAAATGAGCCGGGTTGAGTCGGATGCTGTGAGCGGTCCCTTAATTAACGGTGGCGGCTGATAATTGCGGCGCCTGTTGGTGTTTTGCGGGGAAACAAATTGAATGACTCATGTAGGGGACGGAAACCTGCCGCTAAGCTCTCTCTGATATGGAAATGTGTTGACGCGTCAGTGCCGGGCTGTGTGGCGTTTTCCGTTCAGTGCGAACACAAAGGTGCGTTTCTTTTTTGTCTAATGAGGATTGATACGGCTTTGTTCCACATTTGTAAAGGTTGAAACTCTTTCAAGTGTCGCTTTGTGGCTGAGATTAACATAAAGCTCTGACGCCAAGACAGATAACGCATAATGTGAAAACATTCCTTTAGTAATGTCAACACTTAATGCATCCTGGCCAATTTACTAGGAAAGACACCGAAAGGGATGCCTGTTCATTAGTGATGAAAGCTTTTTAAAATATTCTCTCGTTGTAACTGTTAAACCAAACAAATACATCCAAACAAGAATTATTTCATGAAATCATTGAATATGTATAGGTTTTATTAGCAGAGACTACGATGCCTCATTGGAAGGTTCCAGAGTTTGATCTATTATCTGAGAAAAAATAACATCAGGACGGAGCTCAATACATAACTAATAACTTTATGTGTTTGCTTGTTCCAAAATATGTATCATCTCCACAAGTCATGACGTTTGTGGTTCTGAAACAGCAGTGCTTTGTGGTTACCGTGTTCTACTCTGCACCAGAGATTGGCTCTGAGTGGAGATACGTTTTCAAAGCTAGGTCTGAACAGGAGCGCTGACATGTGTTGAAGGAATAGCTTTTGAAACTTCTTCTTAACCGTCAACTGCTTCTCTCAACGTCAAAAAGACTAAAGGCGGTTACATAGTCTGCGAGATGTGAGAAATTTGTTATTGCACCTCGGGCTGTGAGAACGGAATGACGTCGTTTTGCACATTTGCACAACTGGGCAGGATTTTGTGTCTCGCAACTGCTCTGTGATTGGTCATAAATTGAAAGTGGGCGTGGCCAGTGTGGAAATAAATGCATAAATGCTCCTAGATGCTAATATTACACAGTGTGGCCGCTAATCTGGGTGGTGATCGCCATACTGTGTGTGGACGCTGATGAACGGCGTGATCCGACGGCCACAGTCATTAATAATAATAATAGTAAGAAAAGTGCCTCTCGACGTCCATCTCCCACAATGCTTTGCGCGGCGTGTGGCGTATGCTGCAGTGGGAGGGCCCTATGAGGACGTCCCCGGAGTTTGGCACTGGAGCTTCTCGTGAAGGATAAATTACCTGGCCAGAACGAGCTTTGTTCTTGTTCTTGCTCTCTTTGAGAACAAGAACAAATTTCTCACTTCTCACGGAGTTATGTAATAACAACAACAAGACCCACACAACACTGCACATTCACAGCAAGGTGGTTTAGAGCTGTGGTTTTCAAAGTGGGGGCCGCCAGAGGGCGCTAGGGGGGCCTCAGACAATTGGAGGCAAGCTAAGAAAAAAAACATGTAGCTAGCATGTAGCTAGCATGTAGCTAGCGCAAAATGGACAGGTTTTTGACAAGAAAGAGACCAAAGGAACAGACCAACAACTCTGTCGTGGAAGACACTGCTGCAAGCAAAGCCCAAGAACCAACTGAAGTCAGAAAATATGAGGCAGCACTTATGCTAAACAAATGTAGTAATTAAATAGTGAATAAAAGTAAGAAAAAACATTATAAAAGATGATGTTTCTTTACATATTTTGTAGCACTGTCTTTAGGTTTGCAAAAGGGGTCCTCGGCCAGAAGCTGATTCTGTCTGGGGGGCCTTGGCATGGAAAAGTAGAGGGCGTCTACCTTTAAATTCCTGACAGAGGAACAAACTCCACGACGCTGATTAAGAAGGCGCAGTAGCAGCTGTACTCAATGAGGAAGCTCAGGAAGGCAAACCTGTCGAAACATCTCCTCGTGTGTTTTCACCAGTGCTCCACAGAGAGCACCATCACATATGGCATCTTGGTGCGAGAGACAGCGAGAGACAAAAAAAAGCACTGCAGAGAATAATTAAGACGGCACAAAGCGTCGCAAAACACCAGCTGCCTGCCTGGGATGATATCTTCACCTTCCCGCTTCCTGAAGAAGCCCCCAGAGCATCTTTAGGGACTCGTCCCAACCCTGGCTATCACCTCTTTGAGCTGTTCGTTGTGCGCATCAATACAATGGCAACACACATGCAACACAGCATTAGCAGTAACACTGATTTTAACAGTTATGTCCCAGAGACGGCACAGACAAATGATGTTGGCCAAAGTTTACACAACATCTAAAACTGTTTAATTTAGCTGGCCTTTTTCCATCCGTCCGTTCAGTAGCTACATCTCTCTAACACACTGCAAGAATAGAACAAGTTTATCTTTAGCCATTAGCCTGCCTCGATTGTTATCCGAGTCTGGTGGTTCATTTGGATTTCATTAAGCGGCTTTACAGGAGAATAATACCTCAGCAAGACCTACAGCTAATCAAAGCAACAAAATATGAGACATTAAGCAGCTGAGACATTCTGGACAAATGCTTTACTCACTGTTAACGTAATTTGTTGTTGATATATGGTTTAACTTCTGTCCATCACCACATAAAGCCCCGCCCAGACAATCCGATTGGCCTGGCAGGTCTTTGATTTGTTGGCGTTGCAATCGGTCCATGCTTCCAGAATAATGCAACCATAGATCTGAGCAACACAAGGATCAGAGAAACAAATCATACGTATATAAGGATGTTTTTACAACAGAAAAGACGTAAATAAAGATTTTTTTAGATGCAGATGTTTATGACTGATTGGTTTTAGTGATGTGCATTTTGACTAACCGATAGGATCCGTCTAATCCTTACGCCCTGACACAAGTTGCTTTTAATAAGACACCAATTTGGCCTTCAGTGGATTAATGCTCACATTTTCGGGTATCTCTGCTTCTGCTGACGTTTCTGAATAAATACTCCCGTCCATTATTGATGCAGCGTAATAATGCAGGAGGCTCATCCATCTCGTTCTAGTGGAGGAGATTTCCACCATTTTCATCAGAGTTTCAAAGCAAACTTTAAAGCTGTCCAACGACATATATTTTTAATTTCAGAGCGGGTAGAAGTGTTGTTTTTTTTTTTTTACATCTCATTCTGGAAAGCTTTTTATTGTCTTTGTATTTAGGGCACACAAGCACAGCGAGGCAAAGTCCATTATGAAAAAGCACAATGCTGCAATTCCTCATGTGCAGTTGTTAACCAGCTTTTGTGTCTTGAACATCAACACAATAAGATGAAGGGGGGAAAAAAAAAAAGATTAGCTGAGAAAATAACACCAGCTCACTATGGTGTTGGTGTCTTGCAGCGCACATAATCAGGTTTAAATTTAGTGTTTTTCCTCTAATGTTTTTTTTTTTTTTCATCTTTGTCCTGCAAATCTGACTGGATAAGAGCTAAATACACCCAAATGGGATCAGGACTATTTATTGTCCCAAATCATTGTGTACGGATACTCTATACCATTTTCCTTAATTTTCAACGCATAGGATTTCCACTCTGTGATGGATTAATTTGGACTGAGGCAAAACAAACAGAAAACGATGAATAGAAATGGAAGGATGCGGCTCACAGATGTGTTTTTTAATATCTATGGTCCAAACAGCCGAGACTAAAATAAAAAATCTGTCGTAATGCAAAGAGAATTAGTAAACCTCTCAGATTCTGCTGCATATTTCAGGTTAGTTTTCTCAGAGTTGTCTTTGTCGCGGCTGTACAACGCTTGAACCCAAAAGCACAACTCAGTCTTTATTTCTTCAGGGACAAAACTAACAATCAATCTTCAAAATCAGTTACCAAGAAAAGACAAAATGTCTCTCTTCAAAGGGAAAAAAACGGTGAAAACAACCAAATATTCAATAGTCAAGGAGAATAACACTAACTAGAGGAGAGGCCTGATCTGAACAAGGCTTGAGACAAGGCTGGTTCCACTGCACAGGACGGGACGAACTGGCAAAGGATTAAACGAGACACAGGCAATAAATATGTCCACACTGGGGAAATGAGACACAGGTGGAAACAATCAGGACGGGGAAGACAATCACAAAGACGGGGAAAATACGGGAAATGATGAGCTGTTATAGGAGGTTTAGGCTTCTGCGTCAATATGATGGCATAGCTAATACGTTAGCCCAGACACTAGCGTGATGTGCACCTCACCAGAAATATAACTACGCGTCGACAAGAGCTGTGATTGGTCCACTTGGTAGTAGAATGTTTCTACTTTAGTATTTCCGTCTGCTTTTCCATCGCCGCAATTTTCAGATTGATTGTTTTTGGATCAATAAAGATGGAACACATTGAGGAAAGGTTAACTGAGGAGGTTCAGAGATGCAAACATTTGTTCGACTTGTCTTTGGAGAAATTTTGGCGCAAGTTCCAGTCGCCATTGTTAAAGCAGGAAGTGGAAACAAAAATGATCCAGACTGGTAAAAAAGACACAGCGCCAAGTAGTGTTGGGAGTAACGCGTTACAAAAGTAATATAATTACTTTAATATATTTCTTTTTGCTGCAACGCGGTAATGTAAGGCATTCCAAAAACAAAAAGGGTAATATTTTACTTGGTACAAAGCTCAGTAACGTGTGTTACAGTGCATTTTAACTCGAAATTAAGTGGTGTTTTGTATTTAATTCAGTGTAAATTGTGAAACGTGTCTTCCTATAGGGCTGATGCAGGCTTGACATCGGACAGTAGCCCGTTTTATGGGTGCTCAAGCCCTAAACTTTGTCTCAGCACCCCTAAAAATAAAAAATAAAATTGTTGTTTTATTTTAAAAGGGTTTGTCTATGATAAGATGACAAAAATCGAAGCACAAGCTCAATCGAAGAAAGTATGTGGTTTGAAAAAATAATATTTTAACGAGAATATAATGAGAATATATATGTACATATATATATGTATCCACTTATTTTGGTGAAAGTAACTTAAAAGTAATGCAGTAGTTACAATTCAGAGACAGTAATAGTATAATGTAATGAATTACTTTGAAATGACAGTAACAAGTATTACATAATGTATTACGTTTTTGAAGTAACTTGCCCAACACTGCCAACTAGTGTTAGGGTGGTGTTCTTACGGCACACGAGTATGAATGAGTCGCACTGGTGTAGGCTACGTACGAAGGTTACGGCGTCTATAGTAAATTAAACGATCCTTTAGAAATGCCTCAACTTTAGCAGCGATATTGTGCAAGAGACCACGAGAAGGAGCTCAAAACATTTTGACATCCCGCTATAGAAGAAAGCTGAGCAGTAGAGTAACGAGGACACATATATGTCAGACTGTATTTACTGATGAATCCCAGGTAGAGGAAGTGAAGCACGTGGCAAGACAATGATTAATTCAGGTCAGGTGTGAAGTTGGACACCTGCATTGATCGGACTCCACCCTGACCAAGGAGAAGCAGCAGCGCTCCATTCTTCAGAGACATGCTTCTAGTTTAAATCTCTGGCCCCGTTCAGACCTCGCATTAACATCTAATCCTAAATTTTAGTGTCTGCGTTCACACCTGGTGTTAAAATGCGTCCCCAACCAGCACTTGAGATCCAGTCTCAGTTTAGTGATCTGTATGTAAATCAACACCATTTGTTGTCTCTGATGGATGATAGATGTCTACACGTTGAGTTAAAATGTACTGATCCGCCGCCATGTCGTTAGTTGGACCTAGGGAAGTAGAGACTAGAGATGAGCAATACAGACTAAAAAACTTATCCCGATAATTTCTGCTATTTATCACGGTAACGATAAAAATGACAATAAATAGCCTAATCCTCGTTCCCCGGCGTATCTGCTCCACCTTCCACCATTGTCAGTTTGTCAATATTCCACACGTGTTGGGCTGCGAGAGTGTCGCGCACATATATACGTCATCAATGGGAATTTATCGTTTTTATCGCGGGATGACATATTCTTACTGTGGGGAATGTTTATGACGATATATCGTAAAAGATGAAATATCGCACATTGATGTAACTTAAACTCTGACACTACAAAAAAGAATCTTTGCATTCTGAATATAGCGTATTTGAGCTTAGGCGTCACAAACACCATCATGTAAAGGGTTCAAACTCTGAAGACTTTTGTCCCTTGACTGTTTTAAAGTAGGGCACAGGGGTTTACTCCACTGGAATTAACCATGTTTAATGAATCATATACGCATATTCCAGAATATAATTTGTTTATTCTTGTTAAGAATCCATATTTCGTGAGTCAACGGTCACAAGGACAGAACAGACGTCGTTTATTATAGCAGCTGTGTGTTTTGTTATGAATGAATGTGACACAGATCTCATCCTGTGTTCACACTACCACAAAGGAATGAGGTTCAAGACCACCTCTACATGTGGTCTGAGATCAGATCCGTCAAATACGCCTCCAGTGCGTCCTTCGCGTGTTCACACCTGTGCGCCGGGACGGACGTTAACGGAGGACGATTCAAGCTGCAGCTGGTGAATGAATTCAAACTCACGCAGCAACGGGAGGTTCACCGACCCCGCTCTGCTCTGACGTTTGACGGTGACGGAATTTACTGAAGAAGCCCCGAAGAAGGAGGCGGACAGCGCGTTCTATCGGACTCGTTTTATTTCTGTGCTGTAGATTTGGGCCAGCTGTGGCCCGAGGGTTGGAAGAGCAGGCCTGTTACTCAAAGGACCAGCTGGAGCCTGACCCTCCCTCCGCTCTGCCGCCGCCGTCCCCGCAGAGCGCCCTTGAGCAAGGCGCCGAACCCTGAACTCGAAACTGGCGAAAACTGCTCAGTGAGGAAAAAAGGCCGAACTTTTCTTTCCTCCCTTTCGTTCTCTCTCTCCTGCATCCCATCCTCCCCTCATCAGATAATTTACCACAAACAAACTGAGCCAGCTGGAAGCAGAGGAGCTTTGCAGTCCTCAGAGTTTACCCTGCAGCGCGATCACTGCGATAAAAGAAATCAGGAAGCCGCGTTTTCTTTTCCCCCCACATCTGTATAATCTGATACACTGTATGAGCTCTGTGTCTTAATAGGCTTTACTGCCCACAAACACGGCGCCTCAGATAAAGACTGTTTTATAGCGAGACTTCGCTCTGGGGATCTGTTACTCAAACACAGTCGACTATTTGTTGATGACTGATTCACATTCTCACTCGAGGCTCTTATCCGGCGCGAAGGACATGATTCATTTATTTAATCACCAACATGTCAACGATTGCTTTTTTGTTTTTGACAATAAAAGAAGTTAAGAAAGAATGGATCTGCACCAATGAGCCAGAACAATATGACCACTGAGACTGAAGCAAAGGGTGTTGGTCGTCATACTCTTGAATCTGGAGGGAAATAACGACGTTTCGCCACAGTTCAAGAAAAAAAAGTTTTATACCGGATGATTTATACAACTCCCTTGAGTTCCCAAACCAAAGTGATCGCCGATCGTGATCAATCAGGATTTTTTTTACGACCACATTTCTTCCTCAAAGACGATGCTTCTCCACTCTCCTTCCAGTTTCTAATAATGCCTTGGACAGTTCTTAACCAAGTTTTAGTAGTTTCTTCAGTCTCCTTAGATGTTTTCTCTGCTTGATGCCAATGATTTGACCCTTCTCAAACAGACTAACATCTTTTTGTGTCTTTAGACATGGTTATTGAAGAAATGAGAAGCTACTCATTGCATCAGTTGGGCTTAAATAACTTGTTTCCAGCTGAAAGATAATCACCCATGCAGTAATTATCCAATAGGATGCTCCTACCTATTTGCTGATTGTCCCGTAACAGCAGGACGTTCTGAGAGATAGGTGACGAGGGAAGGATCAGCTCTTGTAGTGGATGTGGACCGACTGACGGCGCATTAACCAGAGTTTTTTCAGTGGAAGTGCCGCTGGCGTTTTCCGCCTCACAGCTCGCACAACAGCTGTTTTAAGTCACGTCAGCGCAGCTGCTCTGTCAGGTCAATCATTTAAAGTTAGATTAGATTAACCACTGAACAGGATAATAGAATTTATAATATACAGAGTGATATGCAGCACCATGTGTGTCTCTCTTCGTGCTGGGGATGAACAATGTGTCCCATATTTGATCTAAACAGGGTTAAGCATCGTGTTCAGGTAAATAAACTCAGCGTTGCTCTGCAGCCGGAGGCACTCGGTGAGAAAACGCTGCTGGAACCGATAAAATCGTTATACATATAACTTTATTAGCAGAGACAAAGCTTTAATTGATGCAAGGCAATCGGTAGACAGGACCTGAGCAATGAGAGGTGGAGAGGGAAGCCTCGCTTTGTCTCCTCGGCCCCCCAGGTTCCTTTAATGAAAGAGAAAATGAAAACCTGAGAAGGATGACGAGGGTAGGTGTTGAAGACGGAGACAAACAGAGGAAGTAGGAACCAAATGCAGGACACGCACAAACAACAACACACCAACTGAATGAAATAAACGTTTTTTGTGTGTTCAAACTTCACAATTCCAAGCCTTTTTTGATAAGATCTTATCACTGGGCTGATAATAATAAGACTAGTTCAACATCTGTAATAAACATAAACAAATAACTGTGGCAGGAAGTTTGTTTTAAAAGTCTTATTTAAGGCAGCTCGTCTTTTTTTTAAGCCATAATAAGCTACTTGTGTGTTTGTGCATCACACAACTGCAATTTAAATGGATATTTTCTAGTTTTAAAGTATGCATGACTCAACTAAACGCTGGAGTCTGCAGTTGCTACTTGCTTTATTAAACTTTTATACAGGAAAATTTACGGTTTCCAGTAACTGCTGATCTGTCGTCTATAACGGCTTGGAGGAATTTCTTAGCCAGTTCCTCACATGTTGGCCGGTTTAAGGACGCAAAAACGTCTCACACAGATCAGGCATAACAATATAAATGGACATGGGCCTTCTGAGGGTGTCCTGTGGTGTCTGGCAACAGGATGTTGTTAGTGGGGGGAGGGGATCTAGTGAACACCTTGAGATGTTCTTCATGTTTTTTTGAGATGTTCCTGAAGCGTTTTCCTGCTGGGGATGTCTGCTGCCATCAAGGAGTGTCATTGCTATGGGGTGGGGGTGTCTGGTCTGGTCTAGGTGGGTGCTACATGTCTAAGTAACATCCACACCAATGAATGAATGAATGCCAGGTCCAGAAGTTTCCCAGCAGAACACTGAACTGTCACAAGATGGTCAAGGTCATTCACTTCTCCTGTCAGTGGTCATAATATTGTGGCTGATCAGTGTATCCTCGATGCGTCTTGCCCTGCGGTCTCAGGTGAGTGAGAGAAAACCGTTTCCGACACAGAGCCTCGTCAACATGAAACACGTCCGCGAATATGATAAACACGTTTCTCCTGCAGAGATGAGAGAAGAGCGAGATGAAAGGGAGCGCTGTCCGACATCTGACACGGAAACATTCTCTTCGGCTCGTGAGAAAGAGAGAGAGAAAGAGAAACGTCGTCTACAAGCGGCTTTTTGGAATAAAGATGGAACATTCTCTCGTGTAAATGTTTTTGCCTCGTGCTGTTCTCCATCCACTTTGTCAGACTTTTCCGGAAGCTGAGCGCTCGCCGGTCGGAGAAGATGTAACGCCACCCCGTGTGAGCGTTTGATTGGCAGGTGACCTTTGCAAAGAGACGTCGCAGCAGTGAGTGCCGGTGTCGTGAAGCTTCGGCGGAGGAACCCCTTCGATCATCTTCAATAGAGCGAAGCCCCCCTCCCTGATGAATGCATGTGGACAAAAAGGGCGACGGTGGATGATTGAAGGGATCTGTCATCCTGAACTCTGCAGCCGGACATGCCTCCCCAACCAGACTCCTTCCTTTTTTTTGTGGACTTTACGCAGCGTATTAAACAGTGACAGGTCCGTGTTTGAGAATTGGACGTTCCAGCGAACTTTGCTGTAAAACCTTTGTGTGTCGGCCCTTCCTTCCCTCTAAGCTCGTCTTCCTGTGCGTCCCAACGTCTCACCAATTCCTTCTCCCTCTAGGCCGTGGCAGCAAATAGAAGACGCGTCGCGGTTTCAATCATCTTGCCTGATGAATTCTGTTTGAGGTGCGTTCGGCTCGGCTCATTTGCTTTGAAAGGAGACAGTTGAGGAAACTCTCAGCATGTTCTTTTGCCGAAGCCGAATCTGATATCCACATCTGGGATAAATGTTTTTTTGCAGTCGGATGCATCTGATTTCTATTCAGCTCATGCTCCGGCGTGCGTCTGGGTGTTTCGCCGGTTTTGTCTGGATGGAGGACAGCCTCACGCCAGGGGATAAAAAGCTGCAGTCTGTCTGGGAGGATTGGACGAGCAGGAGAAACAGACGAACTGTGTCCTTTATCTTTATATGTACAGTCATCATAGCCAAAGACTAAGGGAGTTTGTTGAGAAGACGTCTCACCACTCATATGAGTAGCTTCTTCAGTTCTAGGGGACTGGTGGGAAGTTTGAAGTTTAAATAGGAGACTCTGTGGGTATAACCCATCAGGAAACTTGACTTGCTTGACTTCTTTCCTTCTTTCCTCTCAGGTTGAAACGTAGGAGGTTCCTGTAGTGGTGAAACATCTTCTCAAAATCCTCTACAAGCACAGTTGCCTTTTTTTAAATGCCTTTTTTGGCTATAGCATGACCTGGATGACTGAGAACCTTCATACACTCATCATCTCTTCCCTACTTCTGGGCTATCTGCCCTAGAGGAAGATGCCAAGGCCATGGTCCCTCTTTTGGCGTCTTCTACATCTCCATGTTTATGTACTTTAGCCAATCAGATGTTGACGTGTCTCCCCTCTGCTGCCTCAGTCCACCTTCTTAGTATAAGACTTTGAGTTTACTGTTTGTGCCTTAGAATTGAGGTGGAACTCATGAACTCATGTTGTGATGACGAAGCTTCTGTTCTCCTCGATCGAGCCTAAATAAACTCATTCAGGCACAAGACATACAGGACTCTGGCTTCTTCATCGGCATGACCACAAATTCCTCCCTGACGGTATTGATTCTTCACTTAACAGATTTAAGGGTCGCCTGACATTTCAAAGTGGAGTGGATTAAGCGGTGATGATTGAGGCACTCCTGGCTTTTCTCTTTGTCAAATGTGGCAGGAAAAGAGGAGGACCTGAATGCAAGAACATCCAGAGGAAACATGGCGCCATTGGTCCGCCGTTTGGACCTTAAATTAACACATTAACACCGGATCACAAGTGTCCCACTTCAACTTCCTGTATATTAATTAAAACGCGTCTCCACATTTGTCCCCAGCCACCACTTGACATCTGACCTCAGTTTTCTGCTCTGCATTTAAACAAAAACAAACTCAGTCAAACAGTCTCTAATAGATCTTTGCTTGCCGCTGTTTCACAAACGCTGGTGCAATCAAATAAATAAATACTTGTTTGTTTGTTTTTTAAAAAAGAAATACGTCTTGGATACGTCACACCAATGGGTAGATAGAGAAACGAGTGGTGAAAGAGGTGAGAGCAATGGGAAAAAGATAAAGACAGGAAGCGACAGCTCGCCATCATCTGATTAGAAATCAGGAAAAAACTCACTATCGTTAAACTCGCCTGTAACTTTTACTCTGATCTGTTTAAAGATCGACTCTGGACAGAAAGTAAAACCACTGAGAGATGTCAAAGTCACTGAGATGCAGATGGTGAGCCGGAGTTAAAAAAACAAAAAAAGGAAAACAACCCGGCGGAGCCACGTCCACGTCTCAGCCAGCGACCGATTTAGCTGCAGATAGGCCGGCGGTGGTAAATGAGAGAGACTGTCAGGATCCTTATCACGCTACAGGATGAGTAAACTCAGCAGGGAGCTTTAAATCAAAGGCCTTAGTTTATTAGAAGAATTCATTTCACTGAAATTAACTTGTGTGCTCTCTTTGACCAGACTGCAGCGTGTGTGCTACAACTGAAAGCTGATCATGGATGTGCAGGGTTTCAGCGTTTCCTCTGCAGGACCTATGTGGCTTTAACTATATTACTTCATCATTTATAAAGAGTGAGAGTGTTGGTGGATGGTTGGTTTGAGCAGTTTATCTCGATCCTGTATTTATTACATTTATGAAAACAAAGTGGTAAAGGAAACTCTGATTGTAGGACCTTTAGGTGTCGTAAGAGTCTCAGGACCTGACCTGAATACATTTGAAACGTCAAATATGTGACCACCTCCCTAAATATTGTGCAGGTGTGTTTGTGGAGACTCATCAGCGAATGCATATGGACGTTCTGAGGGTGTCCTGTGGTGTGGCAACAGGAAGTTGCTAGTTGGGGGGCCTTTGAGGGGAGGGGCCTCTGTGGATCATCCCACAGATACTTGATCAGTTTGGGATCTAGTGAATGTGGAGGCCAGGTCAACACCTTGTGCTGTTCTTCTTCCTAAAGTGTTTATGTGTCTGCATCCTGCTGGGGATGGCTGCTGCCATCAAGGAGTGTCATTGCTATGGGGTGGGGGTGCCTGGTCTGGTCTAGGTGGGTGCTACATGTCTAAGTAACATCCACACCAATGAATGAATGAATGAATGCCAGGTCTGAAACTTTCCCAGCAGAACATCGAGTTATCACACGATGGTTTAAATGTTGCACTTCTCCTGTGAGTGGTCATAATATTGTGGCTGATCTGTGTTTCTTCTCCTGCAGGTCGACAGCCGACATCCCACCTGTAACTTCCTGTTGGAGGTGGAGAGGGACCAGGCGGAGTGTGAGAAAAAGCTGAGGGAGGAGGAGGCTGCCGGCAGCCATGAAGGTCAGAGACGTCACAGCTACGGCCACTTGGATGTTAAAAGATAATTCCCATTAATCTGACATTAATGTTGAATGCAAACTGATAAAAAACAAAGCAGCAAAAAGCACGCAGCCTGTCATCTTATGCTTGAGATCCCTAAGACAAATGCCCCTGAACATGTGGACCGAGGCCAGATCAATCAGATGCGTCCTGGGTGTGTTCACACGAAACTGGACGCTTGTGATGGATGTTGATGTAAGACCTGAGCGAGGCCAAAGGCTCGAGGGCCATACGGGGGTGAAACTCTTTTACAGATAGGTCAGAGATGAGGAAGTGAGGCAGTGTGTGAACTGTTAAGAAGTCCGATGGCTTGAGGGTAGAAACAGTTTGTGAGTCTCGTTGTCCTGGATGTAAAACTCCTGTAGCGTCTCCCCTGATGGTTTGCGTTTTTTAATGCTTCCTGTCCTGCATGGACCACACTGTGCTCTAATTCTTTAAAGGTTTGCTGAGGATTTTGGTCGACCTGCCACATCTCCAACTCGTCGTCAGGAGCCCAGCAGGTTTTCACCCTCTCCCCCTCTGTCTCGCCGATGTACAATGACAGGTGTCACTCCCTCTTCCTCCTCCTCGGATCAATAATCATCTCCTTGGTCTTTTTCCGTGTTCGAGGAGAGATTATTTTCCTGACACAAGGCCACTGGACCTGACACCTGTCTCCTCTCTTCTCTCTCCTTCACGCTATCACCTTTTATTGATGTGACGAAATCATCTTCAAGGACAAATGTGTTTTTTTTTTTTTTTCTGTTGAGACCTGAAGGTGCTCTCTTCATTACCAGTGCTGTCAGGAGTATAGCAGACGACTAAAGAAACACAGTGAAGCCTTGAGTACCTCTAAGGTGGAGCTGTGTTGACTGTTTACCATTTCAATGACACCATTGTTTGTTTCTTTTATCCATGTCGTGTGTTAGTAAAAAGGAAGTCATCGTCTACTTAACACCAGCGGGCCTGGAAGGAAACTAAGAAAACCTGAAGCTAGGAAGCTTGGAAGAGCTACTATTAGCTGGGAGGCTAGGGAGCTAGGAGAGCGACTATTAGCTAGGAGACTAGCATTCCATTAGCTGCGAGGCTAGGAAGCTAGGAAGAGCTAAAATTAGCTAGAAAAGCTACAATGACTTGGGAGGCTGGGAAACTAGGAAGAGCTACTATTACTTGAGAGGCTAGGGAGCTAGGAGAGCAACTATTAGCTAGGAGACTAGAATACCATTAGCTGGGAGGCTAGGAAGCTAGGAAGAGCTAAAATTAGCTAGAAAAGCTACAATTACTTGGGAGACTGGGAAACTAGGAAGAGCTACTATTAGCTGAAAGGCTAGGAAGCTAGGAAGAGCTACAATTACTTGAGAGGCTAGGGAGCTAGGAGAGCAACTATTAGCTAGGAGACTAGAATACCATTAGCTGGGAGGCTAGGAAGCTAGGAAGAGCTAAAATTAGCTAGAAAAGCTACAATTACTTGGGAGACTGGGAAACTAGGAAGAGCTACTATTAGCTGAAAGGCTAGGAAGCTAGGAAGAGCTACAATTACTTGAGAGGCTAGGGAGCTAGGAGAGCAACTATTAGCTAGGAGACTAGAATACCATTAGCTGGGAGGCTAGGAAGCTAGGAAGAGCTAAAATTAGCTAGAAAAGCTACAATGACTTGGGAGGCTGGGAAACTAGGAAGAGCTACTATTAGCTGAAAGGCTAGGAAGCTAGGAAGAGCAACAATTAGCTGAAAGGCTAGGAAGCTAGGAGAGCTACTATTAGCTGGGAGGCTAGGAAGCAAGTTAGAGCTACAAACCATTGTACAAATGCTGTGGTGAAGATGAAATTCAGTTTATTCGGTGGGAATATTGATGCTGAGACTCGTTGGTCCTCACTTGGATTACTTTGAAGCCTGAGAAAACACATAATGTAACGTGACGTCTGCGTGTGTTTGACTCATCTGGGTGGTTAGAGTCCTGCAAAGAACCAGTTTGAGAGTAAAGCTTAGATCCTCCTCCAACCAGAAATGGGCTTACTCAAGTGTTTCTGCGATAACGAGGCTGACTTTCCTCTCCGCTCCGTTAATTAAAGCTCAGTGACACAAAGAAGAGCAGAAATAATGACATGGCTCCTCTGCAGGGTAGAAATATGCTGCAGAGAGCCGGTTCATTACAAACAGCTCTGAGGATCATCTGATACCGCAGTTTACCGTTTACCGTATTGCAAGTTCACTGTTGACCTTCAAAAGCTCGGAAAAAGGCTGCAGCTTGTTATGAGGCAACGGCGTGGAGCCCTAGGACAGTAGGGGGGCCCTGAGGGCTGATGAACACTGAACTGCAGGAGTGGAAATGTGCATAAGTTTTTAATGAGATTAGCAGACTCCTACCACCGGACTCAACTCCTGTTATGACATCAAGATTCAAAATTAAACTAATTTATGACAGAACTCTAAATCTTCATTTTTATTTGTTTATTTTTTTGTCAGAATCAAAGGGCACACAGACAGCTATGCGTCTTCTTCTCATCTCTGATCAGGATCCAGAATAAAGCCTCGTAGCCCTTCCTTGCCTCACGGTATCTTTTAGGGGTTTAAAGCCAAATGTCATGTGAAGAAAGTAAAGTCGACAGCGACTCGTCCCTGATGGCGTCGCTAATAAAATCCCAGTAGAAACTAATGCTTTGCAACAATGAAATCTACGTTCTTGACCTGAATACATATGCCGAGGACAAACAGCTCATGTGCTACATACTATGAGCTGCAGATATGTATAGCCTGTATAAAAACATGCAGCACCATCAACAGCATTTAATAGTACTCCAGCAGGTATTTCTCTAAAGCCTTCTCTCTGTTACCACAGGACATTTGGTTGTTTGGACCGTTCTTCAGCTAGCATTAACGGATGTCTTCAATATACTTTAATATTTCAGGACAGACATGTCACGGTAGTATGGGCTTCATCTTTAGTGAAGTGTTTCCACACACTTGATGAACCGCTGCTGGTTTAACTGCAACAACCCACTTCAAGTTTCCTTGAAGACTTATTTCCTGCCACACAGTTGCAGAACATGTGTGGCAGCTTGCCGTTTCCTGTAGCCGTTGCGATGTCTTCAAGTGCAACTTTTCTGCCCAGACACAAGCGACCGTGAGGCCTCTCCACGGCCGACCTTTGTTAAGACTTTTGAGCCTATTTGGAAAGTTTTTCTGCAGAATAAACCAGAATAACTTAAATAAGGTTAATGTAATACAGACGCAGAGTTTACTAAAAAAGGAACTAGTTCGTTAAACTGACTGAACAAAACCAGAGTAGGGCAACGGTGAGAACAGGGGCACGGTGCTCAGGCAGTCTTGACTTTGTGCTGATTAAAAAAATAATTAAAAATGATCAGAAATGCTTCTTCTGTAGTTTAGACGCTCTGTCGCTTCTACAAAACCACGACCCTGCCTCTGACGTGTTTCGGTGAAAGAGGGTGGATCACTTAGTGGCTAAATGGAGTTTTCCCTCACGCACCAGTGCGCTTGGATCCGTGGTCGACCCACTTTGCCCCAAAGACACAAGTCCTCTCGCTCTTTCCCCTCTCTTTGTCCTCTCTCGCCCTCCCTCAATCTGGCAGTCAATTTCCTCCCTCTTACCGCTTTTGCTTCTTCCTGTTCTGTCCCTCCAACGCTGATGGAGTCTGTGTGTAGCCTTTTCATTGTGCAGACCGTTTACCATCACATTTAACACACTTGGAAGCTGGGAACAAAATATCCCGTGTGCTTATACTCTCACACTAGCATTGAGATATGGCGTGTTGCAAAAGTTGGCGTGACAGCTGGTCGGAGAAGGAGGGAAAAGGGAAAGAAAGAATTAAAATACCTTGCAGAACCACCTCAGTCAGGACAGATTTCACAGGTTTAATGGAAAGAAGAAGGGATGAATGAGGGGACAGAGGGAAAGGATGGAGGCTTGTCCTGGCTCCACAGCTAAGGACACTTAGTGTGGGGGCGTGGGCCGAGCAAATAACAGACCTAGATGATGTTTGAAAAGAGGAAAGTTGGCGTAGAGGGCTAGAGGACGTAGGAAGGAGGATGAATGAAGGGAAAAGTCAGCGTTTTTCAGATCAGGTGATTAAAAAAAGACATGCTGCTTAGGTTCATTGATGATTCTAAGTCGGCCGTCGGTGTGAGGGTCTCTCTGTGTTAGCCCTGAGATAGACTGAAGACCTGTCCAGGTTGTACTTCGTCTAGATACCTTTAAATACTCTTCACAAGATGCCGTGTGCATGCAAGCATGAGCGCACTGACTGCGCCGCTTCCTAACAAGCAGAGAAGCTCCGTCAGCCTCCATCCTTAGACTACGTGACATCATTAAATGCCTGTGTGGCCGACATTGCTGCGGTTTGATGCCAGATGATTTCACTGCATTGTTCTTTTAATGACTGGCAACACTAGTGGAACAAATCAGTGTAGTGAAAGTTCAACATTTTGGACGTCTGGAAACCGTCACTTGTATCTGACAGCACCAGCGCTGGCTGAAATTTGCACGGCCCAAAGCACAGATCCTGGTTAGACAGTTTTTATTTGCGAAACGGGCAAAAGCGAAAAATCACAAGGACCAGAGCAAAATAAAACGTGAAAGAGGCCGGTGTGTTTCTGTCGCAGAGAACAAAGATGAACTGGCAAAGAGAGAGGAAGGAACGCAGAGGCTAAATACAAGCTTAACAATGAGACACAGGTGAGATAAATCAGGGCGGGGCAAACAATCAAGGAGGAACCGCAAAAAGGAAGATGAAGAATGAAAGTAAAACAGGAAGCGCTAATGGCACTGCATTGTTCAATATGGAAGAAGAGGAGGATTAGATGGTTGCTCGTGATAGCTGACAAAACAGAAACGTTTCAGATGTTCACGTCACTCCTGAAGATGATGATGATGACGTCGGTGTGTGCAGCATCCATCCAGTTTGTCCTGCAAGCCCTTAATATTCCAAAGTGGAAACGGACATAAAATATAAATAAGTCAGCACAATAGGTTCCCTTTTTATAGCATTTCATCTTTCGCCCTGGAAGCAGGGATCTCTAGCAGGGATGTTCCAGAGAGGAGTGTCTCCATTCATCTATCTGTTTATCTGTCTATGTATCGCTAAAAAATCCCAGCTCAACGTTCACTTTGCCTTCAGCCGAAGAGCCGGGGAAGCTATTTTGGTTGAGAATTTGTTTGCGTCTGGAGGCTGTTTGCGGTGGATGAGGGTTTTGTCATGAAGCTGGGTCACTCCTCCATACTCTTTTCCTTACAGCGTCTCTAAATCCTCTACATAAACCGAGTGTACCTTCCAAGCAACTTGGGTAGACAGATGTGCTGAATCTAAAATGCTTCCGCAAGAACTTGTGAAAAGCTTCTTTTAGGTTTTTACTTTGGATTCTTTCAGATTTGCTCTCAGGCCTTTGTTCATAACACAGACAGCTCATGATTGAAACGAGTGCCAGTCAAGGTTGTATCTGATTCAGGACTGAAAACATGCTTCTTAACAATCTCTGAGCTTTCAGCAGAACAATCCAACTTTTTCTTTTTGTCTGCAGACGCAATATTGATTGAGAGAGAAATTCATCAATCATTCATTCAGTCATTACTCAGCAGGCACAGCACAGGCGCTGCCATTTTACATGTGCAATTACAAAGACAGCACGACAAAGACTTTGGAGGACAGTCTCGGCTTGTGAGGAATTTGTGTTCAACGGAAGCTGCGAGAAAGCGGTCGACTAGCGGCAGTAAAACAACATGTGCACCTGGCGGCTTTTATTGATGGAGGAGAACAAAAAATTCTTCCCCCTGAAACTCCAGAGCCACTCTCACTGCAGCGTACCGCCTAGAAATCAATATTTGTCTTCACAAGTAAATCAAAACGGGCCCTTAACCCGCATATAAGCCTTTGATACTGCGAACAGTACCTTCAACTTTGAGATTAAGTACCAGCATAAAATAAAATGTGATTGAAAAGTTAAAATCTTGGTTTTCCATTGCAGGTATCGTCAGTTAGTTCATCATATTTCAGCCTGTGATAAAAAAAAGAAGAAAGAATCCAAGAATCCTAAAGAAGAAAAGTTGTAATAGTATCACTAATTGATCAGGTTTTGACGTATATTGCTGTCGACACAAACCCAGGCACGTCAGATCATTCATAGCAGGTCATTTAGGCCAAACTGCCCATTCATTGGTGTATCTGCTGCCTGTTGCCTGGCAGCTCAGTGGGGGTGAAAACAATGCAGCGCTCCTTTGCCAAAATATCTGAACTAGATTCAACTTTGGCAACAAAAGAGGTGGACGTAGAGATGGACTCGCTTGTCATTTGGGGAATTTGCATCTAAATCTGGGTTGCTAGGAGAAGGAAGTATGCTCCTCTGCAAGTTGGGTGTGACAGGAGCAACCTGGGTTTGTCCAATGCACAGTCATAAATGTTACATCACCTTTAGTGAGCGTTGATGGTTGGTAGCAGAAGGAAGGACCCTGTTCAGTCAGATGATTCGTAGCAGGCCATGTATAGGCCAACTTCCCATTCATTGAGGGTAGTCTGGCAATTCCTTTGCCAAAGTGACTGAACTGGGTTCAACTTTTGCAACACAGCGGCATCAGCTGGCCAACGCCAGACTGGTCAAAGTTGAACAAAGGTGAAATAGTTGCATCTAAATCTAGGTTGCTAGGAGAACGAATGGAGCTCCTTTACAGTTTTGGTGCTGCAGCATTGAGCTAGACTTGTCCAATACATAATCAAAACTGTTACCTTGAGTAAGCCTGGGTTGCTGGCAGCAGAAGGAATGAAGGACCCAGTCCAGTCAGGTCATTTGTAGCGGTTGAAGCAGGTCATGTACAGCACAGTAGGGGTGTCAACAAAAACAATGCAGCGTCTCTTTTGCCAGAATAGCTGAACTATGTTCCACGTTTGTGACAAAAGCGCACCAGTCTGAGCATGTCCGATCGGTCAAAGGTGGATGTAGAGATGTGTTCTCGTGTCGTTTGGCTCATGTTAGCCTGCAAGGCCTTCAAGAGAGGGGAGGAGCATCTATTTCAGTTTTGGTGCTGCAGCATTGAGCTGGATTTGTCCAATATAGAGTCAAAAAACTCAAAAAATTTGAACGTTTTTGTGATAATATTAAACTTCCTAGCAGAAGAGAGAGAGTGGTCCAACAAAAATCACCCAAACCAAGAGAGCACAGAACGGTACAAACAAAATAATCCATCAAAACAAAATCCCCCCAAAATGGAAAGCCTATAACAACAACTGAACATCATAGCAGGCTGGAAGGAGGGTTATTGTGCTGGACTGTTATATATATATATTAGGGAATGAGGACCTTTTCAAAGTAAACCAATATAGAGAAGAACATTCAAGAAAACCCAAATCAAAGCCCAAAACTGAAACTAAAGGCAACTTAATGACGAAAAAAGATGAAAAAAGTAACTGCTCCAAAGCTGAAATATCCAGTTTTTGAGTTTTCTAAACTATCTTGACCTTATATTCTGTATTTAACGTCTTGTTGGTAACATACAACACCTATTGCTTTTTTTTTTCTCTGGAGACTAAACTCCTTTAAATGTGTCTTTCAGACCCGGGATGCAAAGGAACTTGGGATATCATCGCGTGCTGGGAGAGGGCTGCGTTTGGAGAGACCGTGACCATCCCCTGTCCTCGAGTCCTCAAAACCATATTCGGCAGAAACGGTAATCTTCTGAAACTGTTGTTTATTGGGTAAATAAATGCAAAGATCACACTTTTCTGTTATCGATTGCGTTTTCTTGTTCTAAAAGGCCGTGACTTTGGAAGATTCACACTTGATTTGTGCATCAGATGATCAAAAGCCCGACATTAACATAAACCCTGAAAGGAAGAGGGTTTGTGGGTTTTGTGAATGCGTACGACCCCGTGGACATTTTTCCAGCCGGTGACCAGATGGCTGTTTGGGTTTCTGAGTTGTGCTCTGATTTACATTGATGACTAAACATTATGTAAGCTGCCAGCGGCTTCTTCAGCGGCAGAGCTCGTGTTGACGCTTTCCTGCCTGGGACAGACACTGAAATAGTAAAGACTCATTACGTAAGATGAACATTTAGCATGAGCAGAAGGGAGAACGCCGATAGCCGTCCACCCTGAAGTTACTGACTGTTTTTATTTAGTTCTTATCTACTCAAATGAAGCTAAAAGCACATTTTGATCTGTTCGTCTAAAATGTTTTCTCCACATTAAACCACCAGGAGGTTGCTAGTGGGTCAGCAGATCCACTGAGAAGCAAGAGTGTTTGAGCTTCCAGAGATTTTGAAAAATATTTCAGTATTTCTTTTATAAAGTTCCAAGGCATCCTGGTTTTAGGTCAAGCTTATTTACTTCCTCTCAGTGGTACCCCCCGTCCTTCCCTGACCCTCCAGAGCAGGGGTTCCCAAACTTTTCCATGCCAAGGCCGCAACAAACAGCATTAGCTTCTGGTCGAGGAGCCCTGTTGCAAACCCACAGCCAATGCAACAAAATATGTAAAGACACATAATTCAAAATAATTAGAATAATTTTTTTCTCATCTTCCCTCCAATTGTCTGAGGTTCCCCAGCGCCCCCTGGCGGCCTGTCAGAGGCCCACAGCCCCCACTTTGAAAACCACTGCTCTAGAGCACAAGCTATTACAAAAAAATGAATGAATGAATGAATGAATGGTACTTTTCTTACATTCTAGTAAATCTGGACTAGTATTTAATTTCCAAACATGCCGTAAACAAAGGTCTTTTTAATTTGCATTTCAGAGCCTCTTAGATTGATATACTCACTAGTGTACCTAATGAAGTGGCCGGTGCGTGTACATCTCTAGTATTTATTGCTTAAATATCATTTTCCATGCAGGACTTTGACTTTAAGCATCTTCACTGTGGTAACTTTTACTTTACGGTCAGAACACTTCATCCACCGCTTGTCACACGTTCATTCATTCATCCATCCATTCATATTCAGGGCCAGTATGATATAAAAGAACATTCACTGCCAGTGAATGAAGCCAATCCTCCGTGTTTATTCCTTAGGTTATTGCAGTTCCATGCACTTAGTACAGCTTTGACTTTTAGTATTTGATTTTGTGTCAAAATACTGTCATTTTAACAAAACAGTACAATACTTCTTCATTTCCCATCAGTCTATCTCAGGGCAAACACAAAGAGACAGACACACTCACACCTACGGAGCAATCCAGAATCACCAATGATCCTAACCAGCATGTCTCTGGACGGTGGGAGGAAGCTGGAGAACCTGGAGAGAACCCACGCAGACACAGGGAGAACATGCAGACTACACACAGAAAGGATTCGATGGATTCAAACCAAGAACCTTCTGGCTGTGAGGCATCATTGCTAACCACCACACCACTGTGCCACCATCTGCCTGTCACACATACAAAGAGTTTCACACCTTTGACCTGCCTCCTCTCCAGCCTGCAGAGATTCACTGGAGGAGGTTTCTTAAGGTGTGAGCCGAGGCAGACGAGTGGTGACGTTACTTCCACTCAGCGAGCCACTGACCCTTCGTGCTTTTTTATTTTTTTTTTGTTACAGTGCATTCTGTGAATTTTCCAAAGGGAGGTTTGGGCATTGGAGCCTTCAGACAGTGTCCCTCAGGGGGACTTTACAGTCTACTGGACAAGGCTCTCGTTTGAAACACAGTGATGCTGCTTTGCCAGAACAGGAACTTGACCTACAACCTACACAAATCTGACGATCCTCATATCCCTCAGCCACGGCTTGGTTGTTTTATGACTTGTGTCCTTCATAGTGTCTACGACCAATGTTTTGGAATATGTTTTGCACGTGCAGATCTGAATCTTCATCGTGGAGCTTCCCACTTTGAGGTTTTTTCATGATTTTATTGGAAATAACAGAAACACACGTTCTGGGTATACCCACAGGGAGATGAACTCCCTGAACGCTGCATGATTTTGGCATTGGGGCCTTCAAAAAATGTCCCTCAGGAGGAGTTTACAGTCTACTAGACAAGGCTCTCCTTTGAAACACTGTTATGCTGCTTTTCCAGAACCTGCAACTTGGACATTTTGAGAAATAGCTTTTTATTAAAAAGCCGACAGTGGTTCAGATGTTGTTAAGCCGCTCCTCGCGCTGCTAACTCTTTCTGTCAGCAAGTCTCGAAGCTTGGCGTGAAAACGCTTGTTTGAGTTCTCGTACAGTGTTGTCACGAGGCCGTTTAATGCACCAAGAAGACTGTTAGTCAGAGCTGACATCAGAGAGGATGGCACGATTCAAATGTGCATTCAGCTGAGCAGCTTTCTTATCATTCTCAGCTGTGCATGAGCCACCAGGTCACCCCCCACCCCCCCCCCCCCCAGAATGCACTGTATACTGTTTCAAATGGTTGATAAAATCAGATGAACCCCTTACATGCCTACAAAGAATGAAGAAACAGTTCAGGAGTGGATCAGAAACACAAGTTCAGATTGGTTTTGCTGACATTTTACATAAAACAGGGGCCGTGGAGCTCATTTTGGTTCAGGGACCCAGTTTGATTTGGCTTGCAACTTGAACGGTTTACTGCATTGTTTTGTATTTGGATTTATACCCAAGAAGTAGCCACATTTATGGGCAGTTTTAGTTGAATGCTAAATGCTAATCTATTAGAAACTGTACTGTTGAAATACCTGTCAGTAAAACGGGTGGAAATGCTTATTTTTACATAGTTTTAGTCACGTAAAGCTATTTTATATGTCATCTTTAGATAAAATAGTGAATTATTCTCACTTTAGATCCATTTAATGAAGCTTATAAGCATAAATTTTAATCCAACAGGCCGTACAGTTGGATATCAACCCTGCTGTCCTTAATGTATGAGGATGGGTCATACCGTACAGACGAATAAAAAAGGACGCTCAGCTCAAGTGAAAATACAAAATCATATTTATTTGGTTGTTTGCAGAAGAACAACGTTTATTTTCTGAAAGCTAACATGTTATATAAAAACAGGCCGTTCTAAATCAGAGATAACCGTAGAGGACAGTACTCAGATCTATTGTTGTGGTTGTTCAGACATAATGAGATAAAAACATTAAGCGTGAACACATTTTGAAGGAAAACATTTCAAATCTTAAAAAAAATAAACTGCAGGCTTGCTACTTGAACGGTTTACTGTACTACTTTGTGTTCTGACCACATATACATGAGACAGATCTACATTTAAGGGGAATTTTCTAAAAGCTAATCTATTATAAAATGTCCACTGTTTAACTCAGCAGAAGGCAATAAGTTCATGTGGAGCATAACAGCAACTTTTAGAGTACTTAGACGAGACTCATTTAACTTCATAGTTAGCTTACTTACCATGATGGAGGCTGCAGAAACATCATTTGTAGCCTCAGGGCTTGTGGCAGCTTGATAGTTTTGGTAGCTACAAGAGATCATGCATTTTGAATGTCTGATGTTCAGATAGAGCGGCACAGTGGCGTTTACATGTTCTCCCTGTGTCTGCGTGGGTTCTCTCCACGTACTCCAGCTTCCTCCCACGGTCCAAAGACAGGCTGGTTAGGTTCATTGGTGATTCTAGTGTGAATGGTTTTCTTATACTCTGGAAATATCTGGACTGGTATTTAATTTGCAAACATGTAGTAGACAAAGGTCTTTTAAATTTATATTTCTCTTTGATTGTCGATTGTTAATTTGTCTATAATACCTTGTGTAGATATAAGTTTAGGTATGATGCAAATTAGCGACGATGAAGAATGAATTGTAAAAATGGTAAAACATTCAGTAAAATTGCAAAATCGATGTGTACAAATACATAACAGGTTCAAATTACGCACTATGACACCAACTACTATAATCTAATTTGAAACAGAGTTTAAGCTTTCCACTTAGGACAAATGAGCGTCCTATTCATTAGCTTCCAATAACTGGATGTTCCCATTCCGACCAGTCCTACGAGAAACTAGTCCATGCAAAAGGTTCCTAGGTACGTACTGAATGTGCTCAAACCTGCATTGGAAGAATATGTATGTTGTATTGGCTGCAGTCTGCGTGAAAGCGTTGCATCAAGGAGTTAACATCAAAGCTATTGTGTGTGCATGGAATAAACACAGGGCTTTGGCCATTACAATGAAACAACTGCTTTAATCATTGCCAGCCAAATGGCAGACTAGCACAGATTTGCCCTTTTATATCGTATAGGTCCTGAAACTATCGTATAAATACGATAATTATCATATATGTGGCAACGTTGACGGCTGGGATAGGTTCCAGCCCCCCTGCCTCGCAACACTCCAGGGGATAAGCGGTTACAGAAAATGTCTCATGTCTCGTTCACAGTTTTTGATCATCAGTTGTTTAGCTCATCAGTGTTCAGAGCGTCTCCAGCAGCTATGTGTCACCGGCTCGGTACTGAAGTATCGCTTCTGGTGACATCCCTAGTTGACACAGTAGACAGCCCATTTCACACTCCACAGAAGCAGAGCAACAGTGTTAATGAGACTGTTTGGTGAATTCAGCCGCGTTTATGTATGTTCACGCAGGTATTTAATGCTTCAGAGGGCTAGAAAATAAGTGGAGACGGGATAATGGTATTCATTGCTGGTGCCAGCTAACAAAGACAGAGTCTTAGTTTGTCATAACATTTTTTTCACACCTCTTCCCCCACAGGCAACATCAGCAGGAACTGCACCTCGGCGGGATGGTCGGAGGTCTTCCCAAACATAACCAGCGTGTGCGGCTCGGACACCAGCCAGGACAAGGTAGCGTTTATAAAGCCGTCTGCACTGAAGCAAATGTCACCTGAATGCTGATGAGCTCTGACTGTGTGGCAGGAAGAGGAGCCGTAACACAACATGGACCATTAGCGGCCTGTAATTGACGAAGCCTGCGGGGCCGGCTGTTAATTAACACCGGTTAGTGGTGAAGGACTGCATCTTTAAAAAGGTCAATATGGCAAACGTTAGCGTGGGACGTGTCTGAATGTGTTTTTTTGTTGCGTCATTTAATGGAAAAAAAATATATAATAATAACGTCTCGTAGCAGCAGTTAAAGTGTCAGCCTGTATTTCCCACATTGTCATTGTCTGAAAGCTTTTAGCCAGACTGGAAGTTTCTGTCAGGTCAGGACGGCTGAAGTCCCGGTTTGACCTGTCTTCCATCCACGGGAGAGTCTGGTCTCTTAATTGTGTTTATACGTTACAAGCGATCTGTTCTGACACAACACTGCAACAATGCATCTGTCTGTTAAAATTAAAGCATTCAAACTTTTCCGTCAGCGTCCCCGGACGTGACGACACATTCAGACAAAGGGACACACACACATGCTTGCATAATATTTGGCACGTTGTGTGTGAAAGCGAGAAAAGAAAACCACTTTATGCACTGGGTGCCTAATGATTGCACGAGGGGCTCTCGCTCAATTAAATCATTAACGCCATTGGTGAGAAAGTACCACTGTCTGTTTAATAAAACCACACAGTGCACAGGCAGCGACCAAGGTACGCTGTGAAAGAGTCCAAACACATATTTGCTTGAATTAAACAATGTCGTAGCGCTGCGTAGCTCATTTCTTATAAGAATACGACGCTCAATCTGCAATTCATTATAAAAGTAATACCTATGCGTCAGCTGGATGGTCCTCCAACCAATAAGTCATTTTGTTGTTAGCGAATTCAGGTCCAATGGCGCTCACATGACATCTACGTCTACTGTTACCCTTCTGTCCATTAGGGTTAGGGTTAGGGTTACCCTAACCCTAGGGTAACTTTCAGTAACCCTAACCCTAACCCTAACAATTTGATTGGAATCATTTCCCAACAGAGATACACCAGACTTTTGACAACTTTGGACGACAAGAAGCTTGTGGGTTAGGGGGAATCCATCTGGCTTCAAAAGTTGTCACACCGTAAAGACTGATGTTAAAAAGCCTCCACAACCCTAACCCTAACATTATGACAGTTCAATGTTCTGCTGGGAAGCACCCACCTGGACCAGACCAGACACCTGCAGCCCATAGCAAATGTTTGCACATACTTCTTGTCAGCCACAACATTATGACCACTGACAGGAGACATCTTCTGACAATTCAGTGTTCTGCTGGGAAACTTCTGGACCTGGCATCCATTCATTCATTGGTGTGGATGTTACTTAGACATGTAGCACCCACCTAGACCAGACCAGGCACCCCCACCCCATAGCAATGACACTCCTTGATGGCAGCAGCCATCCCCAGCACAAAAGCAGTTTAGGAGCATGAAGAACATCTCAAGGTGTTGACCTGGCCTCCAAATTCACTAGATCCCAAACTGATCAAGTATCTGTGGGATGATCCACAGAGGCCCCTCCCCTCAAAGACCCCCACTAACAACATCCTGTTACCAGACACACCCAGAAGGCCCATGTCCATTCTCTGATGAGTCACCACAAGGGAGACCTGCACAATATTAGGAAGGCGGTCATAATGTTATTCCTGATAGGTTTAGGTTTTCAGGTCAAGAACATGTGATGGTACTCCACTAAATACATTAATTTAAACGCTGATTAAACGATAGTTATGCAGGACGACTGCCTCTCGGCCGTTGTCAGCGTGTGGCCTCGTTTGGCCTCTGTTGTGGTATAATTACTGCTCCCCTCCTCTTGAGCCGCCCGGGTTCAGCCCGGGTCACGGCTCGCTCGTATTCTGAATCAGCCATTGTGCTTGTTTCAGGTTGCGCCGTCATCGCAGTCTCCACTCCACTCGTCCACTTCTGCCGTCAGCCGGGACGAGATCCTCTCAGGATAAATCAGCCAAAATAACCTGAACAATGCCGCGCGCCTGTCAGATGAAAGTGCTCCACTTCTCCTGTGGGATTTTGCAGGACAAAGAAAGAAGATGATGCATTTGCTTTTCCTCTCCTGGCTCCCAGCGTATTACTCGAATGCTTGAGGCTGGCATGCGGAAGAATAGCCAGAGATCGTACGATTCTGTCAAAGCATGAATGAATTTGGTCATCAGATTCAAACGAGAGAAAGAGAAATGACCAAACTTTTAAACCAGCACTCTATCAACTTATCTCAAGTCAACTTATTTACTTTGAAAGGAAAAAATTGGACAGACGTCAGACTTGAAACCAAAGAAGCTTCATCCTGTTATGGAAGAGAAAAGCATCTTTTCATTTTCTGCAAGTCACCGAATCACTGAAAGTAGAAAACAGGAAACACTGCAATCTGGAAGCAGCTGGAAAAGTGTTTTTGAACGCTTTTGGAAGGGCTTTTTTAACGCGGTACTAAAAAAAAAAGATTATACCACAGCGTAGGTAAAGAAAGGAAATAAAAACAAAAACTGCTGAAGATCTAATAAAAATGCAAATGGCAGACTGCAATAGATCCGAGAGTGCAAGCTCAATTTTCACAAAGGTGTTTTATTAGTTTGTTGCGACCCACTCTGCTTTCCTAATTCGGTTGCAGCTAAAGATGAGAACGCTTTCACAACACAAACTGAAAGTGAACGGAGAATACCTTTTTTATTTTACATGCCGGCAGAAATGCTTCTTATTTGCTTTATGTTCTGGTTTCACATTTGCATCTAATCAAGGACGCTACTCATGACACTAAAGTCCAATGATCCTTTCCATATGATATTTTAAGACAAAAAGGACAATGTGTTTGCTGATTGCTGCTTCGTTTGGTTGTTTGGGCGTCATCTTGTGTTGGAGATGAACCCTTTTTTGACCAATGGATGGATGTATTGTTATATATAAATAATAGACCTCAAGATAGTCTTAAATTGGGGAAAATATAAAACCAGTTCATTCATTTCTGATGAAGAGAAAGAAACACAAATCTAAAACTGTGTTAGGTGAGTTTGGGTTTGGCAAGTGTAAAACGTGGAGATTTTATTTATGCATAACTTTAATCCTTGATATCATTTAAACATAGAGGTCTATGAGGACTGACTCATTTATGGAGACTGGAACGCAAAATACTAACACGTGCACTCGATGTGTAAAAGCCTTTTTTAGTCCCGAGACTTAATAAATATAGTTGTAGAAAAATTTGTTCAACAATATTATTCAAAATACCAAATACCATACCATATCAAATATTTTAAAAAAGTAAGCCATTGGAGTTTAGACACTGCAGGATGTTATACTCTTTGTTGTCCTGCGTATTTATTTGTTACATATACTGTATGTTGGAAATTTGTTTAAAAAGAACTTGAGTATTGAACTGTTAGATTTCAGATCTCAGAAATTAAGTGATTATCTAATGCGAATGTGGCTTTCTTTACTTAATTAATGGTGAAAGATTAATTCATCTAAAAATCCAAATTATTCTTAAAACAGATGACAGAAAATCATCAAATAAAAGGCAGACTTTTCCTAAGTGTTGATGCCTAACTTGTCCTCCAGGTCTGGATCAGCCAGTTTTGCTACGTCCATGTGGACACCATTTTTCATCTGAGGAGGTCTCCACTCAACCCGGGTCTCATTGTCTTGAGCATCTAGGAGGACTTGGTGCAGTTCTCCTGTTTCTTTATGCAACACCAGAGAAGTCGTTCATGATTTTGAGAACATATCTCTTTGGTGACGAGGGCATCTGTTCCAGGACATATGTCCTATTGATATGTGTCCTGCTGCAGAATCAATCTGGGAACTCTGTGATAAGAATCTAAACATCTAAAACGTTTGAACAATGCTGTACGCTTTGAATGAGTCTTCCACATACAGGTGATGGTTAGTGGGGCCATTGATCATACCAGCTTCTACTGTTAAATTAACTCTTGAGGACAGTGGGAACTTTGAACAGAGGTTGAGAGACGTGAGAAGGGACATATCTCCCAGACTCCAGACGTTTCATCTTCTCATCAAACGCTCTTTGACTTCCTCTGCAAAAAGAGCTAACAAGAGGAAATCAGGCACCCTTCTTCTGAGTAAGCAAGATAACAGTAGAGACAGAAAGCAATTACTGGAAGTGTTCGATCGGTTTCCTTTTCCAACAGGAAATTATCTGTTCCTCAGCTCTAAAGTTTTCTCAACAACAAAACACTTGTTCCCTTCATCCTCCGGCAGAGCTTCATGAAACCGTACAGCTATCAAAGGCTTTATTGCATCACATTTTATGGAAAACAAGGGATTTTCTTTATCCTAACACAAGTTCCGAGATAAAAGTGAATTCCTGTAAGTCTTGCTTTTTTCATGAATCAAGTTTTTATCCGACAAAACCGAGCGGTTTGTTTCCAAGTGAAGCTTCTGTATCCAAACAGGGCTGTGACGGAGAAGCCCAAAGCGACAGAACAAGCTCCGCATTGGAAAAGTTAAAAACAGTCAAAAAAGTTTACTGTCGTTATGATTCTTCAGTTCTCAAGAAGAACAGGACTGAGGAAGAGACTTGGATAGATAGATTTGTTGGATTGGTAGTTGGTGGCGACCAAAGACTCGGTACAAACGACCTCCTTAACTTGTCCGTGGAGCAAGATAGTCAGCATTGAACAAGCTTCTCCACCTGACTAGGCACACACTCAACTCAACAACTCAAATAAAAAACATGAAGAACATCTCAAGGTGTTGACCTGGCCTCCAAAGTCACTAGATCCCAAACTGATCAAGTATCTGTGGGATGATCCACAGAGGCCCCTCCCCAACCCATAGGACCCAGACGCCATAAGACACCCTCAGAAGGCCCATGTCCATTCCCTGATGAGTCACAACTGAGATCATAAGGTGGTCATAATGTTATGCCTGATGACCTGCAACCTGTATACCACACCATCGGTTGACGCGTCACTGTGTCAGAGGAACGTATAACAATAACTCTTGTGTCTTTCCGTCTACAGCTGGTCTTCTACGTGGTCGTGCAGACGCTGTACACTCTGGGTCACAGTCTGTCTTTGATCGCCCTCACCACAGGGAGCGCCATCCTCTGTCTGTTCCGGTGAGTCCAAACCTAAACAGTATTAGTGAACCTCGTGATAAATGTTCTTTGGATGACACAGTTTTCAGCTGGTGTTGATTTTAAGCTCTGTTTTTAAGTCTTTGTTTCTGGTGAGGTTTTTTTTTTTTTCTGAATGTCCTGATTTATACGTCGGCAGCATCTGAGGAAAAGCTGCCAATTTAATTAGATTGTAAATGAGCAAGCATTGGCAAAACGAGCACACATTTCACAGCCAGTTTTCATTAATTGTCCATATTTTCGTGTGTGTGTGAGTCATATTTGAATAAGGACATTTAGATTCAAATCCAGCTCCGTGAAGACATGTTGGCCAGCTTTCATCTCGCCCTCCCCCCGTCTCCTGGGAAGCTGCTACAGTATGAGTTGCGCAGCCGTCCAAACTTTACCATTAATAACTTTCTCTTACAACTCTGTAAGCTTTGGATCATATTTTCAAACAGTCCGTCATCGAAACCCGACAACAACCCACAACCTCCTGCTCTCTCTAAGGCTGAAAGGCCATTTGAATGTTCCAAGCTAAAAAATGCCTAGAAATTTAATCCGAGTTTTCATTTTATTTGTTTTGTTTTTTTTCAGCTCTTTCCAAATCATATCTTAGTTACAGCTATATTACAAACATGGGCTTAGTGGGGGCTGCTTTTGTTTGAGAGTATTCAAACTGGAGGAAGGATTTAAGAATTACAGCTTTTTAATTTGTAACATAAGAAGACAACTGATTTAAAGGCTATTTCATGTGCACGTATCGTAGCTTGGGAGCTAGCCCAAGTTCAGCCACCAACAAAATGTTTGAATCTGAAAGTTGATCTCCACTGGGAACTGATTACACTCCAGCAAACATCTGCTGAACCAATCAAATAACAGTGATGTAGCAGTCACATCATCTGAGCACCATGGAGTTGAATTAGTTCACAACAAAATGGCTCAGATTGGTTGGACTCTCATAGGTTGAAACATACCCCATAATGAAATTCAAGTAGATTCATATTCTGATAAAAACTGACCTATAAGTCCTAAAATATAAATGAAAAGGGTCAGGGCTGTTTTATGCAGTTAATTTTATCTACTCTTGGAGCCTATCTCAGCTGCCATTGGGCGAGAGGTGGGGTGCACCCTGGACATGTCTCCAGTCTATCTCATTTGGGGGTGACCTGGAGAGAACCCACGCAGACACAGGGAGAACATGGAAACTCCACACAGAAGGGAACCAAACAAAATATCTCATTACACTTACATAGGACACAATTGCCTAAAGAGTACCATTTCAGCAAGACATGGGGACTTGTATTAAGGCAATACATCTTAATACAGAGCCATTTTCACTAGTTCCATTGGCAGATTTTTTTGCCTATTTTTAAGCAAACATTTGAAAATAGGCAAAACAATCTGCCAATGGAACTAGTGAAAATGTCTCTGTATTAAGATGTATTGCCTTAAAACAAGTCCCTGTGTCTTGCTGAAATGGCAATTGTGTCTTATATTGAGTGTAATGAGATATTTTGACTAGAAATGAAACAAATATACTTGGTAAGATTTTGTTTTTTTTGCAGTGCAGTCGACCCATGGATTAGAACCCCAATTGCTTATTGCTGTGAGGCATCACTGTGCCTGTGGTCTTGAAAACCAGAAATCGATCAAAGCAGCAGCAACGCTGTGGAAAGCAAGCAGGATCTAAAGTGTAGAAGAAAAAAACTAAGCTAAGAAACGATAGAGCAGAGAGAGATCGATAAAGTCAAGGGTGAAATATACATTATGAAATCCAGAGGGAGTCCTACCAGACTCATATTCTAAAAAGAAATGAGGCTGCAGCCGTGATGTTATTTCTTCTTCAATTAAGGAGGCGAAAGTTACAGAGTTGTTTTCAGTTTATGGTATTTGCATTTGGAAACTGTTGCTGCAGAGATAAGCAGTCAGCATAAGGTCATCTTTAATATGCTTTGTTGTTTTATTAATACATATTCAGAGAGTATATACCTGAAGATTAGGAAATGAAGCATTAAGACCCCACAACATCCAGCCAGAGGGAGGCAAGATCCAAGTCTGTCATATCACACATACTTCACCGGGGCAAATGCAGAGGGTTCATCACGAGGTTCAGACCATTCACAAACCTCATGAAGAGAAGATTAGACTAAAGAAGTCAGATCAGAGAACGGATTCAACTCGCTAAAGACAAAACCAGAGCCAGAAAAATGGTGAATATAAAAAAGGGTGCAAAATTTTCATGGAGGATATATTTTTTATCAGCAGCTCAAATAAAGCTGTAAGACCACGTTCATTATATAACTATAACTTGAGTATGTTTCAGTATTTAGGCCTGATTTAAAATGACCTAACAAATTCTATTAAAATGAGTGAGATGAACCATAAGTACAGTTTGATAAAATGGTACAAAGGCACAACTGGCACAGCAGTGCTTAAATAGTCAGAGGCGTCTTTAGATTTAAAGCCTTCCACGTCAACCGTTGTGCATCTATTAACGTCTGTGCAGGAAACTCCACTGCACCAGGAACTACATCCACCTCAACCTCTTCTTCTCCTTCATCCTGAGAGCCGTGGCCGTGCTGGTGAAGGACGACATCCTCTTCAACCGGACGTCCCAGTGCTCCAACCAGCCCTCACTGGTGAGTCGCGTCCATTTAGGACGGGAGGCTCGCGTGTTAACGGCACTAGAATCACCGGCATCCGTGGGAGTTTGGGAAACAAAAGGAAAAACTGTAAATTGGATTTTCCTGAAAAGTGGCTTCACATACAGTATCTGATGTAACCCCATGTAAACTGTCAAACCATCTGCTATGACGGTTTATTATTCACAAGGGATGACTCTGCTTAATCCCATGTATTTACTCTCAAACCATATACTGCACCATGATTGGTTTCTGTTTTTTTTTTTGTTTTTTTGTTTGTTTGTTGGTTTTTTTTTGGCGTTTCATGTAATACGTGCACAAGAAATCTATGAAACTGATTGTTTGCAGGCTTGAAATGTGGCAGTTCAAATGGATTCCAAGGGGCCAGCCAATAAAATGCGTCAAAATATCACTGAATTTGGTTTTCAGTTGGAGCCCACCGTATTTGAAGTATGAGTATTAACACCTTATTGGTTTGTATTCATAGCAACTTATCGCAAAGACAATCCACGTTGCCCAATAAAAAAACAACACCGTAGACTCTTTTTAATTTTATGTTTTTTAGTGTATTTTGATTTCACTTTAGTCTATGTGGCGCTGTGAGGCCTGAACTTGGCACCCAACTACCGGCATTGAGGGCTGACTGGGACGTCACCAGCTAGCACACGACCTCTCGTGCTAGTGGCACTATAAAGGACGCTAAAACTGACAAACATCGGCTTCAAAAATCAGTGAAAATGTGACGGACTTCTATTTTCTGTTGATTGTTTAATATAATCTATGAAAAGAGCTAAAGACATCCATAGAAACTTCTCAGACTACTTCTCTCATCCCTGAATCTGGTTTTCAGTCAAACCCCACCGTATTTGCAATTAGTTCAAGTTGCCATCCTGGTTGAGGCTACAGACCAATAAGGTCTTGGTTTTATATTTATCTTTGTGTCGCTGTAGGACACACCAGACTGACATATACCACCAATGAAGCTGCTACCAGACCAACCAGGCAACAGTGCAGGACCGTTTTGTGCCAAATATTTGTGGGTCACGTGCATAGACTCTAACCTGGAGGCATTCACTAAAACCTCCTCCTGTCACTGTTGCCTTATTCTCTGACAGGAAACTTCTGTGTAACCCTTGAATGAAGTAAGAGAACTGAATTTGGCAGCGCCCCCAATGGCCACATGCGGCATTGCAACAAAAACAGTCCTCTGTGGACAATAAGTTCTCAATAAAGGAAAGATAACACATGTAGTTGCAACGCCCTCCTTCTACTCATTCCTGAATTTTGTCTCAGATGGATGTGAGTTAAACTCATTGCAGTGTAATTTTGAACAAGCCTCCAGAAACAGTGCTCAGCTGCGCAGAGATTTTGGCCTTGTGGCAAAATATAATTACTAGAACTTCTGCATTCATCATGTGATGCACACTGGCACGCTGACTTCAGTTTGACTGAGCGTACGCTGCAAAATGCTTTGATCCAACCCAAAATTTTCTCACATCTCGGGAGTGCAAACATCTCTTCGGTGAATGCAGGAGCTCTGACAGTTATACAACCATCTTCTTGCTGCTTGTAACGCCGCTGGTTACGCCTGTGGAAGAGTTGGGGAAGGTACACCCACATATCAGAATAATTAGCATAATATTTGTTGTTCTGCAGCAACACTGAGGTCGTATACAGGCAGCGAGGGCAAATAAGAGGGTGTGCTGTGGAGGCCGATATGAGACAAACGCGTAAAGGTTAATTAAGTGTCTTCTGTTAGACACAAAGTCTTGTTAAGATCTCTGACCTTTAAGTTCTTTTCTAATCCGTGCTGGCTACCGTCTGTGTGTGCTTATCAGGTGGGGTGTAAAGCCAGCTTGGTGTTTTTCCAGTATTTCATCATGGCCAACTTCTTCTGGCTGCTGGTGGAGGGTCTGTACCTCCACACGCTGCTGGTCGTCATCTTCTCTGAAAACCGGCACTTCATCGTCTATATGTTCATCGGCTGGGGTGGGTAACCTTGTTATATGGTTTTTTAAAGAGCAAAGTCACTTCTTTGAGATTTCACTGTTTCCTGTACAGATGTGTACAGCTCGACTCCCCCAGCCTAAATAAAGTTGGCATTCATTGGTGTGGATGTTACTTAGACATGTAGCACCCACCTAGACCAGACCAGGCACCCCCACCCCATAGCAATGACACTCCTTGATGGCAGCAGCCATCCCCAGCAGGATGCAGACACATAAACACTTTAGGAAGAAGAACAGCACAAGGTGTTGACCTGGCCTCCACATTCACTAGATCCCAAACTGATCAAGTATCTGTGGGATGATCCACAGAGGCCCCTCCCTCAAAGCCCTGACACCACAGGACATCCTCAGTAGGCCCATGTCCATTCTCTGATGAGTCACCACAAGGGAGACCTACGCATACAGTATTAGGAAGGCGGTCATAATGTTATGCCTGATCGGTGTTTATAACAATAACAAAATAAAAAGATCAGGAGTGTTATACCAACACTGTTCCTGCCCCAACCCCTAATTTTGGGAGTGAGGAAGCTATGAGAGCAGCTGCAACGCTTTGGAAAGCAAGCAGAATCCAAAGTGCGGCCAAATTGAATGAATTCAGTTCAGAGCCATTTGTTTTTCACATGTTTGGAAAATGCCCCTTCCAGGAACATTAAAAGTTAAAATTTAAAAAGTGAGATTAACTATGGAAATCATGTGATTAATCACAATTAAATGTCGTTTGCAGGAATCCCCACTGTGTTCGTTTCTGCGTGGGTGATAGCGAGGATTTATCTGGAAGACACGGGGTGAGTGTCACCTCCAGCCGATCAACTGAACTTCACACACACATCATTTTCATATTAATACTGATGTCGTTTGTTTTGCTTTAACTCGACGTGTAAATGAACTTTGTGGAATTCTTTATTACATCCTAGGTTTCATACATTGGTATTCAACGGGGACTGCATCTGTTGTTTCATTTAGGCCATAAATTACATCTCATCGATTAGATTCTGTCAGCAGATAAATATATTAGATTGTGGCTCAATTTCCAGAGTAATGAGACAAATACGCCACATGTCAAAGAGCACTTTATTGGTTAATTCATCTGGGGGAGTTTGCTTTGGGTAGTCATCGCAAGAGCCCGGTGCTACAGATCTGCTCAGCTTCTCTTGCACATTATTAGCTGACGCTGCAGCTCATTACTGTGCGAGAGGGTGCACTCGGTAATTGTTGCCGAACGTGTTTTCAGAGAAGCAGGCCGATAGCAAAGGACGGACGGAGCTACAAAGTGAGAAGAACGTGATAATGAAGTTTGAATTTAAACTAACGAATGTGGGTTTTGTAGCCCTGGAGATACCAGCCTGGAGCTGGATGGAGGCGTGAAAAGAAAAACCTTTGGGCGACACTGTGCTGTATTTTCTGTTTAATTACCAACAAAATGCTTCCAAGCCTTTAAACGTCCCGTTCTGATTTTTTCTAATTAGGTCTTTTCATGAGAGGCCAAAGACCTGCTTCACTGCTCCACAACTGGATTGGGAGCAGCCATCCCAAGTGTCCGTCCCGAGCTTAAAAATACCGTGCCGGACAAAAATAGGTCGCAGACATGCAGATTTGTGCCTCGGCCGCAACGTGGACGTCGTACGGTGAAAAAATGAGGCTGAGCCTGAAGGTGAAGCTGTCAGTTTACCACCTGATCTAGTTCCCAACCATCACGGAAGGTCCAACACTTTAGGAGATAGCCACAAGTTTGAGCACTGCAAAAAACCAAACTCTTACCAAGTGTATTTGTCTCATTTCTAGTCAAAATATCTCATTACACTTAATATAAGACACAATTACCCAAAGAGTACCATTTCAGCAAGACACAGGGACTTGTTTTAAGACAATACATCTTAATACACAGACATTTTCACTAGTTTCATTGGCAGATTTTTTTTTTTTTTTGCCTATTTTCAAGATTTTTTTGCTTGAAAATAGGCAAAAAAAAAAAAAATCTCTTCCTTCAGGCAATTGTGTCTTATATTAAGTGTAATGAGATATTTTGGCTAGAAATGAGACAAATATACTTGGTAAGAGTTTGGTTTTTTGCAGTGAGGTTGTCGAAGCAGGATGCAGAAATGGGTTTACCTCTGATAATTATTCGTATTTCTACTTGCTATCCTTTGTTAAATGCCTCATGGGAAAATTCGTTCAATGCATTTATTTCAGGACACTTGGAACAAGTTGTTCCCGATCCAGTTGTGGAGCAGTGAAGCAGCTGTTGGGCCTCGCGTCGGCAGTCACAGCTCCTAATTGGAAAAAAAAAATGAATCAGAAAGTAAAGAAACCACACCTGGTCGTTGTGCACACAGTTATTAGAGTGAGGTCTAAGTATTGCTGTGATACTGGCAGCATGGTGATGCTTTCAAACAACGCATAGGTAAATGGAGGCACGTCTGAACCAGCGACACCATGATCCCACGCCTGCTTCCACTCGTCCTCTGAGGTTATAACTGCAAATCTTAGATGTTCAACTGCTCATTCCAACTTTGCTTCATGATGCATCAAAGATCATTGCACATAATTGTGATATACGAGATTTTATTCTGAAAATTTGCATTGGAGTTCATTTTGATGATGATATATTCATGCTTTTGCTCCTCACATAGATTTTTTAATGCAGCAGTTTTTCCACCACTGTGCCTTATGCTTAATTTATAGTTAAGACAGACTCAGTCCTTGGCTGCTGCAGTATATAATGCACATATCTATATATATATGTGCATTATATATATATATATAGATCAAAATTGAGGTCTCCCAAAGTTTTTCCACCAACAATAGGTAATATACTTCTCTCTGTGCTGAAAGTTAACAGCAGACGCTCAACAAACCTCCTCTCTTTCTGTCAGACTCGTTCTCTATGCAGAGAGATTATAGTCATGTTGTTTAATCAGAGGTAGCAAAAGTATTCACATTCTGTACTTAAGTAAAAGTGTGGATACTTGTGCAAAATAAAACTCTGGTAAAAGTAAAAGTATTGATTCAACTCCTTTACTCAAGTAAAAGTACAAAATAAAGTACAGGCTTTGAAATGTACTAAAGTAAAAAGTAAAAACTATTTTACCATTAATGAGACAATTCATCCGTTGATAATTTTGCAAAATGGAAAAATGTTCTGACTGAATAATCTAAACTGATCTGACCAGATGTCCTGCATGAGGATCTGGATAAGTTTTAATAATATATTGAGGGTTATTGGGTTGTTGTTTTCTAAACCGAGCGTTAGCTAGTATTAGCTACAGTATATTCAAACGATGCACATTCGCCATGAGTCATTCCTGGAGCCAGTACAGTTGTTTTAAATAAGACCATGGAACGTCTTCTGAAGCGTCCCGGTTCACTTTCTTCCTCCATGCTGATGGAGATTCTCCGTAGTCCGACGCTCTAGTCATGTCACATGTCACATCTAGTCAGTCCGATCATGTCACGAGTTTTGTGTCACATCATCCGTGGAGGTTAAAAAAGTTACAAGCCTGTTTTCTCCAAAGTAAGGAGTAGAAAGTACAGATGTAGAAAGTAAAAGTAAAAAGTCGTCAGAAACACAAATGCTCAAGTAAAGTACAGTAACGAAGTATTTGTACTTCATCACTTCCCACCTTTCTGTGTAATATGATTGTATCTAGTATGACCAAAAAAAAAAAAAAAAAAAAGAAACAACAATAGATAAAAGCATTTTATATTCTAGTAAATTATGTTTTAACATTCACGGTGTGCATCTCCATGTGACGTCAGGCTGCTTGCTCTCACGTAGATCGATTCTCCCCGACTTCACTAGCGGGAGCTCCGGCTTCAAGTGGCGTTCCAGGGCACTTTTCCTAGCAGGAGGTCGGAAATTTCAGACCTCACAGTTTTCTGGAAGCCAGAAATAAATATTTTTATCTTTCCACCAGCAACTTTCTACAATAAATTGCCTCTATATGTGCACGTCCATTAGCTCTATCCCCTCCACCTCTCCCATGCATCACCTAGTATGGAGTGAGTGTACTGTACTCTCTGCCTGGATTCATTTAATCTCTTTCGCCCTCTTCTCATCCCCGACATAGCCTCAGCTTGATGAGCTGGATTCTGCTTGAGGTTTCTTCCCGTTGAAAGCTCTTCCTTAGGTGTTCCCACCCTCATTGTGTGCAAGACTTTCTCTTTGCAGGGCTCTTCTATTTGCATATCTTTGACTCCATACACATCCTTGTCTATACTTTAACACAGAGTAAAACATTTCTTTTACTGCTGTACATAATGATCACATGACGACCGGTTGTGGTGTCCTCAGGTGCTGGGAAAGAAACGACAACCCCATACCCAACTGGGTGATCAACGGACCAATCGGATTGTCCATTATGGTACGTTGAGGCTCATTACTTCCATTTTTCTCTGCAGGTGTGCCGGAGTCTGAAAAGCACTCGAGTGTTTTTAAATGTAAAAGAAGCGGACGATACATGTGGTCCTTGGAATATGTCAAATGTTAAAAGGGAGATTATGGAAAGGACAACCTCAGTCAAGGTTCAGCAACAGTGGAATAATGTGTTAGCACCCCTGCGTCTCACAACGTTAACTTCTCAGGAGTTTTTTACGGAGGGTATTCCTGCAGAGTGTAAGCTCTTTCAGCCTTGAAAGGTCTCATCAGGAGGCTGTTACTCTCGACTACAAATGAAGGTTTTTACGTGGCAAGTGAGCGTTTATTCCATTGCAACGGATTTGAATGTAATCCGATGTGAAAGGAGTGAAACTACACACAGTTCAGTATGTGGAGGCGTCTGTACTCAGGTTCTCAAGCAGCAGCAGCTCTAGTTTTAGCCTCCTCACCCCTGACCCGTATCAAGTCTGCAGATACTGTAAGAAGCATGTTTTCACTGATTTACAACTTAAAATTCATTCAACAATTGCTCTTGATTACCAGATATAATTTGGCAAAATTAAATGTTGAGACTTTTGCATGATAAATTAGAGCCTGTGCTGTTGGAAACATTTAGTTTTGATTGATGCCACTTTGATTTTCTCTGTGTTCTTCAAACAGTCGGAACTTAGCAGTTTATATTAAAGTTGTAGGTAACACATTTTACTGACGGTGACTGCAACACAGATATGAGACAGATATATGTCAGAGGAGATGGTTTGTAGTAGGTAAAAGGAAGAACAATATTCAGTGTTTGAGACAAAGTAATGCAACGCCCTAATTTCCCCACGGGGATGAATAAAGTCCTATCCTATCTTATCTTATCTTATCTCAATGTTGGCATGATGATTTGGGTAATTTTTATGCAGAATTGTAAAAAAAACTCTAAACATCCAACCCTAACCCTTGCTTCACAAACAGTATGAGGTTACAGCTCCATAAAAGTGAAGCCAAAGCATGTAGAGCTCCCCCTGGTGGCTGGAGGCTGCAGTATAGGCCATAAGCTCCACCTCCTCCATGTTAGTGGGTGGGATTTGGGCCAAACTAAAACACTATAGTCAAATGCATTTATTTTCAAAAAATGGTTTCGGTCTTTTTAGTCAGTTGACATCAAAATTTTCTCAGAAGTTTTGATTAAAAGCCATAAAAAAAGGGGGATGTGACATCATGATGACTGACACTTTACAAAGATTTAATATCGATCCATCTGTTTTCACTCTTTAGAGCACTAGCTTTATTCTTATCTTGCCTACATTTGTGGGTGGAAAAATATCCAACGCAGCAGCAACACAATCACTGCCTATGGGTTTGTCTTTCATGACTCAGCTGTTTTCTCCTCCCCGTCTCCAAGGTGAACTTCATCCAGTTCATCAGCATCATCCGGATCTTGGTTCAGAAGCTGAGGTGCCCTGACGTGGGCGGAAACGACCAATCGCAATACAGGTACCTCACGGCATGTTTTAGCTGAAACCCACACCGCTGCCTGCTTCAATATATTCTGCACATATATTTTTTTTTTTCCTATATGTTGATAAAAGTTGACAGGTTGTGTCAACTTTTATGTGCCATTAAGCGAATGCTGCACCTGCTCGGCCGCTCAAAGCTGTTGGATGTCTCACAATGTGGAAAAATAAGTAAACAGATCATGTGAGGAGACCCGGAGCATTTTATTATCCCCTGGTGTTTGCAGAGATGACGCTCATTCGATAAGACAGCATTTCACGATGCAGCCTTTATGAAACAAAGGTGAAACCTCTGGGATGGTATAGATTCTCACACAGTTTAGTGTCAGTCACAGGCGTTGAGTTTTATTTTTTTTACCCTCCAGTGAAATCTGAGCTGTGCCGAGTTGTCAGGTATCCTCACGGATCTAACGCTCAGAGACGAGAGGCGATGAAAAGCCTGGACGAGGCTGGTTTGTTGGCGTAAGAGAAGATTCAGTGTCGGTGCAGCGTAGTTCAGTGTGGAGCTGAGCTGAGCTGACAGCCAGAGAGTGGTACTGGGAGGGAAGGAATATATATCGTTCTCTGAGGGCGCTGTAGGAATAACACATGAGGGGATTTATTATCCACACATGTAGTCAGGAATGGAGAAATACAGTTTTGTTGTACCAGGCAGTGAGCATGTGTATTTCTGTTGTAAAGTCGGACATTTTAACATGGAGGGTGCCTGGTCTGGTCTAGGTGGGTGCTACATGTCTAAGTAACATCCACACCAATGAATGAATGAATGCCAGGTCCAGAAGTTTCCCAGCAGAACATTGAATTGTCACAAGATGGTCAATGTCTTCTGTCTGGTCATAATGTTGTGGCTGTAACCGTAAATCACTCTTTCTCTGTTAGGAGGCTCGCCAAATCCACTCTCCTGCTCATCCCTCTGTTTGGGATCCACTACGTGGTCTTTGTGTCGCTCAGCGAATCCATCGCAGAAGATTATAAAATATTTTTCGACCTGGCCCTCGGCTCCTTCCAGGTGTGATCTCAGCCCGCTGTCCTCAGTAACACTTTAATAAATAAAAGTTACACCGTTGAGCTTCTCCCTGTTTTACTGATTACTTTTATTTGGTTTTGTTTTAGGGTCTGGTGGTGGCCATTTTGTACTGTTTCCTAAACAGCGAGGTAAGTTGTCATTGTGTGCGTTTGAGCGTGTATTCAGTCATTTTGATGAGTAAACAGGGCAGTACAGAAACATCACTTTCTTTTTGTTCTAATTTTCAGAGGAACAATACTTTGCTTTTACAAAGCGCCCATAAATGTGTCTGCGCTCAGCTGATAACAGAATAGCTTCATTTAAATGTGGAAATGTTCAATAGGTGGTAAATTGCTTTGGTCGGAGCCCAAATTTGTCCACATTTCATTATCACAAATTCCTTTTCATTTCAGACAATAAAACAGATCATTGTCAGACGTGGCATTTATTTCAGAAGATGCTTTAAACACTGACCAGGAAACTTTAAGCTGTGCTAGTTCACAGAGCAAGGACAATCTGTATGATAGATTTGTTGCTTTTTCTTCCAGACTTTCTAAAAGTCATTGGTCCGAATGGATAACGTTTAGAAAAGTAAATCTGTGGGAGGAACTACTTTGGGAAGTCTCCTGAGCTTAAAGTAAAGTCATCTCCATGCACACTTTAGAAATTCATACATGCATTAGGAGTTTGTGATCCTGGTGTTTGAGAAACTGTAGGGGGCGCTATTCTGTTCAGCTCATAACTATTTTGCAGGAAAGGTGGTTCTGGAGACTCTCCACTGGGAACGGATTGTGTGCCAACAAAGACCGGACGTTCAAATCAAATTGTTTTGGAGCTTTGTGCAACATAGGCCTCATCCACACATAAGCAAACCATCTTTTCCTCCTCCGTTTTCCCTGGCATCGTTTCAAGAATATCTGCGTCCACACGGATCCGTCTCAACGCGACTCAAAACGCTACTTCATACTCCAGGCCTATAGGTGGCGCTGTTTCAGTTTCAGAGAGGAAGAGGCGGAGCATGCACATAAAGCTTGAGCACTGTTTACAAATCGGCTTTAGAAGAAACCAAACTCAAGGAGAAATGATATTTAGCCCTAGTAACCATAATAGGCTCAATATCTTCTCCAGCAGGAACACGAGCATGTAGTCCACCATTGTTGTTGATGTTGTTAGGAGACGTCTCACGGGACATAAGAGGTGGAAGGCTGCTCCAGGGATGTGGCGATGGTGGCAATGACATCGTTTGTGAATTTCTCCGTATTCACCGTCCACACAGAAACGCAAGAGCTGCGTTTTCAAATTTTTCCACCCTGGGACCTGGTTTCAAAAAAGTGCGTTTTAGCACAATGTGTTTACAGGATTCATGTGGACGATCGGCCAAAACGATGCAAAACATCTGCATTTACATCAAAAAGCGTTTCTGTGTGGACGGCCCCATAGTTGTAGACGTCATCTGAGCACCATGGAGTTGAATTTGTTTACGACAAAATGGCTCCGATTGTTTTTTTCTCCATATAAGTTTAAACATGCCCCAAGGTGCCTGGCTAAGCTAAGCTAAGGCTGTCATGTATACAGTATGTGTCAGGTGCCAGTTGTAGCACATATGCTGTGGAGACGCATGGAGAGCTTGGTTTTTCGATCACTGGTTTAAAAAACAACAACAACAAAGCAACATTTTGCTTGACCACATTTTCCTGTTTCTGCAGGTTCAGTGTGAGATAAAGAGAAAGTGGCGGAGCATGTGTCTGAACTGCCACCTGAGCAGAAATCACCACTTCAGCAGCAACCTCGCCTCCAGGAACGGTTCAGAGCACATGGTGCAGTTTCACCGCAACTCCCGAACCCAGTCCATCCTGCAGTCAGAGACCACGGTGCTGTGAGAACCTCGACGGGGAGCTAACGCAGTCTCCGGGGTTGACCCTGGGCGGAATCGTTTTACAACCACTCGAAAATGCTGTGACCTGAGAAGAAGTACCACACGGGTGGGACACGCGCGCCGTTTCAGAGCAGATTTTGGTTTTAGCTTTACAAATCTCTGGAAAGCCTTCAAGTGTCCCTTAAGTGGACCTAAAGCTGTTCAGATCTGTCCTCTGAGGTGTAAGGTAATGGGTAAGGTGTAAAATGTACGTACTTGAACAGAAAAGGATACAAGGTTAGTCAACCAGTGTACAGATGTATGTAATTTAAAAAAACAAAGTGCAGTAGCTATAAAGGGAAATCTTGCAATACCGTTTGTTGTGAAAGCCTTTATTTTATTTCTTCAGCAGCTAGCAGCCTGGACCACAGCCCAAACTTCCTCCACCCACAAATCACCTTTAACTGATAATGCTCCAGTTCTTTAAAAAGTCACGCCCGACTTTCACTGCCCACAAGAATTTTGTGTAGTTTGTTTTTCCATTGATAACTGATTTTGCTTCTGGAAAGATTTGCCGGGCCAATCGGATCATTGCGAGGCTTCATGTGGTAACAGGCAGCAGTCATATAAGTCATCTGAGCACAGTGTAGTTGAATTAGTTCACCAACAAATCAGAGCTATTTTGTTGTTGACTATCAGATTGCGTGCAGAGGTATCATTTATTTTTACTGTATCAGTTTACACCATAGACTGTATATAAATATGGATGATGCGTCCCCACTTCCTTTCATTGGCCAAACTGATGCTAGTTTCATCGCGGTGCACATGGAGCCAGAGCCGTGATATTGATGCCATGCCTACACTTCCTTTTTTGTTTAATCAATGCTTCGCTCTGCTCTACCTCCACCAGTTACAAAGAAATGTTGGATTATACACGGTACTTACTCACAGTCCCATGGGACTTCTTCTTGGAGTGGTTGGCATGGCAACATTCTGTTTCTTAAGCGTCAAAAAAATAGCTACAACGAAATTTATCCAAAAGATTGACTTGAACATGCGTCACCATCATAGTAATTACCTAAAATAACAAAAACCATCCTTGGGAATATATATATATATATATACTATATATATTTGACATGTATTTTAGTGTGTTTGGCTCAAGTCCCATCCACTAACATGGAGGTTATACTGCAGCCAGCCACCAGGGCGAGCTCTACTTGCTTTGGCTAAACTTCTGATGAGCAGTTCGGCAGTTCATCTTTATGCGGTCTATAGTTTAAACTTGCCCCAATTTAAAATCGTGATGTGTTACCAAACTCATATTCTGATAAGAATTGACTCTGATCTGCACCAGGCTAAGCAGAAGCAGCTTTCCCATTTGTTGCAACACCATAGCTGCTTGTAAGCTATGTTTTTATTCCATTTTATGTTTTACAAGTAAGCGGGGGAAAAGTCCAACTAGTCCACTGTAAGAAACATTTAGTGACCACACCCATCTATCTGATACTTAAAATGACCACAAAGAATAATTCAGGAGTGAATTGTGACCCAGGTCAGCACATGAGCAGTCTGGCCTCATGGTGAAAACACTGGTAAACACAGGGTAGTTTTGAGCCGATTCAAAACCGTGTCTGTTCTGATGAACTGTCTCATTTTCAGTGTACATTTAAAGAGCTGCTGTGCATGTTTCAGACTCTTAACTTGTGCTACGATGGTTTTGCTGCTACGCTCAGAGATGTGTGAACAGGAGCCGGAGCTCAGATTGTAAAGTGTAAAAGTGTCCACCAGGACCTTGTGTTGAGACTGGTCATGAAAACTACTTCCTGTGGCTTCACGCATACTTGGAGCATCTTGTTTGGAGTGTAAACTATTTATTTCTCAAATTTTCCAATCTGCAATTTAAACTGACAAGAGAATGCAGTGGGAAGCCGGCGTGGGATGCACTGGTGTGCACTCGATTTTCTTTTTTTTTTAAACCCTGCATACAAATTAATGAAACAGATTAAAGTCTTGAAGAGGAGGTATGTGCAAATCTTTTTTACATTTCCATCCACTCCCACCGATTTCCTCAATAGATTTGATCCCTCCCACCCACTCATGACACTGTTGAAAATCTTCTCTGCTGCATCCCACGCTGCAAACATGTAGACCGTAATTGTGTTTTGTCTGTGGAAGTTCATTGAGCCAACTCTGAAATACCTGAAACTGAACAAGATGATGAAACAATTACAAACCACATTTTACTTAGCTGCCGCATGATATGTTCAAAATTAAATTTAAAGCACCAACAAGTTGAATAGATTTCAAAGTTTACGCTACAGTTTTATTTTCTGCAAAAGGTATTTTATCAGTTTCTTTTTGTCCATTGGTTTACTAAACATCTTTGGGTTAAGTTGAGTCACTTGTTCAGTCAGTAGTTGATGTTGTTGTGTTGTTTTTTTCATCATTAATATAGTTTTCCCAGATTGTGTTTGTGTGGATTCAGTATAGCAAGTTCACTAGTCAGGTATTAATACCTGACATTTGACCTTTAATTAAGACACTGTGTGGCTCAAGGTTAATTTTTTGTGCAAGAAGTATCACCATTTGGCCATTTACAAGGCTTTATCTCAGCCAAAAGGCTGACCTCCGAACTCTCAAGGTGAGGATCAACCACAGATATTCCTATTTAAACCCAAGCTTAACCAAGTCTCCACCAGTCTCTTAGAACAGAAGCTACTCTGATGAAAGTCCAGCTGCCCTTGTATCATTATATTATTTTTTTCTGATACACCATAACTGAAAAACCTTCACAAAGATCTTGAAACTACATCCTTTTCTGCTCGCACCCATCAGTCATTTTGGAGGTGGCTATGAATACCTTTCAATCAGGTGCTCTGTATTTTCTCCAAAAGAAGCATATGTGGACAGTCTCCAGTCAACAAAACTCTCTGGTGGACACAGGTAGCAATCTGCAAGTAATTGCTAAACATTTTACATATGGACGGGAGTGATCTTGGTTGGTTTTATTCATGCAGGAAGTGTTACGCAGCGTTTGCATGATATACTCAGTGTTTGCCTTTTTCTTTGCTGTCGGTAAATGGCTGTCAATGTGTCATTTCTTGTACAGTAGACTCCAGTGTAAAATGTGTCAAGAAATGACGAGGGAAAAAAAGATAAAGCTTGCTCTTTTATGGTGTGCTATATTTTTCTTTTTAAATGTTGTATTTAATTGTCCCCACAAGATGGGGGGAAAAAATCTGGTGACACTTGACTGAAGGCATACAGAATTTTTTATTTTATTTTAAACAACTCTACTATACACACTACTAGACTCAAAGTCGCTTAAAGTCTTGAATAAGTGCCATATTCTGAATTTACCATGTATAAATCTATTATAGTGCCATTTACCTGACAACATTTTTATATACCACACTCTAAACCAAACCAGTGATCTGATATACTGTACGTTAACTAGCAGCCAGACCTCACTGTGCCTTGAAGGATGCTGCTACAGAGAATTTTGAGCCAAATATACATGTAGTTAAGTTCTTATTGACTGTCTGTAGTGTGGTGTATAAAAATATGTGGAGCAAAAAAATAAAAAAGGGAAATACACTAAAGCTGGACGAGCTATGGCCTGTTATATACAGCTGAGTATCGTCTGCATAACAGCGGATATTATTCTTCTAACTACATGTGGTAACCAGTAGTCTGCCCAAGTTTGATATATTTTAGAAGTGTCCCCTGAGCATTTATAGTCTCAGTTTTTGTTGACAGGCTTAGTCATGGTCAGGTATTTATATGGGTACTGAATTACATTCCTGGATTATCAGATAATCTGGCGATGACCGACTTTCTTCTTTCGATTTATAGACCTTAACGTCCAGTGACAAAATAAAATGTTTATGTTTAAAAAGCAGGAAGCAAGGAGGAATTTGTCAATTTAGATTAAATAAACAGTTTATCCTGTAATTAATTAATTTTTAGACAACTATTTTGGCTGTGTGTTCTGTTTCACTGACTTACTTTGGTGCAAATCCAATAAGGTTCAAGTACGTCAACTTCTGAGGAACACAGTGTGTAATGTTCACACAATAAGAATACAGCTGTATGCCTTGAGAAAAGTGTTACCAAATATCTTACAAAGATGTCACCATGTTACTCAGTTTATCATTGAAAGTGGTCGAGAATATACAAAACCATTTGCGACACAGTTGTTGGCTTGTCCAGTGATTTCATGTTCAGTGTTGACTGACATGACACTGAGTATTGTGTCTTCATGAAACACATGTATTTGTATTGAGACACCATGAATGTCATAAAAAAGATGATTGATAAAGGCAATCTTTGTAAGCATTGCACTGTGTGAGTGTAACTCTTTTGAGCACTGTGCTTTAATACACTTTGGATCAGAACAGGATGCACTTCAGGCATATTAAATCACATTTCAATTCAAAACCCCATATAATGCAAATTTAAAAATGAGGCCATTGACTACAGCAATAACACCATGTATGTGCAGTATATGCAGGATGCAGCCACAGACTATATCTAAAGATGGATTAATTCTCCATCACATCAACCCGTGGATTAGTTTTGAGCGTTGGTTCTTTTGTTCTGGTCTGGACACAGCTCCGTCCTGCAACAAATGAAATGAGCTGAGCCCGATTAGAAAGAGTGTTGTCTGTCTGATTCCTGAACAAAGCTTAAATGCAACATACAGGTTCCACGATTGCAGTAAAAATATTGCATCAATTACCCCCTGAAGCAGAACAAAAGATAGATGTGAAAGCACCCTACGCTCAGTATGGTGTCTTCAGCTGTCACATTCAACATACTGGAGTTACAGGTGGAACCGACTAGTTAGAGACCTGAATCTGATTGGCTGATCAGCTTACCAAAGGAAATTGCAAGAGAGAAAAAGAAGTGACAAAAACAAAACAAGCAAACAGCAAAGTCAAGAGGCCGCATATTGAAGGTTTAATCTTCAACTTTCAAATATGCAAACAGCTGTCAACAAGATCACCTGAAATAAAGCGTGAAGACTTATTTCCTCTTGGGTGTAGACTGTACAACGATCAGCCACAACATTATGACCACTGACAGGAGAAGTGGATAACATTGATCATCTTGTGACGTTTACAATGTCCATCGGTGTCATGTGATTGGACAAGGGGCGTTAGCCTATCTGATGTCAGGCAGTTGCCTACCAAAACTAGTAGCTGCCACAAGCCCTGTGGTTACGTAACACTCTGATATTTATGCAATTTTTTACTGACATGTGTGTAAAGAGTGGACAGTTGTAAATGGATTAGCGTTTAGCAAACTAAAGATCTGAAATGCTATTTTCCTTCAAAACATTTTGACACTTAATGTTTTTTACCTCATTGTGTTTGTACTTGAATAACGCACTGGTAGAAAAGTTGTCTCAGGAATATGTGTTGAGCCATCATAGCATTTTTGAAACAACCTCAGTTTATTTCACTTTAATTTTAAGTTTTTCAAAAATACCTTTTTTATTTTGTCTAAAGGCGAAGTTATAACATAGCTAACTGCAGTTTGACTAAATCTAATAATTCAAAGTTAAAATGCAATAACTTTTTGTGGACCAAAACTATGAATCACATGAAAATGACTAAAATGTGACTAACTCAAAAACGGTTGTTGCCCAGTAGTTTTTTGTGTCCGCCGTAGGAAACATGCACAAACTCTGACTGTGCAGCTTTCCTCTCTTTTTTCATTCAGCTTTTGAATGATGTTTTGCACACTTTTAATATTTTTGAATAAGTAGATGTGGGGGACAATATATCATTATGGAGCCATTAAAGCCGGCAGAGTGGTTCCATCTACTCGCACGGTGCTGTCTAACAAACGTCCTTGAGTGACTTTAACTGCTCTCCAATTTGTCTCGTTTGACTCATCAGTTAAGAGCCCAAACAGCACGATCAGACTTCAGAGAATTCAAAACAGCTGTCAAGGTTTAATCTTAATGGAGAACTTGACAAAAGCTGAATGAATTGCGACTTGAAGGTTAAAGCGAAATCTCTGGCCGACGTCCTACAGTGATATTACATTTTTATTTTCAGCATACTGCCTCAGCATAATCTACAAACTTAAAAAATATATATTGGATTGAAGTTATACTGCTGAAAGATTTCAATAATATGAAATAAAGATGAAACATAATCCTCAGGCCACAATAAAAAGGTCCCACACTCTAATATTTAGTTGGATTTCCTTTAGCTTTGATTACACCACACATTCTCATTGTCTCAATAATCTTCTCCAAAGTCTCCAGATTTATTTCCATCCAGTGTCTCCTTCATTGTATTGATGATGGAGAGTCTGACCACTGCTCAAAGCTTCTCCAGCTCATCCCAAAGATTCTCAATGGGGTTAAGGTCTGGACTCTGTGGTGGAACAATCCATCTCATGCTCCCTGAACCACTCTTTGACAATCTGAGCCCCATGAATCCTGACATTGTCATCTTGGAATATGATCCATTGATGGAATAAGCTGCTCATTCAGTATATTCAGGTAGTCAGCTAATGAACCTAGACCCAGATCATAGCACTGCCCCATAGCACAGGCTTGTACAGTAGACACTAGGCATGATGGCTGCATCACTTCATCTGCCTCTCTTCTTACCCTGATGCCCCCATCACTCTGGAACAGGGGAAATCTGGACTCATCAGACCACATGACCTTCTTCCATTGCTCCAGAGTCCAATCTTTATGCTCCCTAGCAAACTGAAGCCTTTATTTCCAGTTATCCTCACTGATTAGTGGTTTTCTTAAAGCTACACAGCTGTTCAGTCCCAATCCCTCGAGTTCCCTTCACACTGTACGTGTTGAAGTGATCAATAATTACGATCAATCAGTATTTGTTTTTTGAACACTTCCTGGTAGACGATGCTTCTCCACTCTTCTTCCAGTTTTTAATAATGCCTTGGACAGTTCTTGACCCAGTTTTAGTAGTTTCTTCAATCTCCTTAGATGCTTGATGCCAATGATTTGACCCTAACATCTTTTGTGTCTTTAGACATGGATGTTTAAGAAATGAGAAGCTACTCATTGCATCAGTTGGACTTAAATAACTTGTTTTTAGCTGAACGATAATCACTCATGTAGTAATTATCCAATAGGAGGCGAATACCTATTTGCTTAATTATTAATATGCAGTACGGTTGCTGCTCTTTGAGAGCTTTATATATTTCCAGCTGTGTTGCAGACAGATCCTGTTTCAAAATGTTTCTCTCATTGTTTCACCTTCCTCCATCCCACCCTCCACAAATGAATACTGGAGTCAGTATAGTTAACAGGCAAAGGCAGACAACAAAAAAAAAATGTTCCCCCGAAAAAAATAAATAAATAAAACAGTAACGCTCAGATGTCACAGTCACAATCCCGAGGCTCGCTGCGTCTCCATTTTCCTTCTCGTGTCCCTTCTACGTGTCGGCTCCTCCCTCGGTCCTCAGAGCGCGGCCTGGAGGTGGCGAGTCGGATGCTCAGTCATCTCGGGGACGACTGGCTGCCTTGATCGAAGCTGACAGAGAAACTTGAGGCAAAGGCGCCGCTAATTGGGAGGAAGAAGGCGGACCGGGTGAGGGGTCGGTGTTAGGGCGATGGCTGAGTGCTTGGTTTCACATCGCTGCTTGTTGTGCGCGGAAACTGTAATCCACCAGAGGGAGAAAGCGATTCTTTAGCAACAGCTCCTTCATCAGAGCTGTGATTCTTACAAAAAGAGGAGAAAGGAAACAATGAAATCCAGAGACCTTTGACCCTTCTGGCGTTTCACAAACTCCCAGTACGCAAAGGATTGGAATTCTAATTTGACATCCAACGTCTAAGCCCTATTTTTCTCATTTATAATTACATGTTTTGAAAAAGTTGCTGCATGTATTAAAATTTTCAGATATCCAAAGTTTCCTCAGAGTTCTCAGAAAAAAAGAGACGCTGCTACGCTTTTTTGAGAATGTGTGTGGTGTTAACGGTCTAGCTCCTCCTCATTGCCGCCACTGATCAATCCCATTATGGTTGTGTCATCAACAAATTAGATGACGGTGTTAGCATCGCAGGTGGTGACACAGTAGTGGGTGTAAAGAGTGAAGAGGGCTGGACCTAGGACGCAGCCCTGTGGCACTCCAGTGTTGAGGACGATGGTGGAGTATGTGGAGGTGCCCGTCCTAACATGCTGAGGTCAGTGTGTCAGACATCTGAGACAAACCACCAAAGGTTTGGACCCAGTCGACTCTTTATTAACGTGAAGAACAAGCAAATAATCCCGATCAACTCCTGTAATAATCTCAAAGTCAAAGAGGTTTGTATTGTCATTTCAACCATATATAGCAGGTGCAGTATGTAGTGGTAGTGAGACGAGAGGACGTTCCTCCAGGAGCATGCCCGTGTGCAAGCTTATGCAGACGATACGACATTTGAACATTTACTTGCATGCATTTCAAAGTAGAGCAATATGCAAGACAGTATTATTTATAAAACAAACATTTTCAATCACTCATCAGTTACGAGCACATCAGTGAATTCAAAACACTTGTCATACCACTGAAAAAGTTTAATCTAAATGGAAAACTTCCACCTCCAATGTGTGCAAAAGGTGCAAAGATGTGTGCAGAATATGAGTTATGATATTATTGTGGTTGTGGGCGTCTATTTATATAAGTTCAGGTCCGTTTCAGCGAGTCCAACAGTCTGATGGCTTGAGGGAAGACAGTCAGTTTATATTATGAAACAAACCACGCAACTAAGTCAAGAGAAACAACAGTACATCATAACTTCACATCAGGGCCAGAGTCGGCACAGATACTTCTGTTGACGTCAAACGTCCAGATGGACCCTGTGTCCCCTTCATCCTCGCTACAGAGAAGCAAAAGCTTCAATCTTTTCACGCAGCTCTTTATAACTGACATGATGGAGAGCTAGACAACTATAACTAGGCCCCCTTCATATGTTTCAAATGATCTGGAATCTGAAAACAATAATAACAAAAAGAAAAGAGAGTTTGAAGCGCCCTTGCAGATTGTTTTGTTCTCAACCACAGCATTGCATCTGCTATGGCTGTGATAGACAGTGTGGATTTAGAGGAGAGACAGAGGAAATGTGACTCAACTCTGAATGAAGGTATGCCCTGTTTCACAGAGAGATCGTTGGCACATTCTTCCAGCACCTCGTTACAGTTAATTTGCTGCGTTTAAATGGACGATACTTCTTTAACACAGACTCTAAGGACCCGTTCAGACCTCGCATTGACATCAGACCGAGGCAATCTGATCACAAGTGGTCTGTTAAATAAACAGTGACCCTCACGGCATCATCTCACCAACTCACGATGTCTCGCCTGGCGTAGTCAGACTAAATTCTGATCTGAGTCACTGAGTCATTATGGGGCGTGTTTCAACTGATACAAAGGAAAAAAACACATCTGCATGCAACTGGATAGTCCTACAACCAATCATAAGGCATCCTCGGGAAATGTCTTGATCACTATTAACTGAAGTTATTTCACTCTCAATATCTTTTACAGCAAACTCTGGAAAACTCGCTTCTCCGACAGCAGCCATTTTTCTCTAACCCTAACCCTAACCCTAGGTCTAAGGGTTAGGGTCTAACCCTAGGTCTTATTGGTCGGCCTTCTTTAAAACGTTCAACCCAATGCAGCTATGGCCATATTTGGTGCCACAGATAGAAGACAGTAAGAAAAAGCTATGAAAACGTAATTGCTTATACGACACTGCTCGCATCTAGAAGAATATTATTGCATTGAAAAAAAAACATGTCGACTTTAAAGTCGACATGTCGACATTAAACTCGAGATGTCGAGAATAATGTCGGCATGGCGACTTTAAAGTCGACACGTCGAGATTAAAGTCGACATGATATTTAAACTTTATTCTCGAAATGTCGAGTTTAATCTCGTCATGGTAAAAATATTTTTTTTCTTCATGTGTGGCCCTAATACTCCGTCGTACATAATTCATACAATTTGAGTAACTAAAATCTACTCTCAGGCGGTCCAGGGACAAATTAATTTCTGTCTGAGATCCAGTGTTTTTGGGTAAACTAACTGTAAATGAAACTGTATTAAACATCTGCATATGGAAAGTTTGGAGACTTTTGTTTGTTGGTTCAGTCAGTCAGTTATCAGGCTTAACATCTCCTGAGCTGCAGCAGGTAGAGGCATAATTCTAAATTGTAGGATCAGCTGGCCACATCATTTCCCTTTAAACGTGGATTCCAATGATCGGCGTGCACGTCCCACAATATGTTCTGCACATGCAAATTCATTCATCTGGATTGGGATACCATGGTTACGACCTCGACCATCGACCGGCGCTCCTGAGATGAAAGGTGCCGGTGGACAGAAGCTCGCCGCTGACAGATGGAGCAACCAGATGGTGCCCGACTGTAAGGTGCCGACTGATCTGTTTCTCGCTAGTTAACCAACTTGCTCAATTAAAGCATTTCTGCTTGAAATGTTGCCGGGGAGACTTCACGTCACGTATTAAGTGAAGGAACTGAAGGACGGAGTTTACGGAGCAAAACAATCAGCTGTTTGAATGTTTAAAAAGATGAACGATGTGGACGGCAACGTTAAAAACGTGGCTCCATCTTCTTCTGTTAGATTAATTCTGCTTTGTCAGTGATTTGAGCAGATTTGATGCAGATTTGAAAATAACAAATAAACCTCTATAGACGCTGATGTTTTGGGTCTGCCACAACATTACGACCACCGACAGAAGAAGTAATATCATTTACCACCTTGTGACAATTCAACATTCTGCTGGGAAACTCCTGAACCTGGCATTCATTGGTGTGGATGATACTTAGACATGTAGCACCCACCTAGACCAGACCAGGCCCCCCCACCCCATAGCAATGACACTCCTTGATGGCAGCAGCCATCCCCAGCAGGAAAACGCTTTAGGAACAATTAAAAAAAAAAAGAACATCACAAGGTGTTGACCTGGCCTCCAAATTCACTAGATCCCAAACTGATCAAGTATCTGTGGGATGATCCACAGAGGCCCCTTCTCTCTCGTTGCTGCTGTTGCCAATCTCAAACTTTCTCACAGCATCAGTGGCCACTTCCATCATTTTTTTTTTTTTTTATTGCAGTTCTTCTGATTTTAGTGTAGCGCTGTCAGCTGGACGGGTTTCAAATCAAAAATATCTTATCTTCCGTTTCGCAAACCTGAAGATAAGCTGCCGGTTTAAAAAAAACTCACTCACATTATTGCTTGGTGATAATAAAAAAACAACAACCAAGAAGCCAAATCCAGCAAACGTGTCAGTGCGCAGGTAGCAGAAATGAAAGCATGTGTGCAGACTGCGGAGGAGATTGGCAGGATCTTGAGGAGTAGCAGGCATCTAATATCTTTTTCCCCTCCACCTGCCTAAGCCGTGGAAATGATGCATTATTACAGATAATGCCATCCATCACATTCTGTCCTCCATCATTACGCGCTGTCAGTTCACACCGACGGATCCAACACAGATGAGGCCGTACCGTGGGAAATATCCAACCTCACAAGACAGAAACTTCAAACAAGTGACATTTGTGAATTACAGCTGTAATTGCAGCTGCAGTGATTTTTTTCCCCCATGTGCTAAAAGAAATAACTCAAATGTAATGCCTGGTTTTTGAATTTATCTTCGAGCGTTTGAGTTTTGCACCTGACAGTTGGACACTTCTGTAATTGTTAATTAATGGTTTGAAGAAGAAAACAAAACATATGTATTCACTGGATATTTGCAGCATTTATTTGAATGCAGTGATACGTAAAAGGCTCAGAGTTGAGCAGACAGAAACTCTTCTCCAGCCTCTCAGTCTTTGTCCTCAGACAGCAGAAACACCAGCCTGATGGCAGCAGGGAGAAGAGAGAGTTGCCCGGGGTGGCTGGGCTGTTCCAGGATCTTCTTGGCCCATGATCCTGCAGATTTGGCGCTCTGCTGAACGGACCATCCGTTTCAGGGCCGGGAAGTTCCACCTGGTGCAGTTTCCCATCCAGGTGGTGTTGCTCCAACACAAGATGCTCTTGGTGGTGCAGGTGTAACACTTTCTGAGCACCTTGAGAGGGAGGAGGCTTAAAGGCGGTGAGGCGTCTGAGGAGGCAGAGAGGTGTTCAAGTGTTGAGTCCATGGCAGGTCATCGGAGAGCGTCCACTCTTTCCACTCTCAGTGTGCAGCAGCAGCTAGCAAACAACTAGTTGCAGGATCTCTTCCCCAATTTTTAAAGTTCTCCTGCCAATATTTGGCTCAACATATTAAAAAAACAAAACGTTTTCGGCTTGTGATTTATCTTTCGACCTTTACACTTGTGTTTCCACTGCTTTTTTTGGATAAATCATACAGTCACAACACCACTAACATGTCCTTGTACAAGTTATATCCAAATATGGTCGAGTGCTGTTGAGCTGGAATTGGGGAAAGCAAAGGGGAAATCGTTTTATAGGATCCCACAAGTCGGCAAATGTGGATTACTGCAATGAAACGAGAGAAAACGGAGAACAAGGGTTTGTCTTGTGCAGCGATGGCTTTATATCAGATACAGAATCCAGCATTCAATCATGTTTATAACGTGGATCACAAAGGGCTGCTGCTCATTCATCACTAAAACTACTCACAATGAGAAAGAGATTCAGGATTAAACAGTTACTTGTCATTGTAGTTGTGTTACGGTCATGAAACTCCTCAGATAAATTCTAGGACGAAGGAAAGTTAATGAGGTAGTTATATATATCTGGATGCTGCAGGTCAGGAACATTGTCCATACCGGATGTTTCAGTGCTCAAAAAAATCACAACTGGGGCACGATAAGGGTTTGTGATATATAATCTGTAGAGTTTAGCCTTGTACTGGTTAATTTCTATCTGTTTAAAGTGTCAGTGAACTCTGACGGCCTGAAATCAGAGCTGGCTCCATTCATTTTAACTCTTCCTGCCAATATGGAGGCGTCAACAAAAAGTCACATGCCGTCTGGAGGCTTGTGTTTATGTTAAGTGTTGATTTCTGTCTTATAAGTACGTAATTAGTCTTGGCTGTGGACGCTCCTCTAGCAGCCAGGGCTCTGAGTATTCGTCCTCTACCTGTCAGTTGGATGTGGCGAGTTCGTCTCTGAGACAGCTCCGAGGGGACGTGCTCGTCCGGGCGGCCGCCGATGAGACGGTGGCCGATGGAGGCTTTGACGTTGTAGGGGTGGGGTCAAGGGTCGCCGGTCGTTACGGTAACAACCAGAGGGGGGCTCGGAAGTGCTAGCTGTCACTCCGCTTCAGCGGACGGCGGCCGAGACGTGTGTCCGAGACTGCGGCCAAACCCGCAACTATTAAGCTGGCGTCACTCGTGAGGGGGAAACGCTCGGACCGTGTCACCTCGGAGGAGGTTCAAACAAATCGATTCAGACCAAAGTTATTCCTTTCACCTTCACCCCGTCAACTAAAGGACACGTCACATCCTTTTCTTCAAGGGAATCTTTCTCAGCTGAATTTAAAGTGAACAAGCTGAACGTGTCAGAGGCTTTTATTGGGTTAGAGCTGGGAAATAAATATACAGAACTGGTGTTTCCCCTGAATCTGCTGAACTCCAAGACTTCCTAAACTATGGAGACACGCGGGGATCGCTCCTGCACCAGTATTTTGCCGCACCCAGAAAAGTTTCTGAGACAAAGCAACAACTTCTCGCTGAGACACTTAATGAATTTCTCCACATGAAGCGTCATGATCAGTTTTCATCTTAATTGCATTTCTTCCTGTTCAGTTTGGATGGATACCAACACTAATAAGCCTGGTGAAGCCAGAGGATGAGTCTGGTAACTCGCCACCTGGATTTCATTACTGGACGCGATTCAACTGGGACAGAGCAATACATATATATATATATATATATATATATATATATATATATATATATATATATATATATATATATATATATATATATATATATATATATATATATATATATATATATATATATATATATATATATATATATATATATATAAATAAAATACTCTACCCAACAATAGCCTGGATAGTCGTCCAACCAATAAGAGACATTTTGCTCTCAGTCGGCGTCACTGTTGCTCCTCCGTCCATCACTGCATAAAGCCAGAACAAACCAGCAACTCTGGACCAAGTTTCCACCAACCACAAATATTTCGGACAATAAATATTCAACCACCTGAATCAGAACAGACTGACCCGATTAGAAGGAGAGAGGTGATGTAAACCTAAATAATGTTTTATGGAGTAAATCTACTCTCTCTGAGCATGTTTGGCTCCATGTGAGGGGAAAAGACGTTTTCGTTGCCGCCATGTTGTTTGTATTTCTAGTGCATCACTAGCGCAGACAGTGGGCAGCCATAAGAAATTGTGATAAGGTGTATACAGGCTCCAGTATCCCGGCAAAACCGGGTTTCTTGAAATCGGGCAATGGGCATATGGTGTTTACATGGACAAGCACAAAAACAGGATACTAAAGACCATGTAAACACAGTCAGTGTTGTGTTATGTCCATAACTCTTACTTAAACAGTGTAAGAAAAAAACAGTTCATTTTATTGAAAAATTGTATTTAATATCAGTGTAATTTCAAAATTCATCCAGACGGCCAGATTGGACCTTGTGGTGGGCCGGTTTTAGCCCCCGGGCTGTATGTTTGACACCCCTGGTTTAGACCATTAGACCAGTGGTTTTCAAAGTGGGGGCCGCGGCCCCCTGGGGGGCCGCCAGGGGGCGCTAGGGGGGCCTCAGAAAATCGGAGGTGATATAAGAAAAAAAAAATATATATATTTTTAATACAGTGTTGAAAACATGTTAGTTAATAATATTCCTATGCTAAACAAAATGTAATAATTATTGAATAGTTACTATCTGTACACACACACACACACACAATTGAGAGGTTTGATTTCATTTGCTCCGTTCTTATCTGTCAACAGTTTGTTATTCATATTAAACTTTATTATATTATATATTATTATTATTATTATTATTCAGCTGGAATAATAGGAATATAATACAGTGTTGAAAACATGTTAGTAATATTCTTATCCTAAACAAAATGTAATAATTATTGAATAGTGAATAAAAGTAAGAAAAAAACATTCTAAAAGTTGGTGTTTCTTTACTCCTTTACATATTTTGTGGCATTGTCTGTGGGTTTGCAAAGGGGGTCCCCGGCCAGAATCTAATGCTGTTTGGGGGGCCTTGGCATGGAAAAGTTTGGGAACCCCTGCATTAGACAACATGAGGCCTCTTCTTCTTCATGGTACCTAAAAAAGCAGTTATGCTCAGTGTTCATGCACCATTATACCCGAGAACATTGCCTTGATCTTCTTTGATTGGCTGGATGAAAACCACATGCATTTAAACCAAAATGAGAGGCATGAGATGCAGTGTTTACTGTATTACTGTCTTAGTACTGGCTGCAGGTACAAAAACACATTTCATTGTGCCTTGTACTATGTATAGCTGTGCATGTGACAAATAAAATCTTATTTAAAATGTGTGCAGACGTTACTAAATATGGTTCCTGGTTCTATAAAGGGTTAAACTATTGCTTCTGCTTCTTCTCCTTACAGATGACGGATTAAAGAAATTGCATCAAACAGTACAAACTGCCGTACATTTCATGTGAAGTCCGTGCAGTAACGCAGTGAAGCCTGCTGGATTCTTGTGTCAGTCCGTGTTAGTCAAGACGTCTGCAGATGACACACACACACACACACACACACACACACACACACACACACACACACACACACACACACACACACAGCCTGACCGACGTCCTCGGGATAAAACCACCACACACACTGTCACCGTCACACGAGAGAGAGTCTTTCTCTTCCTCCGATTATGGACGGTGCCTCAGAGCTGCCTATCTCCGGGCAGGAAGCTTTGAGGAAAAATAAATAAATAAATAATAAAAAAAAAAGAGGAGATTGTGTTCTCTGTGGAAAGACGTGCCCTAAAAAGTTTATGAAAGTGCCTTTGTTCACTGACACCGGTGCACGATGCACCTCTATTTCCTGCTTTATTATAACTCTACTTAAAAGCTGATTACGGCTGTGACTCCGTTTCCTGTCATTTCTTACTGGTGCTCCTTTCAGAGAGCTGTCCACACCAGTGCACATAAAAACAGCAGAGAGCAAGCACGTCATAAATAAGGATAAATTACTGACACATGTTCCCGTCATCTTGCTTTTTTTCAGCATTTTCCAGGAGGAATATATGAAAACGTCACGTAAAAGCAGAAAAAGCCATTGAGGAGACAGCCTTAATGTAATGATAGTCTTTAATGGTACGTCAGTGACAGAAACAACACAACGTGACAGGAAATGAGCATTAAACCCATCAAATTAAACATGAATGGCCCAAAGGATGGATGGATGGGTCGAGTTACGTATATATATACTGTATATATATATATAATTGGACGCTGACAACAAGATTTGTCATTTTAGCTTTCTACCAAAAAGTGTTCAAGATACATTTATATAGTGTTTCCAGGTGATGTGGGATAAATCAGAGCCGGCCAAATGAATCCAGGTTTATTGGATGGTGCATCGCATTACAGATGGATGAAGACCCAAAACATAAAGCAAGCCAGGAGTTTCTTTAAGGCAAAGAAATGGAATATTCTGTGATGGCCAAGTCAATCGAAAGGGATCAACCCAACCAAGACAAAACTCAGGGCATACAGACACATGGACAAGCAACGATTGAAGACAGCTGCAGTAAAGTCCTGACGGAGCATCACAGGGTGAAGGTGAGATGCTTTATTGGTGGTCGGATGGAGGCTTAGTCCTGAGTCCTGCCACCGAGCGTCCCGCCACTATGGGCCAACCTGACCCGGCTCCTAGCACCCCTGTTTGTTTGATGATGTTGGGAGGAAACTGGAGTGCCCCAAGGAAACCCACGCAACAAGAGAACATGCAAACTCCCCAGGATTCGAACCTTCTCACTGTGAGGCACCGGCGCTAAACCACTGTTTCACCACGCTGCCCAGAAAGGAGGAAACTCACTCTGTCCATTGGTTCCAGACATCAGACAGTCAATGTCTGGAAAGGATTCTTGACAAAATATTTAAAATTAAACTTTTATTATTTTATGTTAATGTTAATTTGTCCAACTTCTTTTGAGCCTCTGAAATAAGGAGACTTTATATGACAACGTTTGCTAAACATTTCTTAGGATATTATTTTTGTTCAAACCCTAGAATTAAACCTGAAAGTCTGCACTTCCATTACGTCGTTTGATTTCAAAACCAATGTGGTGCCGTGTAGAGATGGATGGATGGGAAATTTGGTATCTAGTCACATCAGTACAAAGACACAAGAAGGTACATCTCAGCACATCCTGACTATAACGTATAAAAGGACAGTATATGAGGATATAAATATATACATATATGTAAATATACAATATAGGATGAACATGACAAGTAAGCAGAGGAAGATCATACGTAAAATAAGCAAGATATGTATAAATTATAAGGGAGTTTTGAGATAATAACAGTAACACAGTCAGGATTTGGAGAGCACACTTCAGATGTGTCTTCACAGGGAGGAGCTGTTGAGTCGTATGACCTGAAGGGAATAATGACCTCCTCAACCCGTCACTGAATCTGTTTCTCTGCCTGGTTTTGGTGTCGAGGGCCGTAGATGTTGTTTGCGATGGACTAAAGTCTTTTTCCTCTGCCACAGTCGTCAAGTTCCTGCTACAGAAACATAAAAGCACCTCTGAGCTGTGCATTTTGTTTGTGCAGCGGAAAGTGAGAAGTTCTTTGTTTCGCCGGACACATTCACTAATTACTCCCGACAACTCCTCATGTCAGGACGTGGCAGGGAAAGGAAGGGCCCTTTTGTAAAACTACAAAGTAAAAGGCAGGATGAAAATAGTTTAATAGATCAGCAAAATGTGAGGCGAATGAGACATGACAGCCAAACAAACAAGAATAAGAATACAAAAAAGAAAGGTTTAAGATGTCGACAAGACACATGTGATGTGTTGTTCATGAACGAGCCGAATCAAAATCTATGCCAGCAAGGGCGGGACTTAATTTTGATGGGCACCCCATGTGGCCAGTCACATGTGAGGACAGACTCATACCATTGTGTTAAAAAACAAACAGGGTGCCTAATGCTCCAAATACAGCAAGTGACTATTTATTTAACTTGTTTGCTGTGGTTCAGTTGTTCATTTAGAGCTTTGATTTGATTTAAATGTTAAACATTAGTAACTGAAAATTTTTAAAATGTTTTATTTTATGAAAGCAGGGAAGGAAAATTTGCTTCCGAACATACAAAACTGCTAAATTAGGATTAAAAAAAAAAAAAAAAGCGAAACTAAATGAAGAGGCATTTGGTCGTAAGAGCCAACTCTTCAAAGGGAGCTGAGCCAAAAGATCGGAGCATTTCTGCGTAAAACAGAAACATAATGCAACTTTTTGTATTTTTATTTTTCATTCACAGTAACTTGTGCAAATTTGATCTGTGCCGTTTTCTGAAAATGTGGGGTGAATTTTCTAATGAGAACAGAATGTTCAAATTTTTTTTTAAAAAAAGTCTAAAACTGGTGCAGTCCAAAGAAAGAAAGAAAAACGCTCTTACGTCTGCATTTAATTTATCTTTATATGTTTGTTTGATTTTTCAGTGCTCGTGGATTCAATGAGTCCAGCAGCTGTGGTTTGCTTCACCCTACAAGCTATGCTAACTTTGGCTTTAGCATTTTGTCGTGCCGCTAGTTGCCGCTTGGTTCATCCTCAACTGTTGATGCAACCCGCTGCAGACTGGGAAAAAACCCAAAAACCTCAACTTCCTGCATTTGTTTCTGAGCTTTCCCCAGCTGTTGGCACAAACCATCATTTTTACAGTAAAAAAACGCTGAATTTATTTATTTCCTGTGAGACTACAAGGAGAAACGTGAATTCAGGCAGCAGCAACATTAGTCTCAACTCAGATTGCGCTCTGACCTCTCTCACAAACTGGGCAAGGCTCATGCCTTTGGCCAACTCTCTGTATTCCACCAGTGTGTCTTCCATAGCCTAGTTTATGTATTTCATGAGTGTAACACATTAGGTCTTGTTGAGCTGACATTAAACTGAAAAAGCAGGAGATTGAGACAACCAGTACTTCTTCTTCTCTCTGTGTAAGCTAAAAGCGAAAGAATAAAACAGTCACAAAACTAGACCTTCAGTCCAGTTCTCACCAAACTCGGCATGTAAAATTTATGGACAAAGATAATGATAAAGTTCTCAAAAGAACTAGCAGGGTTATTGACTACAAAGTTAATGGCTAATTATGTTTTATGGCGTGCAAATTAATATAGTATATACCCAAACTTAATCAAACTTCATATCATTGATAATAAAATGATTCTGTGTAAGCACCCAAACTTTTGTGACCCTTGATGTCTAGGGGGCGCTACACAAGCAACATTTCAATATCTCAGAAACTGCAATAGCTAACGTCATTAAAATTTGGCAATCACAATCTGTAACTTTCACCCGATCCTTATGAAACTTAGCAACCATCATTATAATATGCTTGCGTACAATCATGCTGACTTTCGTGAAATTTAGAGGGCGATGCAACCTCTACATGTTTACATCTCACAAATCACTTGTCAGCCAAAGGATTCGTCCGTAGGCACTTTGCCTCCTTTCAGGCCGTGTCTGACCCACTTATGCCTCTGCGTTCTGCTCGGGGACGACTTTGCCACAGCATGGATCCCTTTTACGATAACTTGCAATCGTCTAGTTGCATTTGTGTTTGTTTTTTCTCACTGGGTACTCTAGGTGTTGAATGAGTATGAATGAACTGTTTAATTGCGACGGCAAACATGTTCTCTCTCTTATTCTCTCTCTTGACTGCCGTAGATTTGACATTGGTCTTTGGCCAGATATTTAACTTATACCTATATTTGCATACATAATGCTCATTTGAGATATGAAATGCAACCAGTTAGTGTGAAATGCCGAATTAAAGCGGTTCCATTGGGTTCATAGTTGTAATTCTGTGCCTCATCAGCCATGAACCTCACCGTCTGTCACTGGAGCAGACGGTGGGAGAGCGCAAGAGTTGAAGGAGGTCACTGATAGACTGGCTGATCAAAGGTCAAAGAGGTTAATAGCAGGTGCAGCACTTAGTGAGACCAGAGCACGAGCCTCCAGGACCGTGGAGCTACATGAAGACGAAGGACTGAGTAAAATATGAGACACTGAGAACAAAGCGTGCGTGTGCAAACTTATACAGACGATGCGACACAGTGCAAAGACCAGCAGACCTGCCTCACAGCTCAAACACAACTAAATGACGCACAGGTTTTACGCTTTTGGCTGTTGCTCAGCCTTGCAATTAATTAATTTCTCTGCAAGAAACGGAGTTAACGCGAGTCCTGCTGGTGTGTCAACGGCTGCATGGACTTCTCAAACATCAGAAAGTCACGTTACGTAGAAAGAGAGTGTCAGAAGAAGCGTCAAAATGAGCCTGCAGGTGCTGGAATCAGACGAGCTTGATTTGAAATTGTATCAGGAACAGGGGAAGACGCAAACGTGAAACACGAGAGGAACGAGACAGAATGAATGAAAACAAATAAGCTGAACTGAACTAAGGAACCAGGGCAAACGAGGCATCCAGGAGGGAGATGCAAGAAAACACACACACACACTAACACAGCAGTTAACATACAAATGAGTTTACTAGAGGAGAGACGGGGCTATATATACGCAAGGGCTGATCAGTGTTATCAGATACAGCTGCTGGTTTCCAGGCGTTCAAAAACGCACGAAACCATCCAAAATACAAGAATGACGTTTAATTTAATTTAATACTTAATACTCAGAATTAATTGGAAAAGCCGCCTAAATGATCCCATACCGGCCCAAATTTAGATTTTATCAGCAAAGTGAAAATTGGAAAGAAAGAAAAAAAAGTGAGTTGAGCCTGAAACTGCCTGATCTGGCAACACTGGGGGAGACGGGATAACAAGAAACAGGTGAACCTAATGAGGAGCACACAGGCAAAAGACGAGGCAAGGAAATAATAGACTGAAATTACGACTAACTAGATAAAAAATAATGAAACAGAACAGGTAAAGAATACAGACATACTACAGTTTCATTTTCCGATTTTACCATGATTCATTTTAACATTAAAATGTTATCTAAAGGAAGGAATGGTGAAGATATAAACTTAAAAAGGGGCAGAAATATATATATATATATAAAATAAACATCAGTGGTTTGTGGTTAGTTCGGTTAGAGCGCTTTTGGGAAACACATCATAAATTTAAGGGAGCTGTGAGTTTTGGGAGCAAGGAATCTAGTACATTTTAGTTATTTATCATACACCGATGAGGCATAACATTATGACCACCATCCCACAGATACTTGATCAGTTTGGGATCTAGTGAATTTGGAGGCCAGGTCAACACCTTGAGATGTTCTTCATGTTTTGTTTCTTGTTCCCAGCAGAACACTGAATTGTCACAAGATGGTCGATGTTGTTTACTTCTCCTGGTCATAATGTTGTGGCTGATTGTCTGTCGTATCACAAACTCCAGCATCAACAGTCCTGCATGAGAACATTGGTTTATTTTCTATTCATGCCCATTCTCTGACTACTGTCTTTAAGGTCTGATGGAGCGCTGTCTTTTTAAAACGATGGGGGCTCTTCGCTCCTGACTAATTGATCACGGCCGAGAAAGTGATACACGCGACCAAAGCGGTATTTTCTTTCTTGAGGCTCGATTATCCACACAGGTACCAGTTTAAAAGAACGCTTCCCGTCCTCCAGGCCTTTCTTGCTCCATGAGAATATCTGACAACACGTCTCACATGTTGTTTTAGGTGCAAACGTCCTGCGTGAGTCAGTGCTACCAGTGTTATGTAAAGCGAAAGCCGGTTGAAACACATTTTATGAGCGTGGACATAGAGGATAGCGGACCTTTCTTTCTTTTTCGAGGTTTTGTGAAAAGAACTGAGTAAAAAAACACCTGGAAAGTGCGATTTTAAACACAGCACTTTGTCCAAATCAAAACTATAAACTACTGTGATTAAATACACTGCAAACACCAAATTTTACCAAGTATATTGCCTATTTTCAAGCAAACACTGCTTGAAAAAATTGCTTGAAAAGCAAAAATTGCTTGAAAATAGGCAACAAAAGAAAATTCTGCCAATGGAACTAATAAAAATGTCTCTATATTAAGATGTATTGTCTTAAAACAAGTCCCTGTGTCTTGCTGAAATGGTCCTCTTTAGGCAATTGTGTCTTATATTAAGTGTAATGAGATATTTTGACTTGAAATGAAACAAATATACTTGGTAAGATTTGGGTTTGTTGCAGTGTAAAAGCCTTTAAATACAGAGCTGAACCGTGCTGCATGCTGCTAGGCTGCGTTTTCACTGTATGTTCCACACTGGGCGTCCACGAAAAGGACGGTATAAAGGGTTAAGTCTTGACACAATCAAAACCGAGATGGTTGGTTTGTTTCCGTCGAGGCTGTTTAATAATCTGAGATGGTGACAGGTCTACAAAAAGAATATCAGTGCAGCTTCGTCAAAGCATCAACGTGTTCCCTGTCTCCACCGTGTTTTTCTGCCATGACAATCATTATATCCACACTCAGTGTCATGACAGTGGCTCGTGGAGTTTGCAGGTCATTGACTCTGCCAAGCATATTCTGGGAACTGGACTACTTCTGCAATTAAAGGCTACAATGCAGGGCCTATACGGTGGTGCTTTGTGTGGCCTGCTGATGAGTTGATTGTAGGTCCACGACTGCCACAAAGCCAAACACTGGGCCTCTTAATGCAGCGGGTCTTTATTCACAAATCAACGAATCAACCACAAGAGGGAGAAATCCTATCGCTGCTCTCTCAATCATTTAATCTGACAACAAAGGCTCAACCAGCAGGTTTTTCTTCCTGAGTATCTCCAATCACGTTCCCTTTGTTCTCCAGAAATTTGCTTCTGGAAAATCTGCAGAGACTCGTTGTGCTTCCCTGTCCACGTCTTTAAATGTTTAAAGCACACAGCGCTCATAAAGAGAGGAGGAAGACTGAAAATCAGAGTTTTCCAAACGTGTTTGCTGCAGCCAATGTTATTTGAAGGTTATCGCATCAAATCACAACCTGAGCAAAGGTTTCTCAGGACGCAGAGTGTGGATCAGTCCGGAGTAATACCTAAAGCTTTCCTCTTTGACCCCTGCACTGCAAAAAAACAAAATCTTACCAAATATATTTGTTTCATTTCTAGTCAAAACATTTCATTACACTTAATATAAGACACAATTGCCTAAAGAGAACCATTTCTGCAAGACACATGGACTTGTTTTAAGACAATACATCTTAATACAGAGCAAATTACAAATTGCTTGAAAATAGGCAACAACAAAAAAAAAAATCTGCCAATGGAACTATTGAAAATGTCTCTGTATTAAGATGTATTGTCTTAAAACAAGTCCATGTGTCTTGATCAAATGGTCTTATATTAAGTGTAATTAGATATTTTGACTAGAAATGAGACAAATAAACTTGGTAAGATTTTGTTTTTTTGCTGTGTGAGTTCAGAAATCTGAAGCTGTATTATTTTGTTCACCTCCTCCATTTGTTTTTTTTTTTGGATCCATTTTCGGCCGCATATTATTTTTGCAGAAAAGGTCTCAAATATCAGTGTTAATTAGCCATTTTTCATTTAGTTTTACCTTGAAAATGTGAAAGCTGGTCAGACATACAGTAACATAACCATTGCATAAATACAGGAGGATCTGGTTCATATTGTTACATTCACACAAAATCTTGCTCATACAAACCAGAAAAGAAAGAAAACAACCAGAGCAGGATAATAACACAAAAACAATCCACTAAAACTAATTAAATACAATATGGCCGTTGGTACTTTGCTAAAATACAGAGTATTTATTAAAAGCAAGACATAACGAAATAAAGAGAAGAGGTTTATGGAAGTATGAGCCCATGTAGTAACAAAATCCTTTAAATCAGCTTCATATACTTGTTGTTTCTTGTGAATCCACTATTAACATATACAGTTTATACAGCTTGAGGGGTTGGATTAACTTTGCATCACGGGTGCGTAAAAATGACTGAAACTTGGACATGTAAAACCGGTAGACATGAATCCGTGGTAACCCCCTGCAGCAAGTTTTAAAACGCCTTTACTGAGCTTGGCAGGTGTTCCTTGGAGTCCCTGGTGATTTAATTGGGCACCTTATTAGTGTGAATGTGTGGAACAGCAAGCGGCATGCAGGATAAAATAAATATGGATTAACAAACTTCAGGTGAAAAGGAATATTTGAATTTAAAATCAGCAGAGGTCCACAATACTGCTGCTTCCTTTGAGGTTTGTCATCGTGTGTTAGCATGCTGCCTTTCAGCCATGAAAGAACTTCAAATGAATCAAATCCACATATTCTCACTTGGTATGTTGTAAATACCTTCAAGAACTACTTTAAGAACTACTACGCCTTTGTACAGGAGTTGCCACACTCAACCTGTATAGTAAAATACAAGTGAAATGCAAATTTCATTATACGAATACTTGATTCCAGTGAAATTACATAAAGCACATTCATTAAAAAAGATAACATATGTTTATTAATCCCACGTATGGGAAAATTTCCTTGTCACAGTAGCATGGAGTTATATAGTTTTATATACTTGTATATACAGAAAAAACAGTGACAACTTTGACAGGGAAAAGAGTTACCTAAAAAACACAAATACAGAAATTTTTGAAAAATATATATACAAACAAATATACAAGAAATACAATACTCTGAAAGCATATATAGAGAAAGAACTAGAAATATAAAGACATTCTTTCTTCTGTAAAACATTATCCGACTCATGGATGTATTCCAAAATACATTGTAAAGGTAGTATATTTGGCAGCAACTCACTAAAATGGCTTTAAATCATTGTTAAACATTTTTTCTCATGCCATCCATCCTTCTTTTTTTTTTGGTGTACCCCAAGGATCCATTTTGGGCGTCCCACAGATAACTTGTCTACATGTTTCTGTGACTACAAAACCTAGATCTCCAGATCTCCACCTTTGCGTTTGGTTTTAGATGTTGATAATCTACAGACAAAATGACTGATTCCTGATGCTGCAAATTGCTGCTAATGCTAGCATCTAAGCCGGTTTGTTTTTCTCCATCCTTTCTGTTTCTTCTCTAAACTTATTTAACTGATAATGTCAGAAAGTGTCCAAAGTGCATGGTACGAAATTAGTTGATAATTCATTGTTTCTAAACGGAGCACACTGCATACATAAATGAAAAAAAGTTGGACAAAAGTAAACTGCAAAGACGAAGTTTAGAAAGTAACATTTCTAACTTGTGTCAAACTTCTGCACATCCTTAACGGCATCAACAAAAGCCCCAGTTCGTCCGCTCTGCAGACGGCTGCTTCGTTAACGGCTCCACATCTGCAGGATTTACGGAGGACAAAGGCTGTTTTTACCGCGACAGTCAGTTTAGATCGAGCCCGTCTCATCGGACAAAAGCAGTTTCGCCTGCAGCCACCATTAACGGACATCTAATCCATCGGTGTGCTTGTGGAAAGCAGCTCAGAGTGGGTGGGAGACGTGCAGGAGGTGAAGAAGTCTCAGCGTCTGCTTAATTTTAATGAAATTCTGCAGGCTTTCGGTTCAGGCGGAGGACCCCAGAGGTACGAACAACAACATCATCTGTAGTAGAAGCTGCAGGAGACTAGCTTCTTTTTTTCCCCTTCCTCCTCCTCCAGAGTAAAAGCTGAGATTCTATGTCAGTAAAAAGAATTTAATTAACCCTGTAAAGGAGAATAACCAGTTTGAAGGATGAATCTGACGGTAGTTCAGCAAAGAAGTTGTTGTTTGAGAAGCTTATCTTCTGTTTCTTTGTGTTTGTTTTATTGCATATGTTGGAATTTGTAGGGAAGCAGAAGATCGTTCTTCTTAAATGTTTCCCACATTCTCTTAATTTTATGGACCGAATGGTAGAATAGATTAGAAAAGTGGAGGCCCACAATCCAACAGTTTGCAGCAATGCCCGCAGAAGTAAAAAGCAGCTACACAACCGACTCCAGAAGCTTAAAGAAAGTCTAATTCCAAACTCCCCGGATAATCGTGTGTGCTCCTCCGGCTTCATGAAACATGAAGGAGGCTCAGCTGGATCACGGGGCTGCTTTACTTCCACCACGGCGTCTAAAATCTGAGCAGAGAAGAAAGAAACGGGAGATTATGGAGGGGATCTGAAGCGGCAGTACGTTCTGCCCACGGTGGAAGAACTCTGCAGCAGTCGCAGATCAGGGCTCAGCCAAAAAAAGATAACGATTCAAAACGGGCATTTAAAAAAATGACAAGAAAATGATGGACAGGTCTGGAGTGTCCTGCTTCTCAGTTTGAATCTATGGAAAGAGACAAACTGTCTGTGGATGAGTGTAAATGTTGTCTTAACTGAGAAAAAGAACGTGATGATCTCAAAAAGGTGTGATGCAAAAATTATGTGCTAGCTAGTCATAACAGTGCGACATCACTGCCGTAAAGTGTCGGCCATATGTTAACTTGGCATTCTGTGATTAAATGAAGTTAAATAACTGAGGTTCAGGAATAGGATCACTCCTCAAACACCCAATCACCCGCACCTGCCTATATAGACGCACCTAACCTCTCCTCGCCCGTTTGACTCAGTTCTCAAACCCCTCTACCCCAACCCTCTCTGTTCTCTCTTCTCTTTTACAGTCTCTTTGCAGGAACCAGGGGATCAAGGAGCCGATGCCTCCAGAGATACGCCCCCACCCTGAATCTCTATCCCTGGGATCCTACGTCCAGTCGTCCAAGGATCCGTTCGGTCTCCTATCTTTCCCTTCTCTTTAACCATGTCAAATAAACTTCTCTGAACATCAAGAGGTGTGGTCTTCTTAGTGAAATAAAGGATGAATGAAACACATAACACTGGCGCTTCCCTTCTCACCCCTGCCTAAGACAGGTGAACAAAGCAGTGATCCCAGATAAGTATCCGCTGCCTACGGTGGAACTCTCAGTCAAGTCTCATGGACCATGTTAACATGGTCTTTAGTATCCTATTTTAAGTATCCTGTTTTTGTATTTGTCCATGTAAACACCATATCCCGAATTCAGAAATCGGGATATGCCCATTTCCTGAATTCAAGAAACCCATTTTTTCCACCTGGAGTACTCCGATAGAAGCCTGGATACTGGAGCATGTATACACCTTATCCCGGTCTCTAACGGCTGCCCACTGTCTGCACAGGCGCAAGTGATGCCAAGTGATGCACTAGATATACAAACAACATGGCGGCAACGAGAACTTCTCACTTTTGGAACGAATGAAAGAACTAAACATAACAACGTGTTCACTACCTTTGTGACTCACATGGGAGTTTTCCATTACCCTCTGCATGACGTTACATTATGTCACAGAGTTATAACTTAGATCAGGGCATAGCCTGTCAGGTGGCAGAATAAAGCACAAGGCTATGCAGGTAAACTGGTAGTCTACCCAGGTTGGCCCTGTTTAGGACCTGTTCAAGCCATAATGTTGCTCTTTGCATTACACTGTTCCAAGCCTAATTACACTTGTTCTGAATGTTGAAAAGAACAGCAGTTCCTTTGACTGACTGAGCTAAGTCAGGTGTACTGCAGCATGGTTGGAATGGACACCTGTGCTCTATGCACTCTTGAAAAGCAAAATAACAAATGTGTCCATTTATCTTTATTATTCATTTTTGGTGAATGGGAATAATTTGGCATACTTGTGATTTCAGCTTGTGGCAACAATGACATTAACACAAAATCATGTAGACCAAGTACAGATGAGACACTTTATGAAAGTTTAATACACCCACATTGTCAGACATTCTTTAGAAAACCCTCATGCTGTCTTCATTAAGCTTCTTTAAATTAAATTAAATCTATTCTATATATATGTTTCTCCAGGTTTACAACGTAAACGTAAGTGGAGCTCTTCCGCCTCCTAGTGGTTATGCAATTTATGACAACCTGTCTTCCTGATAGATAGATAGGTTTTATTTGTCACATGCACAGTTATACATAGTACAATGCACAGTGAAATGTATTTTTGTACCTGCAGCCAGTAGTAAAAAAGAATGTAAGTACTACAGTAAACAGTACTAATATAAGTGTAATGTACACCAATAGAGAAGTAAAATATAAAATATAGATTAAAAAAATAAGAAATAAAAAAATTGAAATATAGACTGACTAACTGGGCTCTTTCAGGATCTTCTTGGCCTTTAACCTGCAACGTTTGGTGTAAATGTCCTGCAGGTTGGGGAGAGGGGTTCTGATGATCCGCTCTGCTGAACGGACCACCCTCTTGAGGACCAGGAAGTCCTGTTTCGTACAGTTTCCCATCCAGGTGGTGATGCTCCCACACAAGATGCTCTTGATGGTGCAGGTGTAAAAGTTCCTGAGCACCTTGAGAGGGAGCTTAAAGTCTCTGAGGCGTCTGAGGAGGTAGAGACGCTGTCTGGCCTTCTTCACCATGATATTCAGATGGTGAGTCCAAGACAGGTCCTGTGAGATGGTCACTCCCAGGTATCTGAAGGTGTCCACTCTTTCCACCTCAGAGCCCAGAGCCACAGATTATGAGGGGATGGAAGTCCCTCTGCTGTTTCCTGCTGAAATCCACTATCAGTTCCTTTGTTTTGCTGACGTTCAGCAGGAGGTGGTTCTCCCGGCACCAGTCCTCCAGGTGGGACACCTCCCGCCTGTAGGCTGTCTCGTCGTCATGGGAGATTAGTCCTACAACAGCGGCGTCATCAGCAAACTTGATGATGATGCTGGAGTCTGAAGTGGCCTTGCAGTCGTGTGTGTACAGCGAGTACAGCAGAGGGCTGAGCACACAGCCCTGGGGGGGTCCAGTGTTGAGAGTCAGGGGGGCTGAAGTGTGGTGACCCACTCGGACCACCTGTGGTCTGCCGGTCAGGAAGCTGTAGATCCTCCTGCACAGGGAGGAGTCCAGGCCCAGGCCATGCAGCTTAGCAGCCAGTCTGGAGGGAACTATGGTATTGAATGCTGAGCTGTAGTCAACAAACAGCACTCTCACATAGTTTCCCTTACCAGTGTCCACGTGGGAGAGGGTCTTGTAGAGGAGGAGGTTTATGGCGTCATCTGTGGATCTGTCCGGCCGGTATGCAAACTGTAGTGGATCCAGGGTGGTGGGCAGTGTGGAGGTGACAGATCTATAATCTATTCACCAGTTCTATTTATGTTGGTGGACATTACTTGGACTTCTCTCTGGAGTTATGTGTGTTTGAATAACAGTTTATTCACTGAGATAATATAAAGAATAGCAAATCAGGATTTCAAATTTCCAAGTCAGCAATCCAACTCAAGGACAGGTTAAATTTGTTACTGGCAACTCAGGAATCAAACTTCACAGTTGAAATGGAAGGCACCATCTACTATTTATCCCATTTAACTTGAAAGCAGCACCAGAACCAGATCAGATTTAAAGATGCTCTCCTGCTGACACAGTTTTAGCCCAGACCATAGTTTAAGTTAGATGAAATGGATATGGTCATGAAATACAATAATACTTGAGAGGTGTGTTAGTTTGTTTCTGCTTTGAAATAAAGAACACGGTCTCTTTTTATTTTTGAACACAGACATTCAAAGGAGAATTCCTCATTTGAGTCTGAACGCCCTCATTCTACTTCCTGCTCTCATACGCAGCAGCTCAACTCTCTCAGTATACTTCCTGGTTCCCTCCCCTTTAGATCTACACAACATGTGGTGAAGTGCAACAGCTGACTGGACTCATTCACTGCGGAAACACATGACGTTTAGATCAGAGTTCAGACTAGTTTCACTTCTAAGAAAGAGGAACAAGGGGAGTCACTGACGCCAAGAGCTGAAATGGCGCAGAAAGGAGTTGAGCTGGATCGAGAAACCTTTTCTTGTTCCATCTGTCTGGATCTACTGAAGGATCCGGTGACTATTCCCTGTGGACACAGCTACTGCATGAACTGTATTAAAGGCCACTTTGATGACGAGGACAAGAAGAAAATCCACAGATGTCCTGACTGCAGACAACTCTTCACACCGAGGCCCGCCCTGATCAAAAACACCATGTTAGCAGTTATAGTGGAGCAGCTGAAGAAGACTGGACTCCAAGCTGCTCCTGCTGATCACTGCTATGCTGGACCTGAAGATGTGGCCTGTGATTTCTGCACTGGAAGAAAACTGAAAGCCTTCAAGTCCTGTTTAGTCTGTCTGGCATCTTACTGTGAGAAACACCTTCAACCTCATTATGATGTAGCTCCATTAAAGAAACACAAGCTGGTGGATCCCTCCAAGAAGCTCCAGGAGAACATCTGCTCTCATCATGGTGAGGTGATGAAGATGTTCTGTCGTACTGATCAGCAGAGTATCTGTTATCTCTGCCCTGTGGAGGAACATAAAGGCCACGACACAGTCTCAGCTGCAGCAGAAAGGACTGAGAGACAGAGAAAGGTGGAGGTGAGACGACAAAACATCCAGAAGATGATCCAGGACAAAGACAAAGATGTGAAGCTGCTTCAACAGGAGCTGAAGGCCATCAAGGCTCGAGTCAAAGAAGTTCAGGAGAAGCTGGAGCAGGAGATCACTGAGCTGAAGAGGGAAGACGCTGAGCTGAAGCAGCTCTCAGACACAGAGGATCACAACCAGTTTCTACACAACTACCCCTCACTGTCACCACTCAGTCAATCTACACACTCATCCAGCATCAATATCCGTCCTCTGAGGAACTTTGAGGATGTGAAAGCAGCTGGTGCAGAGCTCAGAAATATTCTACAGGACATTTTGAGAGAGACAACGACAAACATCTCAGTAAAAATGACTGAAGTGAATGTTTTACTGCCACAACCAGAGCCAAAGACCAGAGATGAATTCTTAAAGTATTCATGTAAAATCAAACTGGATCCAGACACAGTATACAGATGTCTGGTATTGTCTGAGCGGGACACAAAAGTAACTAATATAAATCAACATCAGTCTTATTCTCATCATCCAGACAGATTCACTAAGGTTTTTCAGGTCCTGAGTAAAGAGAGTCTGACTGGACGTTGTTACTGGGAGGTGGAGTGGAGAGGATTTGGAGTTGGTGTAGCAGTGGCATACAAGAATATCAGCAGAGGAGCGAGTGACAGTAGATTTGGACTTAATGATCAATCGTTGACATTAGATTGTTACAAAGACACTTGCACATTTGTGAACAAGTGCAGAAATACTTACATTTCAGTTCGTCCTTCCTCCAGAGTAGGAGTGTACCTGGATCACAGAGCAGGTATTCTGTCCTTCTACAAAGTCTCTGAAACCATGACTCTCCTCCACAGAGTCCAGACCACATTCACTGAGCCACTCTATGCTGGACTCTGGATAGATGGTAGACTTCAATCAAGTGCTGAGTTGATTAAAGTGAAGTAGACAGAGGTAACTTCAGGAGCAGAGAGTTAAATTCTGTGTTTCTCTTCATCAACTTGTTTTCTCTCCATGTTTGTTGCTGAGAGTTCATTGTTGTGGTGTTTCTGCACAGAGATCAGCTGTCAGTCAAACATTATGGCTGCTACCTTGACATGTTTAATAGCTGTTCTCTTGATGTTTCATCACTTTCTTTAGGTGGAGCTCTTTCCTGTGTCTGTTTAGCCGTGGAGGATATCACTGCTCATGATGACTTTTATTTCCATAACAATTTAAACTTCTCTGAGCTCTAAATGTCTGCTGAATATTTGTATTGATGTATTTGTGTCTTGTTGTTTCTCTTCCACTTCATAGCAGAGGAATCAGCAGACCTTCCTTTATCACTGATATGTTGTTGATCACTTTGTACAGAAAGAAATCTATGATTACATTTACATCTATTAGTTTTTCAGACTATATATGTGTGGATCCACACTTACCTTTATCACTGATTTGTTGTTAATCACTCTGTTGAAATATATTCACATTTATTTGTTTATCAGTTCAAATGTTGTTTAAATTCATGTACAAATAATCATTGAGGAGATCATTCATCGTTTTCTTGGTTAAACTGAATGATTGTGTTGATTTTGTCAGATTCTTTTCTATAATCATTTAATAAAGAAGTTTTTAAAGAACTTATTCAAGTTTGTGTTTCATCCATGGAACCATCACAGATAAAGTTACTTGAGTATTTTATTACATTTAGGACGTTTGTAGCTTGTAAACTCTTTTCTCCCATCTTTCCTGTGTTACCTGAATGCAGCATCAGTGTCACAGGCTGAGGCTCCTGTGGACAAAGTGACACAGTGTGATATTACAGATGTTTCAGTGTCTCTTTACTGATGCTGTTTAAGCTGCTGAAGGCTCAGTGGAGGTTTTACACGTCAGGTCAACAACTGAAACCTGAAAACTGATGCTCAACACAAGAGGGCGCCTTCATCCTGCTGACAGGGACGTAGTGGAGAGAATGAATGAACATGAATGGAGTAAAGAGCAAATCTAATAAAACGACTTGCTGCTGACATTTTCTTTGGCTTCCACTCGTCTGTAGCTCCTCCAGCAGCTTTAACGGTTTTATTTAAATTGCATTCATTGCTAGCAGGGAGTTCATGTTGACTACAGTGAGTTTGATTTTATTTCAGCATGAACACCTTACTTATAAACCAAATGTTTTACAGACATTTAGTTTGAACAGCCCCCCATAGAATCACCATCTTTTGTGCTTTCCTGTAATCCTACGAGACATAGTCCCTGTTCAGACCTTGCATTAGAATCCGTCTTGGGCAATCTGATCTCAAGTGTCCAGAACTTCAGCCAGAAGCCATCAGCCAGAACTTCAAACCAAACCTCAGTTTCCCTGCATGTAAAGAAACACTATAACACTGTACTGTCTTGGATTTTTAAGATGAGGTAGGACCCAAATGCTGGACGCTATACGATGGGGCAGGAGCAGGCCAAAACAATAATCAAAACTTTCAAAAAGACAAAAAGTGACATCAGAAGACTAGAGATCGAAATCACTGTGAAAACAGAGAAACGGTAGAAAACAGTATGACACGACAGAGGACAAATGGACAAGCAGGACTAGCTATATACACAAGGGCAGAGGAGACACAGATGGAAACAATCAGGGCGGCGCAAACAATTACAAAGGTGGGAAATCACAGGACAGGAAGGTGATGAGAAACAGGTGACACCAATCAAGACGAGGAAGACAATCACAAAGATGAGAAGATACAGGAAGGGACACAAGACAGGAAACCAAGAACTTAACAAAATAAAACATGAAACTGAGAAACATGAAGGAAACTCAAAACATAAACACAGGAATCAGTTCATTCAGTAATACACAGGATAAGATGTTACAATCCCATGTGCCAAGATCCCAGGCAAAACACATTTAGAGGCTCTGTTCAACTAAGAAACCCTACTAAACCTACGCTCATGTGATATGATGATTAACCTAAAATCTACATGAACTAAGTCAATGCTGCTGGGTTGTAAGCCCCCAAAGCAGCAGAGGATAATTCAAACATTGTGAAACTTAAGCTAACCAAACACTGCTGGCTTGTATGGCCCGCTCAGCAGCTAACCATAACTACCAAGCAACATGAAGACACCAGGAACCTGACCTGAACAACAGCAGTATGCAGCATGTCATTGGGGTTTTCAAGCGGGCACCTTCCTTCAGGCAATGTTTCATTAAGTTAATTAAGTTATGGTAATTACACAAAACATCTTAGTTTATTATGTCCTCATAGTCTTTTCATAGGGATACCAACATTATTTTCCAGGCCAGTTTCACTAGTTGATTTTTTAATTAGTCTGTGGAAAGACAATTCCAAATCATTATCTGATTTTTATAAGTTAATTTCCAATATTTTTTTTAAATCTGTTATTACTTTTCTTCAGTTTCAAGTTATTTCAGTGACCACTGTGGGGTTTTCTTTCTTTAACTCAAGGTTACCAACAATGTTGTCTACATGTGTACATCAGGCTTGATACTTTTTGGTCTTTATTTAAACTTGAGCTTGTATTCCTGTTTTATTTTGTAAAGTGCTGTCTCTGTGTATTTTAGTCAGCTTCATTTCCTGCTCATCAGCCGTTGTATAGTCTTGTCTCTTCCTCTGTCTTTGTCAATTCGTTTCACTACCTGTTTTCGTTCCTGCTACTCGTCTCTGTTTCCAACATCTCTGTACATCTCCTAGTGTCTCCTTGCTTTTTTTGTGTGTGTGTTTTTTTTTTTTTTTTTTTTTTTTTGGATTCTTCTGGTGAATGTTTTCTTCAGATGGATTATCTGGACTAATTATTGGACTAACCTGCAAAAACACAGTGAAGTCTTCTGTTTCTCACTTCCAGTAAGTTTTAATAATGTTTACACTTTAGTTACACATTCTGCAATTGTTTGTTTCTTACATTTGGATCCACTTTGGAACTATAACACTATAACATTATACTTCATTGTCAATAAGGACACAAACTTTAATTCACAGTGTTGCTTCTTGTCTTCGAATGAATCAAAGCCTGGTAAACCTCATTCCTCTTCATCCACTCTGTCCACATATTTCTGTGTTGTCTCTCTTTCAGATCAGTAAGTTGACGATAGGGGTGATCAACATGTGGTGACGTGTAACAGCTGAAAGATTGAAACACTTGATGTTCAAATCACAGCTAGAACTAGTTTAAGATCTGATTTAGAGAAACTCACTGAGTCATTGACACTAAGAGCTGAGATGGCAGAGAAAGGAGTTGAGCTGGATCAAGAAACCTTCTCTTGTTCCATCTGTTTGGATCTACTGAAGGATCCAGTGACTATTCCCTGTGGACACAGCTACTGCATGAACTGTATTAAAAGTCATTTTGATGAAGAGGACAAGAAGGAAATCCACAGCTGTCCTCAGTGCAGACAACTTTTCACACCGAGGCCTGTCCTGGTGAAAAACACCATGTTAGCAGATTTAGTGGAGCAGCTGAAGAAGACTGGACTCCAAGCTGCTCCTGCTGATCACTGCTATGCTGGACCTGAAGATGTGGCCTGTGATTTCTGCACTGGAAGAAACCTGAAAGCCTTCAAGTCCTGTTTAGTCTGTCTGGCATCTTACTGTGAGAAACACCTTCAGCCTCATTATGATGTAGCTCCATTAAAGAAACACAAGCTGGTGGATCCCTCCAAGAATCTCCAGGAGAACATCTGCTCTCGTCATGATGAAGTGATGAAGATGTTCTGTCGTACTGATCAACAGAGTATCTGTTATCTCTGCTCTGTGGATGAACATAAAGGCCACGACACAGTCTCAGCTGCAGCAGAAAGGACTAAGAGACAGAGAAAGGTGGAGGTGAGACGACAAAACATCCAGCAGATGATCCAGAACAAAGAGAAAGATGTGAAGCTGCTTCATCAGGAGCTGAAGGCCATCGCTGACTCTGCTGATAAAACAGTGAAGGACAGTCAGGAGATCTTCACTGAGATGATCCGTCTCATCCAGGAAAGAAGCTCTGATGTGGAGCAGCAGGTCAGATCCCAGCAGGAAACTGAAGAGAGTCGAGTCAAAGATGTTCAGGAGAAGCTGGAGCAGGAGATCACTGAGCTGAAGAGGGAAGACGCTGAGCTGAAGCAGCTCTCAGACACAGAGGATCACAACCAGTTTCTACACAACTACCCCTCACTGTCACCACTCAGTCAATCTACACACTCATCCAGCATCAATATCCGTCCTCTGAGGAACTTTGATGACGTGAAACCAACTGTGACAGAGCTCAGAAAGAAACTACTGGACATTCTGAGAGAGACAAGGACAAACATCTCACCGACAGTGACTGAAGTGGATGTTTTATTGCCACAACCAGAGCCAAAGACCAGAGATGAATTCTTAAAGTATTCATGTGAAATCACACTGGATCCAAACACAGCATACACACGTCTGGTACTGTCTGAGGGGAACAGAAAAGTAACATTAGTGAAACAACAACAGTTTTATTCTGATCATCCAGACAGATTCACTGATTGTTATCAGGTCCTGAGTAGAGAGAGTCTGACTGGACGTTGTTACTGGGAGGTGGAGTGGAGTGGATTTGGAGTTGGTGTAGCAGTCACATACAAGAATATCAGCAGAGCAGGGGATGAGGGTAGATTTGGATGCAATGACAAATCTTGGGCATTCGTTTGTTGGATAGACAGATCTACGTTTGTGTCCCATAACATCCAAACTCTCATCTCAGGTCATCCTTCCTCCAGAGTAGGAGTGTACCTGGATCACAGAGCAGGTATTCTGTCCTTCTACAGCGTCTCTGAAACCATGACTCTCCTCCACAGAGTCCAGACCACATTCACTGAGCCGCTCTATGCTGGACTCTGGGTTGATGGTTGGTTTAATGGTTGGTTTGTTGAATCAACTGCTGAGTTGATTAAAGTGAAGTAGACAGAGGTAACTTCAGGAGCAGAGAGTTAAATTCTGTGTTTCTCTTCATCAACTTGTTTTCTCTCCATGTTTGTTGCTGAGAGTTCATTGTTGTGGTGTTTCTGCACAGAGATCAGCTGTCAGTCAAACATTATGGCTGCTACCTTGACATGTTTAATAGTTGTTCTCTTGATGTTTCATCACTTTCTTTATGTGGAGCTCTTTCCTGTGTCTGTTTAGCTGTGGATGATATCACTGCTCATGATGACTTTTATTTCCATAACAATGTAAACTTCTCTGAGCTCTAAACGTCTGCTGAATATTTGTATTGATGTATTTGTGTCTTGTTGTTTCTCTTCCACTTCATAGCAGAGGAATCAGCAGACCTTCCTTTATCACTGATATGTTGTTGATCACTTTGTACAGAAAAAAATCTATGATTACATTTACATCTATTAGTTTTTCAGACTATATATGTGTGGATCTACACTTACCTTTATCACTGATTTGTTGTTGACCACTCTGTTGAAATATATTCACATTTATTTGTTTATCAGATCAAATGTTGTTTAAATTCATGTACAAATAATCATTGAGGAGATCATTCATTGTTTTCTTGGTTAAACTGAATGATTGTGTTGATTTTGTCAGATTCTTTTCTATAATCATTTAATAAAGAAGTTTTTAAAGAACTTATTCAAGTTTGTGTTTCATCCATGGAACCATCACAGGTAAAGTTTCTTGAGTGTTTTAGGACATTTAGGATGTTTGTAGCTTGTAAACTCTTTTCTCCCATCTTTCCTGTGTTACCTGAATGCAGCATCAGTGTTACAGGCTGAGGCTCCTGTGGACAAAGTGACACAGTGTGATATTACAGATGTTTCAGTGTCTCTTTACTGATGCTGTTTAAGCTGCTGAAGCCTCAGTGGAGGTTTTACACGTCAGGTCAACAACTGAAACCTGAAAACTGATGCTCAACACAAGAGGGCGCCTTCATCTTACTGACAGGGACGTAGTGGAGAGAATGAACATAAATGGAGTAAAGATCAGATCAAATAAAAGGACTTGCTGCTGACATTTTCTTTGGCTTCCACTCGTCTGTAGCTCCTCCAGCAGCTTTAACGGTTTTATTTAAATTGCACTCATTGCTAGCAGGGAGTTCATGTTGACTACAGTGAGTTTGATTTTATTTCAGCACGAACACCTCTCTTATAAACCAAATGTTTTACCGACATTTAGTTTGAACAACCCCCCATATTTATTCATGCTAAGTTGCAAGGAAACACAAGAGCAACACAATACAGTCATTCAACATGCAATGACAACACTACAATATTAGCATGAAAAGGCAATCCCCAGGAAGCAAGAAATGCTTATAGCAGGGACCCATACCCCCGCTTTAAATAATGACTAGGATATGTATTACACCAAATGATATTACAATAAGTGATGTGCGGTTCAAATAAAGATTTATAAAGTGTAAGGAGCGCTGAAAGTGGAAAAAATGTCTTAATTTGAAAAATAGTCCAACATATTTGGAGAGTTTATTTACTAATTGATCAATATGTCTTTTGAAATTCAGAAATTCATCAATTTCTACACCCAAAAATGCTGTTGATTTTACTCCTTCAATGTCTTGGCCATTGATAGACAAATATTTGCCCTTTTATTTGTATTTTTTGTGGACCGAAATATAATATAGTTTGTTTTATTAATATTTAGTGATAATTTATTCCACTTAAACCACGTATCCACTTTCAACAACTCCTTGTTTGCCAATTCCTGCAAAACAAAAGGGTTTTTGTGAGACAGGATCAGGTTAGTGTCATCTGCAAATAACACTTTATGAAAGGCATTAGAGACATAGACTAGGTCATTGATATAAAGGGTGAACAGAAGAGGCCCCAGAATGGATCCCTGGGGGACCCCGAATGTGACAGTTTTCTGTACTGATTTTTGATCATTTATAAGTACAAACTGCTCTCTATTCTGAAGGTAACTTTTGAACCATCTCCATGCTGTGCCTCTGATCCCATAATACTGAAGTTTACAAAGTAAGATATTGATATCAATGGTATGAAATGCTTTTGATAGATCCAAAAATATGCCAATGGCCTGTTTGTTGTTGTCTATGGCATGTCTGATGTTTTCCAGAAGGTCAAGGATAGCCATGCAGGTAGTGCTTTGTTTCTTAAAGCCATACTGAGAAGAAGCTAGTATATTATATTTATCTAAATAGCCACTCAGCCTCTTGTGCACTACCTTCTCATATACCTTAGAGAGTGTAGGCAGGATTGATATGGGTCCATAGTTGTTTATATCATTTTTATCTCCTGATTTATAGATTGGAATGATTCTTGCTGTTTTTGCAAGTTTTGGTACAGTCCCATAGAACAGAGAGAGGTTTACACAGTAAGCAAGTGGCTCTACAATGAAATTTCTTATAGCCTTAAGGATAATACTACTAATTTCATCAGCTCCTGAAGTTCTTGAGCTTTTCATGTTCCCAATGATCGATCGAATTTCATTATGGTCTGTTGGGCGCATAAAAAATGAGTTGGAGTACGCTCCATGTAGATAATGTGTAAAGGATTCTCCCCGGGGTGGATTAACTTTGCAAGCTAGATTCTCTCCAATGGAGACAAAATAGTTAAGTGGTTTGCAAGGTCATTTGCATCTTTACCAGAAGAGCTACCAGTATCAGGGAGAACGGAATCTTTCCTGTCCCTACTGAGGGCTCTATTAAGAATCTGCCACATTTTCTTAGAATCACCCAGTGATCGTTTGAGGTAGTCAGTGTAATGATCTCTTTTACTTTTCCGGATAATATGTGTAAGTTTGTTCCTAAATTTGGTGTAATTTTCTTTATTTGTATCATTAGGGTTTTTTATAAAGCATTTATAAAGTTTATTTTTGTGTTTTATAGATTTAAGATACCCTGAGTCATCCATGGCTTATAGGCTTTAGTACTACTTATAACTCTTTTTTCAGGGATGGTGCAATGAATAGAATCAGTTATAATATCAATTAGGGAATTGTATGCAGAATCGGGGTCATTGGAATGATAAATAGTGTCCCAATTTTTGTTTTGCAGGTTTTGACACAATTTGTTTAATGTTCTTTCATTTATTATTTTAACTTTTGTTTTCTGGTTTGGAATTAAACGTTTAGTCACTAAGTCAATAGATAACAGTACCGGAAAATGGTCAGCAATATCAGAGAGGATTACACCAGAAGTTAAACTCATATTATATATGTTGGTGATGATGTTATCAATGATGATCTTAGTATATTGGGTGACTCTGGTAAAAATATTGATGGAAGGATAGAAGGAATGTGAGTATAGGGTATTAATAAAGTCATTTTTTACTTTGTAATTTTTGCTATGTCTAAGTATGATACATTCCTTTTTGTTACTATTTAAATTAAACAGGAGTTCCTCTAATTTTAGCCTGAACGAGTTAAAATCTGAATCCGGGGGACGGTAGACCACTCCAATCATATATGTTTTGGTACTGCTGATTTTGATCTCAGTGAATAGAGAGTCCGAGAGACCGTCATCGATAATCAAATCCTCACACACCCTAGCGTTGATCTTGGACCTCACATATAAGCAAACCCCACCTCCAAGTTTACTAGATCTATTTTTATGGATGAGTCTGTATCCCTCAATGTTTAGAGAATCTATGTGTGATCTCTTATTCAGCCAGGTCTCACTACAGGCCACCACGTCAAATCCATAGTCGGTAATAGTCAGAAGCGAGGCTAAATCATCATGGTGTTTTTGCAGACTTCTAGTGTTTACATGGATAAGAGAGAAATTATTATTGTTAAAAATGCATTTCACCTGATCAGGAGAGTTTAATCTCTCCATATAGTCAACACAAGGCTGACTATCATCATTATTGTTCAAATGTTCAAATCCCATAGACTCATCCAAACCACTATACATTAAGACTATGCAATATAGGGGCAAAAGATCAAAAGGTGCTATGTGATCTTCTGCCATGGATAGTAACCAGGACAATATCCAGGGGGTAAAGTGGGCCTAGTCCTAATCCTAGTGGGCATGCACCAATGATACAAGATCCACAACTAGGTAGGAGAATCTCAGCCATTCAATGTCCATATGTCCATTTTCCAATCCTGCCTTAGCTTGTGCAGAGACTACGCCCACACAAGTACACACAGCATCATAACACCCACTCATCCCCTCACACTCAAACAATACATGCAGACACATGGATGTAGTACATAGGCAATATACACAGGGACATATAGATTCAAACTACTTCCAATAGCTCTAAAGTAATAAAAATGTCTTAAAAGTTGTTTTAAGAACTGTCCATATACCCGTTTAGCTCAGGGGCAGAATCCCCAGGCTAGACTGTATCTCAGGTGTTTTCTGGTACTTCTCATTCTGAGTGTCTTTAGCTGTCAGACTGTTTTCTCCTAGTGGGATATACGTCATCCCTGGTGTTGTACCTACTTCAGTTGAAGCCCGGAAGCCTTGTTGTTGACTTGTCGTCTGTTGAGTAGCCTCTTGGTCCTCAACATCCACTGTGTCAACAATAACTGTGTCTGGAACAACTGAGTCAGCCTTCTTCTTTGCTGGTGAGCTTATGCTTGATTCAGAACTTCGTGATCTAGTATCTCTTGATCTCTTTGCCTGTAAGACTTTTCCTAATTGGAAGTACTATTGTTGTACAACTTTTGTTGTAATTCCAAAAGAGTTGGATCGTTGTGAGTTTTTCCCAATATCACATTTGGCAGTTTTGTCCCATCTTCCCTCATTTATATTGATAGATTCCATAACTTGTTTCCTCTTTTTACTCTGTTTTCTTTTTCTTCTTCTTCTTGGTCAGAGTTGGAGCTTCAGGAGGGAACTCATCTATTCCCTCTGGGGTTTGGGAGATAATCTCCACCATCTCAAGCTCTTCTTCCTCAGCTCCGGTTTGCTCTGGCTCATATTTGGGAGTTAAAAGTTCCTTTTCCACATACATGTTAAAGGTGTCCTCTATAACCCTGATTGATTCCTGGGTGGCAGGACTGTAGTTAGGTTTGTTTTCTTTATCATAGGTCTTCTTTTCATGCTGTTGGATGTTAACCTGTCCATAGTAGTAGACCTTTGCCCAGTGTGAGCCCATCTTTACAGACCGAGGAATGTGTTTGGGAGGCATGGCTTCTATGTAAACCATCTGGTCTCCATTAGAACAGTTAGTCAGCTGGTTGTTGTAGCGGACCATACGTCTCATGATATTGCTAACAATTTTGCACCCTCTTTGTCTCAAAAACTCAATCACAACACTATCATCCGCAGTTTCAGGTAGCTCTTTGATGGTGATCTGAACTGCATTTCGATCAGCCATTCGAGATTTCAGACTGAAGGGCTTATCTTCTTTGAGGTGAACGTGCTTGTCACGAACAGAGATTCCTCTCATAAGGAGTTTAGCTCTTGCATCCTTATCATGCAGATAAATACGCCAGAGTGCTCCAACTATTTGGACTGACCTGAGGTGATGAGGGTGAACTTCCTGTATGAGGCAATGGAATATCTCTCCCTCTCTCACAGGATTCTTAATTGACTCATCCTTAGATAGAATTTCTCTTTCCATGATGAAGATGGGCAAAATTACTTCCTTTAGTAAGTTACGCCCAACCACCACATTCCAGGGCTCCTTTTCTTTGCCTGGATGTAACTCAGTCATTTTCCACAGTCCACAACTTGATGTTTTAGAAAGTTAGGTCTGCTGTCAGGCCAGTCAGATGGGCCTGATAGGCCTGGTAGGCCTGAAGACTGCACTTCCACCACAATCACCTCAAACTTGTAGATGGAAGTGGCAGAGTTCACCATATGCAGGGAAAATATCAGGCACTGATAAAAAAAGACAATAATTAGCAAGAACTTAAGAGTTGTGACGATTTCTAGGATCTGAGTTGGATTGAAGGAGCCAGTGTCACAAATGGCACATGGTGGCGGCCATCTTTTGATTCCGGTAGTAAGGACGTACACTATATCGCCAAAAGTATTCACCCACCATCTTTTGTGCTTTCCTGTAATCCTAGGAGACATAGTCCCTGTTCAGACGTTGCATTAGAATCCGTCTTGGGCAATCTGATCTCAAGTGTCCAGCTTTAAACACACACATGCCACTAAAATATGTCTCTACATTCGTCATCAGCCAGAACTTTAAACCAAATCTAAATTTCCCTGCATGTAAAGAAACACTATAACACTTTACTGTCATGGATTTTTAAGATGAGGTAGGACCCAAATGCTGGACGCTATACGATGAGGCAGGAGCAGGCCAAAACAATAATCAAAACTTTCAAAAAGACAAAAACGTAACATCAGAAGACTAGAGATCGAAATCACTGTGAAAACAGAGAAACGGTAGAAAACAGTATAACACGACAGAGGACAAAGGGACAAGCAGGGTTAGATATATACACAAGGGCAGAGGAGACACAGATGGAAACAATCAGGGCGGGGCAAACAATTACAAAGGTGGGAAATCACAGGACAGGAAGGTGACGAGAAACAGGTGACACCAATCAAGACGAGGAAGACAATCACAAAGATGAGAAGATACAGGAAGGGACACAAGACAGGAAACCTTGAACTTAACAAAATAAAACAGGAAACTGAGAAACATGAAGGAAACTCAAAACATAAACACAGGAATCAGTTCATTCAGTAATACACAGGATAAGATGTTACAATCCCATGTGCCAAGATCCTAGGCAAAACACATTTAGAGGCCCTGTTCAACTAAGAAACCCTACTAAACCTACGCTCATGTGATATGATGATTAACCTAAAATCTACATGAACTAAGTCAATGCTGCTGGGTTGTAAGGCCCCAAAGCAGCAGAGGATAATTCAAACATTGTGAAACATAAGCTAACCAAACACTGCTGGCTTGTATGGCCCGCTCAGCAGCTAACCATAACTACCAAGCAACATGAAGACATCAGGAACCTGACCTGAACAACAGCAGTATGCAGCATGTTATTGGGGTTTTCAAGTGGGCACCTCCCTTCACCGATGTTTCGTTAAGTTAGGCCCACGACACCTCAAGAAGGCTTAACAGTGACTTCCAGCGTCCTGGAGTCACCCCCCTCCAAACTGCCACGGCACAACCCTGTTTTCATCACCATTCAATGTCTATCAACAATTAATATTTCAATCATTAGCCTAGTCCTTTTATGAACCACGAGCCAAACAGACAAAACTACCGTGGTTTGCCCCGTTGTTGCGGATTGAACCACGTAACAAATAAATAAATCTACCGTGATTTGCCTCATTAATGTGGACTGAAACACGTAACAAACAAACAAAACTACCATTTTTCGCCCCATTGATGCGGCCTGAACCAGCTAGCATGCTTCCTACGTACCCATAGCAACTCGCTCGCTCTCATGTTGCATGTATGAAACATGAGACAATACGAGCAGGTACGAGCAGGTATTCTGTCCTTCTACAGCGTCTCTGAAACCATGACTCTCCTCCACAGAGTCCAGACAACATTCACTCAGCCACTCTATGCTGGACTCTTTATTGATGTGCATATTTGTCGCTGGATGGTTACTGGATCAAGTGCTGAGTTGATTAAATTGTAGTAGACAGAGGTAACTTCAGGAGCAGAGAGTTAAATTCTGTGTTTCTCTTCATCAACTTGTTTTCTCTCCATGTTTGTTGCTGAGAGTTCATTGTTGTGGTGTTTCTGCACAGAGATCAGCTGTCAGTCAAACATTATGGCTGCTACCTTGACATGTTTAATAGTTTTTCTCTTGATGTTTCATCACTTTCTTTAGGTGGAGCTCTTTCCTGTGTCTGTTTAGCCGTGGAGGATATCACTGCTCATGATGACTTTTATTTCCATAACAATGTAAACTTCTCTGAGCTATAAATGTCTGCTGAATATTTGTATTGATGTATTTGTGTCTTGTTGTTTCTCTTCCACTTCATAGCAGAGGAATCAGCAGACCTTCCTTTATCACTGATATGTTGTTGATCACTTTGTACAGAAAGAAATCTATGATTACATTTATATCTGTTAGTTTTTCAGACTATATATTCAAATCTACATATACATGAGGTACCATGAGATTTATTAAAACTGCAATTATCATGATGATTGTTCATTCTTTTCCTGGATAAAATTAGGTGATTGTGTGGTTGGTTAGGCGATGTGTGAACAATGTGTTGATTTCAATATGAAATAAAACAGTTTTCCTTTAAAAATGAATTATTCTCTTTGGTCTTCATTCCAGGATTTCTCTCACAGCTGATGGAGAAAATG